>CAHIKZ030004007.1:310000-377500 GCA_903632075.3 Acanthosepion pharaonis
TGCTATCCCTCCCAATTCATGTCCTGCCATCCACTTACACAAGCTCATCAGGGAGGTTGATTATGGCTCTCCACAACTTCCTATCATTTGTAGCTCTAAGCAATATTTCTCTTACTATTTCCCGAATCCTTATTCTACCACCCATTTACACAAGCTCGTTAAGTACGTTGATCACGGCTCTCCACAACGTCCTATCCTTTGTAGTTCTAAGCAATGTTTGTCTCCTTACTATTCCTCCCATCACATAAGTTTGTCAGGTAGATTACTCGCTGTTTCTCTTAGACTCTTGGCCTTGCCTTGTGAGTGTCAAATTCTCCAAGGTCTGTTTCCTCATTATGTGTATCAGAAATTTCAACTGTTTCTTTTGATTCTAATTATATGTTCTTTTTGTTTGTATATTCTTTAAAATTTCTTCGGTGCCTACACGTCCTGGTCTATAGTATTCTCATCATCCTTCGGTAGAACCACAACTCTGTTGCCTCAAGTCAGGAAATTATCCCGTATTCGCTACCATATACAAGGATTGATAAAAGCGTAACAGTACAGCATTTATGTTTGTGCCTAATTATTTCCTGGTTTTCTAATACATTGTAGGAGACATTTTTTGGGAGACATTTTTTGGGAGACATTTCTTTTGGGAGACATTTCTTTTGCTATTCCAACGCATTCCCGTAATTCGGTGTCAAAATTTAAATATTTCTTTAAGAAATTATGGCGTTTTACTGACGTTAGATAAAAAACGACTTTCCTAGCGACTGTATTTGGGTATTAAAGAAAAAACATAGAGAAACAATGTTACGAGAAAATCTTGGCGGTGTGGGGGCAGAAATGTTCTAAGATTGATCAAAAACTCTTTCACTAAAAATGTTAGTCATTTCGACATATTTTGGGAAGTAATTCAAACCGAGAACTTTTCAAGAAACTGGTTTACAAAGAGTGATATATATATATATATATATATATATATATATGAAGAAAAATATATACGGAAAAAAACAAAACAAAAATCCTTATATACAATTATGCTGTTTTAATGTTAATATGTCAACGTCGGACATTTCGGTCTAATAAACCATCTTCAGGACATATTCATAAATTATAACATTATCAATACAACATGACAAAGACGATTTACATAAGAACAAGACTTATCCAAACAAATAACTGAAAGTTTTATAAGATCAGCGCTCCATTAAAACAGCATAATTGTATATAAGGATATTTATTTATATATATATATATATATATATATATATATATATAGATAGATAGATAGATAGATAGATAGATAGATAGATAGATAGATAGATAGATACGAATAAACTGAGATAGAGAGAGAGAGTCAGAGACAGACAGATAGATATGAATAGATAGACTGATGATAGATCGATCGATCGATCGATCGATAGATAGATAGATAGATAGATATGAACAGACTTAGATAAATGTAATTTGATGTCTGATAATTCTGGAAAAATGGAATGAATGTTTATTTTTGTTTTAATTCATTTATCTGTCAACTTTTTTCATTCACCTTCTGCTACTTTTTCTTCTTTACACTTGTTCATCCGACATCTTTCTTTCCATCCTCCTCCCCCTCCTCCCCTCCTCCTCCTCCCCTCCTCCTCCTCCCCTCCTCCTCATCATCATCATCATCACGGATAAATTGGAAAAAAAGAAATATAAAGAAAAAGGAAGAAAATGACATTTCTGTCAAGTAGAACGGCAAAGAGAAAAATGGTTGAAAGTGTGTGTGGGGAGGAGGGTATGAAGAGAAGATGGCAGAATGTGAAGAAGAAGAAGAAGAGGGGAATAAGGTGGAGGAGGTATAATAGTTGATGCAAAAAGAAGGAGGAGGAAAATGGAAGGAGGAGGAGATTAATCGCGTCCGCGGCAGAAATGTTGTAGAAGGAGAGGGTGAGGAGAAGAGGGAGGAGAAGAGAGGAGAGGTTAGGAGAAGGAAGGGAGAGAAAGAAAGTGAGGAGGAAAAAGATTAGTGCGGATTTTTCAGCGGTTAAATATTTAGATGATGATGAGTGGAGGGAAGAAGAAGAAGAAGAAGAAGAAGAAGAAGAAGAAGAAGAAGAAAATCAAGTAGAAGATAAATATCACGGCAATGACAGGAATATCGTGACGACGATGATCATGATGATCATGATGATGACGACAATGATGATGATGAGGATTATGATGATGATGACGACGAGGACGACGATGATGACGATGATGATGATGACGATGATGATGATGATGACGACGAGGACGACGATGATGACGATGATGATGATGAGGATTATGATGATGATGACGACAAGAACGACGATGATGGCGATGATGATGATGACGATGATGATGATGATGATGACGACGAGGACGACGATGATGACGATGATGATGATGAGGATTATGATGATGATGACGACAAGAACGACGATGATGGCGATGATGATGATGACGATGATGATGATGATGACGACGAGGACGACGATGATGACGATGATGATGATGAGGATTATGATGATGATGACGACGAGGACGACGATGATGGCGATGATGATGATGACGATGATGATGATGACCACGACGACGACGACGATGATGATGATGATGGTAAAAACGCATATCTATTTGCTTATCCATAAAAGACGGAAGAAAAAAAAAAGTGAATGACATTTAGAAGAGGAGAGAAACAATCATAGAAGAGAATAGAAAGAAAGAAAGAAAGAAAGAAAGAAAGAAAGAAAGAAAGAAAGAAGAAAACTTATCCAAACTTTTAGGAGACGGTGTTTAAAAGACAAAATTATATGCTCTTGAAACTTTCCTTTTCAAAGAGAAAAAAAATGTTAAAAATAAATAAAAACAAGAATTTCATTTCAAAATATGAAACAAAGAAAATATTTTTGTATCGGATTTTGGGCGTTACCAAAAAAAAAAAAAAAAAAAGAAAGAAAAGAGAAACTCCCGCCATTTTCCAATGTTCGCGGTATTCTTGCTTTTTGGCGCGAATATTTTCCCGCGTTGTCCCTTGTTCGCTTCTTACGTTTCGCCAGGTGGCATTTTCATTTAAACTTTTTTCTATTTTTAGATGAATTCATTATGTTGTTTATTGACAACTTTTTGAATGAAAAAAAAAAACCCAGAGAAGCCGATGCTGTGTGTGGGGGCGCAGTGTAGGTGCAGGGTGAGTCTGCGAGAACAGCGATAGTGGGATGGGGTAGGGAAATGACTGGGACAGTTGGTATTTTTGAATTGTCCTGTAAACTGCAGATATATATTTAATGAAATCAATTAAACCACAGTTGCATATTTTTAATTAATTAATTAAAAATTAGTTTTTCTATTGTTTTGTCTTGGTTTTAATTGAAAAAAAAAACAGAAAATTGTTTTTAATTTGAAAATTGCTAAATATTAAAAATCAAATATGGCATTATATATATATATATATTTTTTCTCAACAAAAGTTAACTAAAAACGTATTTTCTGTAGAATATATTCGGGTAATGAATATAAAAGGGGAACAACTAGGATAGATAAGGAGAGCCGATCAAAACCCCTCACTCACAGATTTTGATATTTGATAATTTAGCTGTTTTGAGAAATTGGTCGAGCCAAGAACTCATCAGTATACCTTAGATAGATAGATAGATAGATAGATAGATAGATAGATAGATAATGAACAAAGATAGATTTGAAATCAGTGAAAGATCTTCATTTTTGGAAGCATTTTACCCCCTCCCCAAAGAAGGCAACTGATGAGTTCTTGGCTAGGCCATAGATAATGAACGGACTTAGATAGATAGATAGATAGATAGATAGATAGATAGATAGATAATGAACGGACTTACATAGATAGATTTTTGGAAGCATTTTACTCCCTCCCCAAATAAGGTGATAAAGCTTCATTCGTCCGTTCATTGAATATAAATAACATATCTGATCTGTTGCTCCTCCTGTATATCTCGGGATTCTTGAAAAAATCCAAAGAAGGATCTGCAATATAATCAGTCTTCATCTGGCATCTCGATTTCATCCAATTTCCCATTCGTCTTGACGTGGCTTCCCTCTGTCTTTTCTATAGATATTTTTATGGCAATTTTCCTCATGAGCTTCTATCCGGGTATTTTGGCCATATGAATTTAAGCGTACTACTAGACTGGAGAATAGCTCTCGCCGTTTTACCGTTGAAAGAGCTGGATAGAACCGTAAGTTTTATTCTAATAGTGTCTTCCCTCGCACTTCTCTACTGCGGAACTCTCGTCCAGTTTCTTGCTTCTCTGCCACCTACACTTTAAAAAAATGAAAATGTAACGCAAATCGCCATCTTTCACCTTCCTGAAACCCGTTCTTTTATTGTCCTTTCTTTTCATCAACGTATTTTCATTTTCTTTCACTCTCTGTACGCCCTGACGTTTTAGAAGCTTTATCGTCTTTATTGGGAGGGAGGGGGTGAAACGCTTCCAAAAAATGAAGATCTTGCACCTGATCTCAACTATGACCTAGCTCTAACTACTCAATGAGGGAAAAACAGGCATGAAACTTTCAATATCTGAATTTTCTCCAATCATAATAATCTTTCAATCCTAAATAGATTTCCATTCTTGGAACCTCTGCTGGCTCTCATATGCATTCCAAATCTCAAGTGAAACCCATATATAATATGTATTCCTAAAGGTGCTGAGTTTTTATTGATTTATTCGTTTTTTACGGATTATCAACCCTTTGCAGGTTATTTAAAGTCAGAAAATATTTGTAACTGGGGGGAAGAAGGTGAATTAATACGTTCCCAAGGGTATCTGAGCGTAAATGAATCTAACGAACCCAACTGGAACTGAAACTCGGCTCTCCGATTAACAATTCTGAGCCATTATCCATTACACCACCCACACATCCAAGCTTACAACCTCTGGCATTCCCAAGCGGTCACCCATCTCGGTAGTGACAAGGATCGACGTTGCTTAACTTTGGTAATTGTGCACGCGAATCTGTTGCCCCAAGAAGGACCTGATTCCTTCTGACATGCTCAATCACATCAAAATGGCGTATTTCTGCCATACCTTGGCTGCAATTACATAATCCAAAATTTGATAAATTTCGAAACATTACGTAGATTTGTTGGGGGGGGTGACTCAAATGTTCAGATGAACGCTCCATTCGTTAGTTTCTTCATTTCTTCAATATTTCAAATGTAGGGAAAAAAAAGTTGGAACTGCCACTTTTGAAAAAATTAATTCACTTCATACAAGGCGATAATGACATTAAGATACAAAGGACTGTTCGGAGTGAAAGAGAATGAAAATATTATAGAGAGAACCGGAAACACCATCCTAAATAGGGAATAAGGGATAAACCTCTACACCTGGAAGGAGCGAGAAACGGGCGATAGGCGAATTTATCTACACCTTTTGAGAAAAAATAACTAAATAATCAATATGAAGGCAGAGTTTAGTGGGAGACGTTAGAATTATAGAGTTGAAGTAGACTTTAGAAGGAACCGGAAACCGAATCGTAAAAAGAAAAGAAACAATAAAAATTTAATACTATTAAAATAAAACCTCTACTCCTACTGAAGGAAGAAAATAAATAAATAACATTTCAGAGTTTAGGTGGTGACGTTAGAAGTATAGAGTTGAAGTAGACTTTAGAAGGAACCTGAAACCCAATCCTAAACAGGAAACAAGGGATAAACCTCTACTCCTATTCAAAAAACCTATCTACTCCTACTGAAGGAAGTAAATAAATAACATTTCAGAGTTTAGGTGGAGACGTTAGAAGTATAAAGTTGAAGTAGACTTTAGAAGGAACCGGAAACCCAATCCTAAACAGGAAACAAGGGATAAACCTCTACTCCTATTCAAAAAACCTATCTACTCCTACTGAAGGAAGAAAATAAATAACATTTCAGAGTTTAGGTGGAGACGTTAGAAGTATAGAGTAGACTTTAGAAGGAACCGGAAACCAAGTCATAAACACGAGACGAGACATAAACCTTCACTCCTGTTCACAAGACTTGGGCGGAATGCGAGTCGGCTGATTTTCTGAATAAACTCCCACGTGGATGCTTCTCTGAACACTACAATCTTAAATAAAAAAAGTCAACAGTCAATTGTTATCTATCCTCCTTATCGTCATAATCTACACTTCCTATCACCTTCTATTTCATTCATATCAAACAAGTGATTCATCATAACCTTTTTAATAGCAGTGCTCCATCTTGTGTAGCTCTTGAGCCTTATATTGGGAGAATTCTAGCATGAAAGAGAGTATTCAAATATAACTGTATTAGTCAAGCAACAGAATAGACATAATATTACCCGCGATTCCCATAAAAACTGGTGTCAAGGAAGAAATATTTGACCTGGTCCATACAGGTGCATACGTGTTCAACTCTTCTCCCACTAGATATGGGTTAATTAGTAAGAATTGTATCACCAAATCATTATTATCTCAAAAAACAATTCTGATCTAAAAATATTCTCTGGCTTTAAATAACCTGCAGAGGGTTGATAAACCGTAAAACATGAATCAATCAATTAATGAAATACTGATTACCTACACAGACATTTAGATTTATTTTCAGTTTATATATTGATTGTAATATAGGATTGATCCCCCACTTTTATATCCACATCATAATTTCTTATTTGTTTATCAAATTCTGATTAGGTATAAATCCACCTCTTCTCACCCAGCTATGGGTTAATTAGTAAGATTCATATCATTAAACCAAACAATCTAAGAATATTTTCTGGCTTTAAATAACCTGCAAAGGGTTGATAAGCCGTAAAAATGAATCAATCAATCAATGAAATCCTGATTAGCTGCACAGGCATGTATTTTAGATTTATTTACATTCTCTGGAATATAAATGTATGAAAACTAACCACAAAAGGAGGGATCAGTTTATATATTGATTGTAATATAGAATTGATCCCCCACTTTATATTCACATTATAATTTTTTGTAGGCATGTCTTTAGATTTATTCAAATTATCTGAAATATAAATTTATAGATAGTATCGTGGCCACAAAGTGAGTGATCATTTTATATTTACATTGTTATATAAAATTGATCCCCCACTTTATAGCCACATTATAATTTCTTGCCGTCATGTCTTTTAGATTTATTTACATTCTCTGCATATAAATGTAGAGAAACTAACGTGGTCAACAAGTGAGGGGTCTGTTTATGTGTTGACTGTAATTTAGAATTGATCCCCCAATTTATATCCACATTATATTTTCTTGTTTGTTTATCAAATTCTGATTAGGTATGAAGCGACCTCTTCTCCTCCAGCTATGGGTTAATTAGTAACATTTTACGCATCTAAGGCCCTACAAAAGTTAATTTGTACAATTCAGATCCTGGAACATGTGGGAGAACCGTTCTGCCTGACTGTCTCATTTATTGCCGGGTTATTTTGGGAAGTAAGAAGCGACCGGATTAATAAGGTACATAATCTTCCAGTGTATGTCGGAAAGAAATATATTTTTAAATATGTTTCAGTTGAAAATGGAATTTCTGACAACTGATGAGGCGAATTCAATGATATCTGAATTTTTATGCACCGAATCAACTTTTATTCTGTCAGTAATAATAATAATAATAATAATAATAATAATAATAATAATAATAATAACTACATCATATTTAAACAGTAAATAATATTGTTTATCTCTAAATTTTGTCAGAAAATAATCCAAGGGTTTGAAATATATTGCGGGCATAAACAGATATAAGTGAAGAGATAGATAGATAGATAGATAGATAGATAGATAGATAGATATGAACAAACTGAGATAGATAGATAGATAGATAGATAGATAGATAGATAGATAGATAGATACATACTTCTCGTCCCGCCATTCGATTTTCATTTAATGTATTTGCCACAATTTCGAATGTTGTTTTTCAAGACAAATAGGTTTCCCCAGTTTGGTGCATCACAATCTTCTCCGTGTGTAGATATTTTCTTTAGTACAAGCCCATAATGACAAGGCCACCAGTTAGAATCGAACTCACTACGCTAGCAATGTTTTACGAAACTAGCTTGTCAAATATCGTTTATATTCTTGTCTCTCCCGCCCCAAATGACTCGCCATTATCATTTCACAATTGACGGAAAAAACACAAACCATTCCCCCATGACTATTGCTACTGCCCAAGTGGTCCACAGTTTAATCAGCTATTTCGTTTATTGTCAACCCTCTGACGAGGCCAAAAATCCTAAGATCGACTTATATACGAGGGTATATGGCAATAATTTAAACTGTAGACCGTTGAACCCTGAAACAAACGGTATACAGAATCGAGTCGGTACAGGGGGAGGGACGGTGTAAATTAGAACAAAGGGACGAAGAAAAAGAAAAAATAATAATAATAATAATATATATATATATATATATATATATATATATATATATATATATATATATATACAAAGAGTGCAAAGAGAACAGAGAAAATGAATAAAGAAAAAGAGAAGGAGGAGAAAAAGAAAACAACGAGAAAAAGAAAAAAGGAAAGATATATATATATATATATATATATATATATATATATCAATCAAGGGCGTGAGGGAGTGGGACAGTGGGGCGGAAGAAAGGGAAGAATAGAAGGCAGAGAGGCGGAGCAAAAGAAAGAGAGAGCAGGGCTGAAGGAGGAGGGATGAAATAAAGAGGGCGGGTTAAATATATGGGGATAGAGTCGAGAGAAAAATGATCAAATGGTTATCAGAGATTTTACAAGACTGTAAATGTACTGGTGTATAGCGTTATTTAAACGGCTATTTTGTTTTTCTACGACCAACGGAAATGAATAGTTACGAGAAAGGGGAGGCGAAGAAGAATGAAAGGGAACGATGAAGAGTGGAAGAAGAAGAAGAAGAAGGAATTGAATGAAAGTATGAAGAAGAATAAATGACCAAGTGGAGGAGTGGAAAATGAAGAAGAAGAAGGCATGAAAGACAAGGTTGAAACGTCGAAGAAAACGGGATATTGAATGAATGAAGGAATGAACGGTGAAAAGAAAAGAAAATAAATAATTACGTGAAGGAGAAAAAAGAATAAATCAATGAATGAAAAAGGAAGTTGACGTGCAGAACTTCAAAAAAAATGAAATATGAAAAGAAAAAAAAAAAAAAAGAAGAAGAAAAAATGAAAAAAGAATAAATAAATAAAAGATGCATTAGAAAAATTAATTTTACCATAAATTATACATTAAAATGATTTTACTATAAAATGCATTAAAATGATTTTTATAAAATATTAAAAATGATTTTAAAAATGCATTAAAAATGATTTTACTATAAAATGCATTAAAAATGATTTTACTATAGATATAAAAAATAATTTTACTAAAAATGCATTTTGATTTTTAAATGCATTAAAATGATTTTTTACTATTTTGCTATAAAATGCATTAAAATGAAAAACGATTTTACTATAGATAAAATATTTTATTAAAAAAATATTTTTTACTATAAAAATTTTACTATAAAATGCATTAAAAAATAATTTTACTATAAATTGCATTAAAAATGATTTTTTACATTAAAAAATTTTACTATAAAAATGCATTAAAATAATTTTACTATAAAAATGCATTAAAATGATTAAAATGATTTTACTATAAAAATATAAAATAATTTTACTATAAAAAATTAAAAATTTTACTATAAAAATGCATTAAAATAATTTTACTAAATAAAAATGCATTAAAATAATTTTACTATAAAAATGCATTAAAAATAATTTTACTATAAAAATGCATTAAAATGATTTTACTATAAAAATGCATTGCAAATGATTTTACTGTTAAAATTCATTGCAAATTCTATCATTCTCATAAAAGAATCTAGCATAGTATAAATTGGAAATTTACCTGTATTCTATAATAGCGTTCCTTATATTGTCCTAAATATTATATCTGGTAATAATTCAATAAATTCATTTGACCTCTAACCACGATCAGCGTGTGTCAGCGTAACTTTGAAGTCAATGAAAGAAAAGTTAATTGAAATTTTAATGAATATATATATATATATATATATATATATATATATATATATATATATATATATATATATATATATATATATATATATATATTTAAAGGTAATTTTAGTGGATACTCGTATTTAAGTAGACGATCCGGTAATTTATTATTTATTTTCACCTACCGACCTAAATATTCGAGAAATCTTATTCAATGAAAATTTCTGTCCTTCAGGCCAGAGGACCCAACTTAACGGAGAGAAATTTCGCATCAGTAACTCCCTTTGCTCTGAGGGACCGGGTTCGATTCTTGCCTACGGGCGCAACAAACTCCTTTTCTCGAATATTCCGGCCGGTAAACGAAAATAAATAAATAGAGTGTTTAATAAATAAACGGAACATCTAATCAAATACGTGAATTCACTAAAAATAACGTTTAACGTGTTAAAAAATCTGTCTGATTAATAAAAATACATTCTAAATAAGTACATATATATATATATGTGTGTGTGTGTGTGAAAATATATAGAAAATAGGAAAGAACTTGTTAGCTAGTATTTTTGCTATTATTTTAAAAAAATAGTGCTCGATACAAAAGTAGATCGTAAATATAATTATTTATTTAAGAAGTTGTTTTAAAAATAAAGGTTCGGAGTGCTCGACCTTAATTAGGGATATATATATATATATATATATATATATATATATATATATATAGGAAAGGGGTCTTAAAAAGCCAGACAAACCTACCTACGTTTCACTTACGCAGATCGTCAGGGTAAACTAGCCAGTTTACCCTGATGATCCACGTAGGTTAAACATAGGTAGGTTTGTCTGGCTCTTTAGGTTAATTTAGTTTGCTCTACTTAGCGTATTGAGCACTTTGCTTAGTTATTTTTACTTTACTCGTGTCGGAGTTTTTTTTCTTTGAACTCTGAACTTAGATTCTAGACGATTATTTTCGCCGGAACTACATGTTCTTAATTCTTTTTTTTTTTAACCTTTTTTCCCTTGGGTATTGGTTTGTTCATTTACAAACTAAAACACCTAAGGTTTTGCCGGACGAGTATAGCTGCTTATATTTTTAAGATTATTAACAGTATTATATATATATATATATATATATATATATATATATATATATATATATATATATAATTATTTATTTAAAAAATATGATTCCAAATCGCGACATAAGAAGTCCCATGTTTCAAAACAAGAGCCGAAAACTTCAATATAATTATTTAAATTAAATTGAGTTAAAAAGCTCTGTTCCATCTTCAAGCGAAATTTTTTGGAATAACGTATTTCTGAAATTTACGTGTTTTAAAAAAATTGAAATCAAAATTTCCATGTTAACAGCTAGGGCGAATTGTTTGGTTGGGTAGGCAGGTGTTGGGTGTTAAATATATATATATATATATATATATATATATATATATATATATATATATATATACTAGCAGCATGGCCCGGCGTTGACTGTGCTTGATTCAAAAATCGTACGACTCATACAGCAATCGCTCTCACTTGACTTAAAATATTTTGCCCTTCCTTGCCTTTTTAAAGGAGTGCCCTTTTCCGTGCTGATGTTGCTACATGCCTTACTTCTTGCCTATCTCACACTGCGAATTTTTTTCTAAGCTCTATACTAAACATTAAATCTGTTACGAAAAAGAACTAAACAAAATGAACACAAAACGATCAGCTTTAAAAAGGACTCGTAACTGGAAAAACTGAATGAAAAAAAAGAATGTTAACAACAAATACATTTTCACACCCAACCCAGTTCTGTGGAATCAGAATCAACGTTGAGTTTAAGCAAGCGAATGAGCCAATTGGAGTAAAATGCCATGCAGATTTGAATTTTCCCACTTGTGATGAATGCAGCTATCGATTTTTTTTTGCATGCTATCATGTAAGTTAACATTCGTGTCAGTCAGCTGTTGGCTCTCATGCTGGCCAATAGAATCTTCTTGCCTATTCGTGGCAGCCAGCTATTGGCTCTCACTCTGGCCAGTAGAAAATGACCGCAAATTACATGAAAACTGCCGTAGAAGCACGAAAAAATCGATTGTTTCCACTATCGATGGGAGTTGGGAAATGCAAAGTCAGTGTTGGCCTTCTCGCTAACTTGGAGCATGTGCATGTAAATTTTGGTGCAAATCCGTCGAAAATTGCGACCGTGCATTCGTTACACACACATCCTGTTTTATATATATATATATATATATATATATATATATATATATATATATATATATATATATATATATATATATATAAATATATATGTATATATATATATATATATATATATATATATATATATATATATATATATATAAAAAAAGAAATTCGGATTACTAACACAAAAACAGAAAATGTCTCATATCGAGAATATTTAACATTGAAAAACATAAGGAAAAAATTAATTATTTTTAATATGTGGAAATCTCCGCCTTTTACCTGAAGACGGTCGCGAGACCAAAAACACGTGTAGTAAAATTATGGAAAACAAAGCATAACATTTTTTTCTAAATAAATCCACATTACAACCAAAAACGTTTGTGACACCTCTCTTCTCTTCTTTTTAACATATATATATATATATATATATAGTCTTCTAGAATTTACATGTAGAGATGGAAGTGAATCTAATGTACTAAGTAGTTAGGGGCGAAAGAAAAGGAAGGGAAAAAGTAAGAAGGGGAACGGAAAAGAAACAAAGAAAGAAAGACAGAAAGAAAGAAACAAACAAACAAGAAAGAAAGAAAGAAACAAAGAAACAAAGAAACAAAGAAAGATATAAAGAAAGAAAGAAAGAAAGGGAGACAGAAAGAAAGAAAGAAAGAAACAAACAAACAAACAAACAAACAAACAAACAAACAAACAAGCAAACAAAAGAAAGAAAGAAGATTAAAACTATTCAAAATGAGTAGATGTCAGGGGTGGAAAGAAAGAAAGAAAGAAAGAAAGAAAGAGCCTCATCCTCTTCCCATAGCCTCTTTTTATGAAAATGTCCAAAGAACGAAAGTGGGGGATATTTTCTTCGATAACTGTATTTCTAAATTATTTTTTTTAGTAACAACGTAATTCCCCACCTGATGAGACGTCTAAAAAATGTTTTCCCTTTTTCGACGTTGAAACAAAAATGTACAGTTTTGTAGTGGATAAGTGCATGTTCTAATGTAACACTGCATAAGATAAATAAATATTTACTGCTCTACTTTATGTATGAGCACTATTTTTAAATTAATGTTTTGACTACTGTAATCCTACTGTTCATTCTCCTACACACACATATATATATATGGGTCCTTCCCTATAACTACAGAATGAACTCTTCCTAACACTGTGTATACTACGCCTCTCAAGAGAGAGGGACGAATCGAATCGAGCCGATAGTAGTTCACTCCAAACCAGACTGACAGTCATACTAACATCTTCCACATCTTGTATTATTGTTTCGTGTAATATACCTTCGTTATTTCTAATCTTGTGTTCGTGTTGTTCTTCCTTGGTCCTAACCTGGACCATAACATATATATATATAATAATAATCGACTCTCCCGTCGATATTCGACGTATGAGGGTCAAGCAGATCAGTTTCCAGGAAACCGACAGCCCGACACCGGCACATGAGATTTGATTATAGTGGAGAAGGCCTCGTGCAGGACCATCCACACTTTTTGAAGGGCCGAATACAGAGACCTGGTGCACCGAATGCCACAAGGTTCCCAAAAGACCCTACGCAGGTTTTGAATTCAGAGTTGTCCTTCTCCTAGACCAGTTGCCATCCAAGGCTATAGAACCCAGTCTGTCCTGTTAATTTACCCATAGCTGGAGGGAGAGGAAGAGGATTCATACCTTTCCCAAGGGTATTAGCGCGTAAGTGAATGTAATGGATTCGACTGGAATTGAACTCGGCTCTGCGAATCCTCAATCAAGCCACTATCCATCACTCCACTGTGCCTCCTATATATATATATATATATATATATATATATATATATATATATATATATATATATATATATATATATATATATATATATATATAGGAGGCATATATATATATATATATATATATATATATATATATATATATACTAGCTTAAAAGACACTCTGTCGGGCGGCATTTAAGCTAGCTCCCGCGAAGGGCACTTGATTGAGCCTTCATCACAGTAAGTACTGAGGAGTAGACGTGATAGGCTGCAATAAACTACAGAAGAACTCAAAATTGATCGCTGCATTTAAGTATTGCATTGATTTCTAAACTTATCTTTTAAAATTTCAACGATAATTCTTCTGCCGCCGCTTAATTTAAAGACAATTTGATGAACGTAGGTCCTTACTTTTCGTGCAACCAATTATTTTTATTTCATTGGTGACTTTCTCAAGAATTCACAATTAATTTCGATTATTCCCAAATTTATTTTGAAACGCTGCAATTTGTGAACAGTAATTTTTACATTTGAACATGAGCTATTGAAAGTTAAAGAGTTGTGTTCCTTTAATTGTTTTTATCAGTAGAAGCCAAGATGGCGGAATCCGAAGACAATAGCAATAAGGAAAAATTGGGAATACAAAAATTCAGAATTGCGGGTCCAGATCCGGTCTAGAAATTTTTTAAATTGCTCACGGAGTCGGTTGATTCCAAAATGGTATGAAATGTTGGGATATAGCCTCTAGGAGTAAAGGTGCCTGACATTCGCATTTATCATATATATATATATATATATATATATATATATATATATATATATAAGTTTGCTTGTGTTTGTTTAGTGGGATATCAACGTTTATGGATTACTAAATCTGGGATATTTTGTACGCAATTTTATTTTTGTAGATAATAATGCTTTAGGGATTTCAGTCTTACTAATTAACCCATAGTTGGGGGAGAATTCATACATTTCCCAAGAGTATTTGTGCGTAATTGAATATAACGAACTCAACTGGAATTCGAACTCAGCTCTCCGATCAACAGTTCCAAGCCATTATCCATAACACAACCTGCACATCCAACCTACAGTACGTGGTATTCCCAAGCAGTCACCGATCTAGGTACTTACAAGGCTCGACGTTGCTTAACTTTGGTGATCGTACGAGACCCAGTGTTTCAATGTGATATGGTCGTAAGCCATAGTACCTGCACCTGGTATTCCCAAGCGGTCACCCATCTAGGTATTGACCAGTTTCGACATTGCTTAACCTTGGTGATCGTACGAGACCTGGTGTTTCAATGTAATATGGTCGTAAGCCATAGTACCTGCACATCCAAGCTTAAAGCACCTGGTATTCCCAAGCGGTCACTCATCTAGGTACTGACTAGTTTCGACATTGCTTAACCTCGGCGATCGTATGAGAACACGTGTTTCAACGTGATATGGTCGTAACAATAACCTTCACCGATCTTCGGTGTATAGGACGCAGCGTGGTATATGGATATATTTTATAGGAAGAAAATGCTTCCTATAAACAGCAAAATAGAGTAAAAAAAACATTTTCGAATGATTCAGTCGTAAGGAAATCATCTTGGCAATATTGCAATGATCAAGCATAACAATTTCTTAGAAGAAGGGGTGCAAAAACATGAGAAAAGATATTTATTTATGAGAGGTAATAATCATAAGGTACCTGGTATGAATCCTCGTCTTCTCCCCCAGCTATGGATTAATTAGTAACACTTGTATTACTAAATAATTATTAACGACCAAAAAAATTTAAAAAAACTTTTTAAAATTTCCGACTTTAAATAACCGGCAAATGGTTGATAAGTCATAAAAAACTAACCAATCATATTTTTATTCCATCTTATTCCGTAGATCATAATTCCTGATCTCTTCATCTGTGAGGAGATTGTTCAACCTTCACTGCTATATAGGATGACCGACATTATGTTTTATAAGTCTACCATTCATCCATGCTTTGAATATTGCTGCCACATATGGCCCGGTGCTCCTGCTATATATTTAGAGATTCTTGATAAAATCCAAAGAGGAATCTACAATGTTCCTCTCCAGAATCTATCTTACATATTTATAAGTCTACCATTCATCCAAAATATTGCTGCCACATATGGAGGAATCTACATATTTAGATTGAATCTACAATGTTTCTCCAGAATCTATCTTACATTTATAAGTCTACCATTCATCCATGCTTTGAATATTATATGGTCCGGTGCTACTGCTATATATTTAGAGATTCTTGATAAAATCCAAAGAGGAATGCAATGTTTCTCTCCAGAATCTATCTTACATATTTATAAGTCTACCATTCATCCATGCTTTGAATATGCCACATATGGTCCGGTGCTCCTGCTATATATTTAGAGATTCTTGATAAAATCCAAAGAGGAATCTACAATGTTTCTCTCCAGAATCGATCTTACATATTTATAAGTCTACCATTCATCCATGCTTTGAATATTGCTGCCACATATGGTCCGGTGCTTCTGCTATATATTTAGAGATTCTTGATAAAATCCAAAGAGGAATCTGCAATGTTTCTCTCCAGAATCTATCTTACATATTTATAAGTCTACCATTCATCCCTTTGAATATTGCTGCCACATATGGTCCGGTGCTCCTGCTTTGAATATAAAATCCAAAGAGGAATCTACAATGTTTCTCTCAGAATCGATCTTACATATTTATAAGTCTACCATTCATCCATGCTTTGGTGCCACATATGGTCCGGTGCTCCTGCTATATATTTAGAGATTCTTGATAAAATCCAAAGAGGAATCTACAATGTTTCTCTCCAGAATCTATCTTACATATTTATAAGTCTACCATTCATCCATGCTTTGAATATCCACATATGGTCCGGTTTTCTGCTATATATTTAGAGATTCTTGATAAAATCCAAAGAGGAATCTGCAATGTTTCTCTCCAGAATCTATCTTACATATTTATAAGTCTACCATTCATCCATGCTTTGAATATTGCTGCCACATATGGTCCGGTGCTCCTATATATTTAGAGATTCTTGATAAAATCCAAAGAGGAATCTGCAATGTTTCTCTCCAGAATCTATCTTAAATATTTATAAGTCTACCATTCATCCATGCTTTGAATATTTGCCACATATGGTCCGGTGCTCCTGCTATATATTTAGAGATTCTTGATAAAATCCAAAGAGGAATCTGCAATGTTTCTCTCCAGAATCTATCTTACATATTTATAAGTCTACCATTCATCCATGCTTTGAATATTGCTGCCACATATGGTCCGGTGCTTCTGCTATATATTTAGAGATTCTTGATAAAATCCAAAAGAGGAATCTGCAATGTTTTCTCCAGAATCCGGCATTCATCCATGCTTTGAATATTGCTGCCACATATGGTCCGGTGCTTCTGCTATATATTTAGAGATTCTTGATAAAATCCAAAAAGGAATCTGCAATGTTATTGGTGCTTACCCGGCATCTCGGCTTCAGTCCCTTTCACAATAACGTAATGTAGCTTCCCTGTGTCTTTTCTATAAATATTTTCATGGTAATTGTTCTGATTAATTTTCCTGTGTGGTACCTTGAATTTATTCATTTAAACGAATACTAGATTGGCAACAATGTTTCACTGTTTTACAGTTGAAATTGCTAGATGTAACCGCAAGTTCTATGCTAACTGTTTCTTCTACCACACTTCTTACTTGTGGAACTCTCTTCCGGCTTCTTCCTTCCCAGTCAACTTTGACCTTCAAAAGTTTAAATGCAATGTCAATCGTTATCTTCTGTCTTAAATCCTGTCCATTTATTGTCCTTTCTCCTTAATAGTGTCTTCTTTATCTTTTTTCTCATATTCTCTAACATTGTATCTTAGTGACTTTATTGCCTTGCTTGTGGTGAAATAATTTAAAAAGGCCAAAATAGTGGCGCACCCAGTGAGGATCACACTCTCTACACAAGCAATGCTCCGTGCGACTCGCTCGTTAGCCATTGCTCTATGTAATTCTCCCATAGGTATACAATAATTATTTCCTACACTTAGCACAAGGCCATAATAGTGGGGCACCCAGTGAGGATAAAACTCTCTCCACTAGCGATGGTCTGTGAGACTAGCTCGTTAACCATTGCATTAAGTCAGTCTACCTGTATATATATTTACTTGGTTAGCACAAGGCCATAATAATGGGGCATTAAGTGAGGGATCAAACTGTCTACACTAGCGATAGTCTGTGAGACTAGCTCGTTAACCATTGCATTAAGTCAGTCTACCTGTATAGATATTTACTTGGCTTAGCAGAAGGCTATAATAGTGGGGCACACAGTAAGGATCAATCTCTCTATTCTAGCAATTGTCTGTGCGTCTGACTCGTTAACCATTGCTTTATGTCAGTCTACCTATATAGATATTTATTTGGCTTAGCACAAGGCCATAATAGTGGGGCACCCAGTGAGGATCAAACTGTCTACACTAGCGATGGTCTGTGAAACTAGCTCGTTAACCATTGCTCTACGTCAATCTACCTGTATAGGTCTTTAGTTAGCTTAGCACATGGCCATAATAGTGGGGCACCCAGTGAGGATCAAACTCGCTATACTAGCTTGTTAACCATTGCTCTGTATCAGTTTCCCTGTATAGATATTTACTATCTACTAAGCATAGCGCAAGGCCATAATAGTGAGACACCTAGTGAGGATCAAACCCTGTACTTGCAATGTTCTGTGTGGCTAGCTCTTTAACCATTGCGCTACGTCAGTCTGCCTGTGTAGATATTTACTATTTTCTAGGATGAACACGTGGTCATAATAATGTGTCACTAAGTCAGGATCGAACTCTCGACATTAGCAATGGTCTGCGAGACTAGCTTGTTAACCATTACTCTATGATAGTCTCCTGGTATAGATATTTACGAAGTTTAACACAACGTCAGATTAGGGGAACACCTTGTCAAGATCAAACTTTCTACAATAACAGCGGTCTGTGACAATTACTTGTTAACTATTGCTCTATGGCAGTCGATATTTATTTACAAGGTCATAATATTGAGGCACCTCGTGAGAATCGAACTCACAACATTAACAATGATCTGCGAGACTAGCTTCAGAACTATTACACCCTCCCAATGTAGATATTTAGCTTAGGCCAAGATTATAATAATGGTGCTCCCAAGGAATATCCAACTCTTTACGTTAACAATTGTCTTTGAGACAAACTTGATGAAAACTGATCCATGGCATTGTCTCTCAGTAGATATATAGTTACAGCAATGATTCCCAACGTGGGGTGCATTACCCACCGTTGGGACATGGTAATATTTTGGTGAGGCATGCGTAGGATATGTACCCTTCGGTTTACAATACCAACAGAATAAGGGGGCAATTCGAGAATGAGTTATTAACAGTGAATTGTTTTCTAGTGAGCTCAAATTTCATTTTGCATTATTATTTCATGATTAAAATAATCAAAGTATATTACAGAATTAGCTTTCATTCAAATATTTTATATTTCTTCCTTTCAATTCTCTATTATATATTTTCAATATATATATATATATATATATATATATATATATATATATATATATATATATATATATATATATACTGTCATTTTATTTTTTATTTTTCTCTTTCATGGACGCCATGGTCATTGGAGGCTTGTTTAGAGACATTAATTGCCTTTTAAGCTTCCTTCACGTGAATTGCAGTAAAATTTTGAATATGTAAGAATTAAATATTACAAGGAGACACCGGAATTTTCGAAATATCAAACTGGGGCATGGCCCCAAATTCGTTATGAACCACTGTGTTAAAGCGACAACTTCATTTTTCGGCTGGATGTCACTAAACGAAGAAACTTGAGGCTTAAACTGAATAAATTGGTGTCCATTATAAAATCTATCTGTAGCTGACATGACGCATAAGGATGTCACTAACAGTCATTTTGGGATGAGCTCAAATTTCATTTTGCATTATTATTTCATGATTAAAATAATCAAAGTATATTACAGAATAAAACTTTCATTCAAATATTTTGAAACGATATATATATATTTAACTATCTTTTTGTTTTTTTAATTTGTCTCTTTCATGGACGCCATGGTCTTTGGTGGCTTGTTTAGAGACCAAATTAATGGCCTTTTAAGCTTCCTTCATGTGAATTGCAGTTAAATTTTGAATATGTAAGAATTAAATATTAAAGTAGGGGGCACCAGAATTTTAGAAATAGCAAAGTGGGGCATAGCCAAAAATTGATTGGGAACTTCGTATTTACAGGATTTATAATACTGAGTGTGAGAATCGAACATTCAGCTTTAGCAATTGTCTGTGAGATTAGCTTAGATCAAAGCTATAGTCTGGCTCGCAACAAAAACAGTAACATTATGAAACCGGGTGACCTAACCATCTTGCGACGTCTTAGTTAAGATAAATGCGAGCCTGTAACAATATATTTTGTGTTTGTTGCATTCTTTTTCTCGTTCCTGTCGTCGTCGCAACAGCACTAAGTGAATACCAATTGTGTACGAAGCAGAACCCCTCGCTTCATAATAAAGCCTCGAAGCAAAAAAGGGTCATGACAGACGATGTCATTAAAACATTGTAATAACGATTATAACATCGAGTTAACCTTTGATCCCGATTCTGCGTCATCGGGGAAAGAGGTCCAAATTCTGTTGACGGGCAGGACAAACAGATTAATTCAAATCCTTCCAACATGTGATAATGTCGTGTTAGTCAGAGTTTCCATGGAGACGTCTTGATGCTAGGGTTGCGAAATATTGCCACACCTTAAATGGCGGTGTGTGGGTGGGGGAGTTAGAAATACGGGTAACATTAGTACAGCCGCGAAATCCACAGTATCTAGTAAGTGATAAAACCGGTCGGGTAAGAGAACGAAGCGTGTGTGTGTGTGTGTGTGTGTGTGTGTGTGTGTGTGTGTGTGTGTGTGTGTGAGAGAGAGAGAGAGAAAGAAAGAGAGAGTGAGAGAGAAAAGAGAAAGAGAGAGAGAAAAAGAAAAAAGTGAGAAAGAGAGAGTGAGAGAGAGAAAGAGAATAAAAAGAGAGAGTGTGAGAGAGAGAGAAAAAAGAGAGAGAAAAAGAGAAAAAGACAGAAAGAGAGAGAGTGAGAAAAAGAAAGTGAGAGAGAAAAAGAGAGAGAAAGTGAGAGAGAGAAAAAAGAGAGAGTGAGAGAAAAAGGGACAGAAAGTGAGGGAGAAAGAGAGAAAAAGTGAGAGTGAGAGAGAAAAGAGAGAGAGTGAGAGAGAGAAAAGAGAGAGAGAAAGAGAGAGTGAGAGATATAGAGAAAAGAGAGAGAAAGAGAGAGAGTGAGAGAGAGAAAGAGAATAAAAAAGAGAGAGAGAGAAAGAAATAGAGAAAAGAGAGAGAGAGAGAAAAAAGACAGAAAGAGAGAGAGAAAGAGAGAGATTGAGAGAGAGAAAGAAAGAGAGAGAGAAAGAGAGAAAAAAGACAGAAAGAGAGAGAGAAAGAGAGAGATTGAGAGAGAGAAATAAAGAGAGAGAGAAAGAGAGAAAAAAGAGTTAGAGAGAGAGAACGAGAGAGAGAGAGATAAAGAAAGAGAGAGAGAAAGAGAGAAAAAAGAGTTAGAGAGAGAGAACGAGAGAGAGAGAAAGAGAGAGAGAGAAAGAGAGAAAATGAATGAGTGAGAGAGAGAGAGAAAGTGAGAGAGAGAAAGAAAGAGAGAAAGAGAAAGAGAGAGAATAAGAGAAAGAGTGAGAGAGAAAAAGAGAAAGTGAGAAAAAGAAAGAGAGAGAAGGGTGGCTAGAAAAGAAGTAAGGAGAACCGGGTGGGAAATATTTCTTTTAAGGTGTCAGATCTTTAGTGGTTAACAGGAAATACAACAGACAACCGAAGGCGGACTCGATTAGCGAAAGATGCCTTTTAAAAGCTAAGTCAAATACAATAGAATCCCTCATATCCGGAATCACTCATATCCGGAATCCCGCATATCCGGAATCACTCATATCCGAACTTGATTTTGATGTGTATATTTGAACTATATTTCTATTTTTCTTGAAATTTACTTTGGATAATTGCTTATACTTATTTCACCGTAATTGCTTGAATTGGTGCAAAAGATGATTGGAATAAGAGGAAAGGATGACAACGAGACACATCTGCAACAAGATAGCGACGAGATGCATGATTGTAATGAAACTGGACTGAAATTCAAAAATCTATTGAAAAGTTTATCAGTTTTATGAAAAGAAAGCCAGCATTCATCTATGAAGCTTGCAATAACGTACGCAGAGTTAAAAAATGTCTTTCGTTTAAAAAATTTCAAGAACAAAAGCAAAACGAAATGCGGAAAAAGTTGAGAATGACATTAGAAGAGAAAGAATCATCAGGCAACAATGATTAAAAAATCCTCGTTACATTATTTGTTTTGCATACGTGGCATAATTAATTTAAATGAATTTTCTTTAACATTACATAATTTATTTCTTTTTCCTTAAAAGCCAATTCCGTTATATTTCACTCACCATTAGCTTATTTTGTTTACTATAAAACATTGAAAATAAATATTAAACCTGATTTCAGTTCTTTTATTTTAATCTAAATATAATCCCTCATATCCGGACTTCGTAACCAAATCCTTATATCCGGAAGGCCTTCTTAGTCCGATTGTCAAAGAATCTACTATATTAAGAAACAGGAACATTTCGTTAAACGAGTATTGAAAACTTATGTAATATCGGTCAGCCTATATGGCAGTGAATGCTGGACAATTTCCTCACAGATGAAAAAATGATCTGAAATGTGGAACTACTGAAGGATGCTGAGAATAATATAAACTGAAAATGTCATTGATTCGTTTTTTACGGACTATCAACCCTTTGCTGATTATTTAAAGCCAGAAATTTTTGTTTAGAGTGTAAGATTTTTTTTTAGATAATAATTTAGTGATTCAAGTTTTACTAATTAATCCATAGCTGGGGAGAGAAGAGGCTGATTCATATCTTTCCCAAGTGAATATAACGAACCCAACAGGAACTCAGCTCTCCGATTAACAATTCCGAACAGTTATCCGTTACACCAGCCGCACATCCACGCTTACAGCACCTGGTATTCCCAAGCGGTCACTCATCTAGTTACTGACCAGGCTCGACGTTGCTTAACTTTGGGGATCGTACGGGAACCGGTGTTTCATTGTGATATGGCCGTAGGCCGTGGAAATGTCAACAACGACGAAGTTTTGATTACAATGGAAGCAAAAAGGTCATTTATACTTAGAACCAGAGGACAGCCGAACTGTCTAGGGCACATAACGAGGAAAGATGCTCGGGAAATTTGACACTCACAAGTCATATTGAAGGGATGGAAGAAAGCAGAGCAGAGCCTACCTAATATGCTTACGTAAATGGTTGACGGAACCGGGGATTAGAATAGATAGCAAGAAAAGATGGGTAAGGTCAATAAAGGACAGGATGTTGTCCACGTCTTCAAGGGACGCGGCGCCTAAAAAAAGAATAGTAAAATTAGCCGTATCCATACCTCGCCCTACGCTGTTAATTGGTTCCAGAGCTCACGACTTAGGTCGAAAAATGACTTATGTCGAAATAACCACACTATAAACCGCAAATAAGCATTCTCCATTGCATACTACAGTATTTACGATATGTACGTACAGTACTCTGAATAAAATATTTAATTTCCACCTTAACTTCCAGAGATATAGCTTTACCCTTAGCATTAGCACTTGCACTGGGACTTTTCTTCGGAGCCATTGGCAAAAATGTATTCCAAACCACAGTAGAAATGTAATTGAAAGAACGTTAACGGCAGAGCACAGATGTAAACCAGTCTGAATTCAAAATGGGTATTGGAGCGGAAAAAACGCACGAATGCCGACTGTCGGCAGTAATTTGAAATATGAAGATCTATTGAACATAATTTATTACACTAATTGTTTTGTTTTTGATGATTCTATTATATATATATATATATATATATATATATATATATAATATTTTATTTGATTATTTGAAATTTATTTTATTATAATTTTATATGTTTATTGCTATTTTAGTGTTTTGACGTTTCTAATATTTTTAACGGCCGACGTAAACTCGAGTAAAACGACGTAAGGCGAGTCTTATTTTTCCATATAATATTTACGAAAAACCGACATATCTTCGAAAATGACTTAACTCGAAGCGACTTAAGACGGGGTATCATTGTATTGTTATCATATTTGGGCGGGAGCTGCCCAGATTGCAGTCTCCAGGTTCGATAGAGTTCAAAAGCGTTTCCCAGTCCTTACCACATACCAACATCTCTCTTACAAGCGGGTTATGGAGAGCCTCTCACCGCTCTATCGCTCATTCCATGGAAAGTGCTCGGATGAACTACATTTCTTGGTTCCGCCAGCTCTGTAATTCACGGCTAGGACCAGCCATGCAACTCATATTGGGGTTTATCATTTGTTTCTTGTTTAGGATCGGGTTTCCGGTTCCTTCTAAAGTCTACTTCAACTTTATACTTCTAACGTCTCCACCTAAACTCTGAAATGTTATTTATTTATTTTCTTCCTTCAGTAGGAGTAGATAGGTTTTTTCAATAGGAGTAGAGGTTTATCCTTGTTTCCTGTTTAGGATTCGGTTTCCGCTTCCTTCTCCAAAGTCTACTTCAACTCTTGCTTCTAACGTCTCCGCCTAAACTCTGAAATGTTATTTATTTATTTTCTTCCTTCAGTAGGAGTAGATAGGTTTTTTCAATAGGAGTAGAGGTTTATCCCTTGTTTCCTGTTTAGGATTCGGTTTCCGCTTCCTTCTAAAGTCTACTTCAACTCTATACTTCTAACGTCTCCGCCTAAACTCTGAAATGTTATTTATTTATTTTCTTCCTTCAGTAGGAGTAGATAGGTTTTTTGAATAGGAGTAGAGGTTTATCCCTTGTTTCCTGTTTAGGATTGGGTTTCCGGTTCCTTCTAAAGTCTACTTCAACTCTATACTTCTAACGTCTCCACCTAAACTTTGAAATGTTATTTATTTTCTTCCTTCAGTAGGAGTAAATAGGTTTTTTTGAATAGGAGTAGAGGTTTATCCCTTGTTTCCTGTTTAGGATTGGGTTTCCGATTCCTTCTGAAATATTTTCATTCACTTTCACACTTAATATCAATCTTGCGTCATTGTGGCATTATCGCCTTGCTTGGAGTGAATTAATTAAATATATATGGAGTACCGCAGCTCCTATTTGAGAAGGAGCTGCCCATTCCTTACTTTGCAGTTTTGTAGAGTTCAAAAGCGCGTCCAAGTCCTTGTCGTAGAAGAATTATTTTACACTCTACAACCTCTCTCTCTCTCTCTCTCTCTCTCTTAGAGGCGGGTTATGGAGAACCTCTCACCGCTCTATCGCTACTTCCATTGCGCCAGGTCTGACCTTCACGGCTAGGATCAGCCATGCTACTCACATTCTAGCAAGCCACCCACATTCCATCCGTGTTCCAGTGGTGAGATGGAAGTTCCTCTGGAGCAGCTTCTTCCAGCGAACCGCTGCTCCGTAGAACCGACTCCCAGGGGGATGTTTCCCCGATCACTACTATCTCAATAACCGTTATCTTCTCCTCCTAATTAAAAATAATTAATTAAAAACCAATTTTAAATTTACGTAAACTCGAGTAAAACAACGTAAGCCGAGTTTTATTTTTCCATATAATATTTAAGAAAAAACGACGTATCTTCGAAAATGACTCAACTCGAAACGACGTAAGCCGAGGTATCACTGTAAAATAATAACTATAGACAACGTTTAAAAGGAATATCTAAAATAATTTATTTGGTGTAACTGATTTGGCGATAATGTATTTAAAACGTTATATATTCATGACTGTATAGTATTTGCTTTTGTCAATATAACAAAATACTTAATAATTACTATATGTCAGAGTTTCTCAACCTGGGCGATATCGCCCACCGGTGGGCGATTTCAACTGTTGGGTGGGCAACGCGCAACGGAACTGAAAATGGTGGACGATTGGAAATGTTGTTGGACGGTATAGGGTTTTAATTATTAAAAAGATATTTCAACATATGATACCAGAAAAAATATTCAAAGAATATACACACAGACATCTGTTCTACTGACAACACAGATAAAACTATTATGATGTCGACCTTTAACAATGGACAACACTGAAGCTGATTAAAGTGTGCTTTATATCTATGTGAATAATGTTTTTTTTTACAATCAAATACAATATTTATTTGATGTTTAAACTCTTTCTACCACATTAGATAGTTTGGGCTACAGACATAAGATATTATCAGAATCTGGAGAACCTCATGACTTCAAAAAGTAAAAATTTAATCCATGCGTATAAGACGCATGTCTAAATTTTAGACTTAAAATATGAGACAAAAATTGTTTACTATAAACGAGTGAAAAGAAAAGAGGAAAAATTTGTTAGAATTGTGGAACTGACTCCCAAGAGGATGCTTCTCCGATCACTAAAATCTTAATTTGTTAATCTGTTCAAATAATAATCTGTTCAAGTCAATGTCGAACTGAACCCTTTATTTTGCTCACTGGGGTAGATTGTTCTAGTTCCACGTGCTATGTCTAATGGATGTCAGTTATCAGCTATCTCCTGTTAAATTCCCGTCTCCAAGTTCTCCACCGCCATAACCAGGTATTGAACTCACTCTCTTTAGGTCCTGCCACTGGATCTAACTAACGTATTTATTCACTGTGTCCGAATAATGTAAATAGTGTACATAATACCTCATATCAGAAATATAGACAGATAGTGTGGAATTTGTTTTACTAGCCAAAGATGTCTTTCAAAAGCTAAGCAGAGTTTGAAGAAAAACTTCCTTAGAATCAATGAAAGAAAACTTAACTTACGTAATATCAGTCCTCTTATATGGCAGTGAATACTGGACAATCTCCTCACTGATGAAGAAGAGACTTGAAGCAAGAGAAACAAAGAAAAGACTACTGAATTGTTATGTAATATCATTCCTCCTCTATGGCAGTGAATGCTGGACAATCTCCTCACAGATAAAGAAGAGACTTGAAGCAAGAGAAACAAAGAAAAGACTACTGAATTGTTATGTAATATCATTCCTCCTCTATGGCAGTGAATGCTGGACAATCTCCTCACAGATGAAGAAAAGACTTGAAGCAAGAGAAAGAAAGAAAAGAGAACTGAACTGTTATGTAATATCAGTCCTCCTCTATGGCAGTGAATGCTGGACAATCACCTCACAGATGAAGAAGAGACTTGAAGCAAGAGAAACAATGAAAAGAGTACTGAACTGTTATGTAATATCAGTCCTCCTATATGGCAGTGAATGCTGGACAATCTCCTCACAGATGAAAGAAGAGACTTGAAGCAAGAGAAACAAAGAAAAGAGGACTGAATTGATATGTAATATCAGTCCTCGTATATGGCAGTGAATACTGGACAATCTCCTCACAGATGAAGAAGAGACTTGAAGTAACAGAAATATGGTTCTACAGAAGGATGCTGAGGATACCGTGGACCGAACATGTGTACATCGATGAGGTTCGATCCAAAATTGATCAAAAAAGAAAATTATATTTAACATCACTTAGAGACAATTGACAATTCTGGGTTACATAATGAGGAAAGAAGACTTAGAAAATCTGATATTCACGGGGCAGACTGAAGGCAAGAGGGACAAAATAAAACAACGTGTTGATAGATTTGAGTAAATATATGGCGGAAAAATTTTTAGGACAGATAATAAAAATACCAAATTTATTACGTTCTCCAAAGAAAAGGAAATTGGGAAGAGCCATGATCGCCTACGTCCTGAATTGATACAACACAAAAATGAAGAAGGAGAAGAAGAAGAAGAAGAAGGAGAATGAACTTAGGTAAATAGATGGCGAACAATGTTTAAGAGAGATAACAAAAAGGAAAAAATTACTAAGAGTTACAAAGGACAGGAAATTGTGGAGAGCCATGATCGCATATGTCCTCAAGGGTCACAACACAAAGAAGAAGAAGAATGTGCTTAAGCCAATGAATGGAGAAACAAGTTTTAGGTGAGATAACAAAAAGACAAAATTTATTTAGTGTTACAAAGGAAATTGTGGAGAGCCATGATCGCCTACGTCCTGAAGGGGCACAACACAAAGAAGAATAAGATGAATGAGCTAGAGTAAATGGATGGCGGAACAAGTCAAAATTTATTAAGAGGTACAAAGTAGAGGAAATTGTGGAGAGCCATGATCACCTACGTCCTGAAGGGACACGGGACATAGAAGAAGAAGAATGAGCTTGAATAAATGGATGGGGGAACAAGTTTTACGTGAGATAACAAAAAGATAAAATTTATTAAGTGTTACAAAGGAAATTGTGGAGAGCCATGATCGCGTACTACCTCAAGGGACACAAGAAGAAGAAGAAGAAGAAGAAGAAGAAGAAGAAGAAGAAGAATGAGCTTGAGTAAATGGATGGCGAAACAAGGTTTAGCAGACATAACAAAAAGACAAAATTTATTAAAAGCGACAGAAGACAGGAAATAGTTGAGAGCCATGATCACCTACGTCCTGAATAGACACGGCACATAGAACAATAAGAATGAGCTTGAGTAAATGGATGGCGAAACAAGGTTTAGCAGACATAACAAAAAGACAAAATTTATTAAAAGCGACAAAAGACAGGAAATAGTGGAAAGCCATGATCACCTACGTCCTGAATAGACACGGCACATAGAACAATAAGAATGAGCTTGAGTAAATGGATGGCGAAACAAGGTTTAGCAGACATAACAAAAAAGACAAAATTTATTAAAAGCGACAAAAGACAGGAAATAGTGGGAGAGCCATGATGAAGTGACACGTCCTGAATAGACACGGCACATAGAACAATAAGAATGAGCTTGAGTAAATGGATGGCGAAACAAGGTTTAGCAGACATAACAAAAAGACAAAATTTATTAAAAGCGACAAAAGACAGGAAATAGTGGAGAGCCATGATCGCCTACGTCCTGAATAGACACGGCACATAGAACAAGAAGAATGAGCTTGAGTAAATGGATGATTCAGGAGAAACAAGGTTTAGCAGACATAACAAAAAGAAAAATTTATTAAAAGCGACAAAAGACAGGAAATAGTGGAGAGCCATGATCACCTACGTCCTGAATAGACACGGCACATAGAACAATAAGAATGAGCTTGAGTAAATGGATGGCGAAACAAGGTTTAGCAGACATAACAAAAAGACAAAATTTATTAAAAGCGACAAAAGACAGGAAATAGTGGAGAGCCATGATCGCCTACGTCCTGAATAGACACGGCACATAGAACAATAAGAATGAGCTTTGAGTAAATGGATGGTGGAAACAAGGTTTAGCAGACATAACAAAAAGATAAAAATTTATTAAAAAGCGACAAAAGACAGGAAATAGTGGAGAGCCATGATCGCCTACGTCCTGAATAGACACGGCACATAGAACAATAAGAATGAGCTTGAGTAAATGGATGGCGAAACAAGGTTTAGCAGACATAACAAAAAGACAAAATTTATTAAAAGCGACAAAAGACAGGAAATAGTGGAGAGCCATGATCACCTACGTCCTGAATAGACACGGCACATAGAACAATAAGAATGAGCTTGAGTAAATGGATGGCGAAACAAGGTTTAGCAGACATAACGACAAAAAAGACAAAATTTATTAAAAGCCAAAAAGACAGGAAATAGTGGAGAGCCATGATCACCTGATGTCCTGAATAGACACGGCACATAGAACAAGAAGAATGAGCTTGAGTAAATGGATGGCGAAACAAGGTTTAGCAGACATAACAAAAAGACAAAATTTATTAAAAGCGACAAAAGACAGGAAATAGTGGAGAGCCATGATCGCCTACGTCCTGAATAGACACGGCACATAGAACAAGAAGAATGAGCTTGAGTAAATGGATGGCGAAACAAGGTTTAGCAGACATAACAAAAAGACAAAATTTATTAAAAGCGACAAAAGACAGGAAATAGTGGAGAGCCATGATCGCCAACGTCCTGAATAGACACGGCACATAGAACAATAAGAATGAGCTTGAGTAAATGGATGGCGAAACAAGGTTTAGGAGACATAACAAAAAGACAAAATTTATTAAAAGCGACAAAAGACAGGAAATAGTGGAGAGCCATGATCGCCTACGTCCTGAATAGACACGGCAAAGTCCTGAAAAACACATAGAACAAGAAGAATGAGCTTGAGTAAATGGATGGCGAAACAAGGTTTAGCAGACATAACATAGAAAAAAGACAAAATTTATTAAGAGCGACAAAAGACAGGAAATAGAAGTGGAGAGCCATGATCACCTACGTCCTGAAGAAGACACGGCACATAGAGGAGAATAAGAATGAGCTTGAGTAAATGGATGGCGAAACAAGGAGCCTTGAGACATAACAAAAAGACAAAATTTATTAAAAGCGACAAAAGACAGGAAATAGTGGAGAGCCATGATCGCCTACGTCCTGAATAGACACGGCACATAGAACAAGAAGAATGAGCTTGAGTAAATGGATGGCGAAACAAGGTTTAGCAGACATAATGAAAAAAAGACAAAAATTTATTAAAAGCGTAAAAAAGACAGGAAATAGTGGAGAGCCATGATCACCAACGTCCTGAATAGACACGGCACATAGAACAAGAAGAATGAGCTTGAGTAAATGGATGGCGAAACAAGGTTTATGAGACATACAAAAAGACAAAATTTATTAAAGAGCGACAAAAAGACAGGAAATAGTGGAGAGCCATGATCACCAAAGTCCTGAATAGACACGGCACATAGAAGAAGAAGAATGACCTTGAGTAAATGGATGGCAGAACAAGGGTTTAGGAGATATAACAAAAGAAAAAATTTATTAAGAGCGACAAAAGTAGAGGAAATAGTGGAGAGCCATGATAGACAAAGTCCTGAATAGACACGACACATAGAAGAAGAATGAGCTTGAGTAAATGGATGGCAGAAACAAGGTTTAGGAGACATAACAAAAAAGACAAAATTTATTAAAAGCGAAGAAAAAGACAGGAAATAGTGGAGAGCCATGATCGCAAACGTCCTGAATAGACACGGACACACATAGAACAAGAAGAATGAGCTTGAGTAAATGGATGGCGAAACAAGGTTTAGGAGACATAAGAAAAAAAGAAAAATTTATTAAAGAGCTGTAACCAAAAAAGACAGGAAATAGTGGAGAGCCATGATCGACAAAGTCCTGAATAGACACGACACATAGAAGAAGAAGAATGAGTTGAGTAAATGGATGGCGAAACAAGGTTTCAGGAGATATAACAAAAAGAAAAAAATTTATTAAAAGAGACAAAAAGACAGGAAATAGTGGAGAGCCATGATCGACAAAGTCCTGAATGGACACGACACATAGAAGAAGAATGAGCTTTAGTAAATGGATGTCAGAACAGGGTTTAGGAGACATAACAAAAATGAAAAAATTATATTAAGAGCTGACAAAAGAGAAGAAATAGTGGAGAGCCATGATCGACAAAGTCCTGAATAGACACGGCACATAGAACAAGAATAATGAGAACTTAGTAAATGGATGGCAAAACAAGGTTTAGGAGACATAACAAAAAAGAAAAAATTTATTAAAGAACAGGGTTAAAGATAGACCAAAGAAATAGTGGAGAGAAATGATCGCCAAAGTCCTGAAGTGACACGACACATAGAAGAATAATGAGCTTGAGTAAATGGATGTCAGAAACAAGGTTTAGGAGACATAAAAAAAAAGATAAAATTTATTAAAAGCTGTACAAAAGAGAGGAAATAGTGGAGAGCCATGATCGACAACGTCCTGAATAGACACACATAGAACAAGAAGAATGAGCGTTGAGTAAATGGATGGCAGAAACAAGGTTTAGGAGATATAAACAAAAAGAAAAAATTTATTGAGAGCTGTAAAAAAGAAGAAATAGTGGAGAGCAATGATCGACAAAGTCCTGAATGACACGACACAGAACAAGAAGAATGAGTGTTAGTAAATGGATGTCAGAACAAGGTTTCAGGAGATATAACAAAAATGAAAAAATTTATTAAGAGCTGTAAAAGACAGGAAATAGTGGAGAGCCATGATCGACAAAGTCCTGAATAGACACGGCACATAGAAGAAGAAGAATGAGTGTTAGTAAATGGATGTCAGAACAAGGTTCAGGAGACATAACAAAATGAAAAAATTTATTGAGAGCTGTAAAAAGAAGAAATAGTGGAGAGCCATGATCGACAAAGTCCTGAATAGACACGACACATAGAAGAATAATGAGTGTTAGTTAGTAAATGGATGTCAGAACAGGGTTTAGGAGATATAACAAAAATGAAAACATATATTGAGAGCTGTAAAAAGAAGAAATAGTGGAGAGCCATGATCGACAAAGTCCTGAATAGACACGACATAGAAGAAGAAGAATGAGCGTTAGTCAATGGATGTCAGAAACAAGGTTTAGGAGATATAAAAAAAATGAAAAAAATTTATTGAGAGCTGTAAAAAAGAAGAAATAGTGGAGAGCCATGATAGACAAAGTCCTGAAGTGACACGTCCTAGAAGAATGAGACATTAATGTCACATAGAACCAAAGAAAAATAATGAGCGACAAAAGTAGAAGAAATGGATGATAGACAAACTGAAAGGTTTAGCACACAGAAGAATAAGACAAAATTAATTCAGAAAGGGTTCAGGAGATATAAACCAAATGAAAACAAATTGAGAGCTGTAAAGTAGAAGAAATAGTGGAGAGCCATGATCGACAAAGTCCTGAAAGACACGACACATAGAAGAAAATAAGAAGTCAATTAATGTCAGAACAGGTTCAGGAGATATAACCAAATGAAAACATATATTGAGAGTTGTAAAAAAGAAGAAATAGTGGAGAGTTGATAGACAAAGTCCTGAAGTGACACGACACAAGAAGAAGAAGAATGAGCGTTAGTCAATTAATGAGAACAGGGTTAGAGATATAACAAAAAAATGAAAAATGATGAGAGCCAAAAGTAGAAGAAATAGTGGAGAGCCATGATAGACAAAGTCCTGAAGTGACAGAACATAGAAGAATAATGAGCGTTAGTAAATGGATGTCAGAACAAGGGTTCAGGAGATATAACAAAAAATGAAAACATATATTGAGAGCTGTAAAAGAGAAGAAATAGTGGAGAGCCATGATCGACAAAGTCCTGAAGTGACACGACACATAGAAGAATAATGAGTGTTAGTCAATTGGATGTCAGAACAAGGTTTAGGAGACATAACCAAATGAAACATATATTGAGAGTTGACAACAAAAGAAATAGTGGAGAGCCATGATCAACAAAGTCCTGAAGTGACACGACAAGAAGAAGAATAATGAGCGTTAGTCAATTAATGTCAGAACAGGGAAGGAGATAACAAATGAAAACATATATTGAGAAAAAGAAGAAATAGTGGAGAGCCTTGAGACAAAGTCCTGACATAGAAGAAGAATAATGAGCGTTAGTCAATTAAAGAACAGGTTTTCAGGAGATATAAAAAAATGAAAAATATATTGAGAGTTGTAAAAGAAGAAATAGTGGAGAGCCATGATCGACAAAGTCCTGAAGTGACACGACACAAGAAGAATAATGAGTTAGTCAATTAATGTCAGAACAGGTTTCAGGAGATATAACCAAATGAAAACATATATTGAGAGTTGTAAAGTAGAAGAAATAGTGGAGAGCCATGATGACAAAGTCCTGAAGTGACACGACACATAGAAGAATAATGAGCGTTAGTCAATTAATGTCAGAAAGGTTTCAGGAGATATAACCAAATGAAAACATATATTGAGAGCTTACAAAAGTAGAAGAAATAGTGGAGAGCCATGATAGACAAAGTCCTGAATGACACGACACATAGAAGAAGAAGAAATGAGCTTGTTAGTAAATGGATGTCAGAACAGGTTTCAGGAGATATAACCAAATGAAAACATATATTGAGAGTTGTAAAAGAAGAAATAGTGGAGAGCCATGATCGACAAAGTCCTGAAGTGACACGACACATAGAAGAATAATGAGCGTTAGTCAATTAATGTCAGAACAGGTTTCAGGAGATATAACAAAAATGAAAACATATATTGAGAGTTGTAAAAAGAAGAAATAGTGGAGAGCCATGATCAACAAAGTCCTGAAGTGACACGACACATAGAAGAATAATGAGCGTTAGTCAATTAATGTCAGAACAGGTTTCAGGAGATATAACAAAAATGAAAACATATATTGAGAGCTGTAAACAAAAGTAGAAGAAATAGTGGAGAGCCATGATCAACAAAGTCCTGAATAGACACGACACATAGAAGAATAATGAGAGTTGAGTAAATTAATGTCAGAACAAGGTTTCAGGAGATATAACCAAATGAAAACATATATTGAGAGCGACAAAAGACAGAAGAAATAGTGGAGAGCCATGATCAACAAAAGTCCTGAAGTGACACCACATAGAAGAAGAATGAGCGTTAGTCAATGGATGTCAGAACAGGGTTCAGGAGATATAACAAAATGAAAAAATATATTGAGAGTTGTAAAGTAGAAGAAATAGTGGAGAGCCATGATAGACAAAGTCCTGAAGTGACACGACACATAGAAGAAGAACAAGGTTTAGTCAATTAATGTCAGAACAGGGTTCAGGAGATATAACCAAATGAAAACATATATTGAGAGCTGTAAACAGAAGAAATAGTGGAGAATGATCAACAAAGTCCTGAAGTGACACGACACATAGAAGAATAATGGTTAGTCAATTAATGTCAGAACAGGGTTCAGGAGATATAACCAAATGTCATATATTGAGAGAGTTGTAACATAGAAGAACAGTGGAGAGAATGAGACAAAGTCCTGAAGTGAATGACACATAGAAGAATAATGAGTTAGTCAATTAATGTCAGAACAGGTTTTAGGAGATATAACCAAATGAAAACATATATTGAGAGTTGTAAAAAAGAAGAAATAGTGGAGAGCCATGATCAGACAAAGTCCTGAATGACACGACACATAGAAGAATAATGAGCGTTAGTCAATTAATGTCAGAACAGGTTTCAGGAGATATAACAAAAATGAAAAATATATTGAGAGCGACAAAAGAGAAGAAATAGTGGAGAGCCATGATCAACAAAGTCCTGAAGTGACACGACACATAGAAGAGAGGAACAATGAGCGTTAGTAAATTAATGTCAGAACAAGGTTTCAGGAGATATAACCAAATGAAAACATATATTGAGAGCTGACAAAAGACAGAAGAAATAGTGGAGAGCCATGATAGACAAAGTCCTGAATGACACGACACATAGAAGAATAATGAGCGTTAGTAAATTAATGTCAGAACAAGGTTTCAGGAGATATAACAAAAATGAAAACATATATTGAGAGCGACAAAAGTAGAAGAAATAGTGGAGAGCCATGATCGACAAAGTCCTGAATAGACACGACACAGAAGAAGAAGAATAATGAGTTTAGTAAATGGATGTCAGAACAGGGTTTAGGAGATATAACAAAATGAAAAAAATATATTGAGAGCGACAAAGTAGAAGAAATAGTGGAGAGCCATGATCAACAAAGTCCTGAAGTGACACGACACATAGAAGAATAATGAGCGTTAGTAAATTAATGTCAGAACAGGGTTCAGGAGATATAACAAAAGAAAAAATTTATTGAGAGCTGTAAAAGAGAAGAAATAGTGGAGAGCCATGATCGCCAAAGTCCTGAAGTGACACGACACAGAAGAAGAATAATGAGCGTTAGTCAATTAATGTCAGAACAGGGTTCAGGAGATATAACCAAATGAAAAAATATATTGAGAGCTGACAAAAGAGAAGAAATAGTGGAGAGCCATGATAGACAAAGTCCTGAAGTGACACGACACATAGAAGAATAATGAATGAGTTAGTCAATTAATGTCAGAACAAGGTTTCAGGAGATATAACAAAAAATGACAAAATTTATTGAGAGCGAGAAAAAAGAAGAAATAGTGGAGAGCCATGATAGACAAAGTCCTGAAGTAGACACGACACATAGAAGAATAATGAGTTAGTCAATTAATGTCAGAACAAGGTTTCAGGAGACATAACAAAAATGAAAAATATATTGAGAGCTGAAAAAAGACAAGAAATAGTGGAGAGCCATGATCAACAAAGTCCTGAATGACACGACACATAGAAGAAGAATAATGAGCGTTAGTAAATGGATGTCAGAACTGGGTTTAGGAGATATAACCAAATGAAAAAATTTATTGAGAGCTGAGAAAAGTAGAAATAGTGGAGAGCCATGATCAACAAAGTCCTGAATAGACACGACACATAGAAGAAGAATGAGCGTTAGTAAATGGATGTCAGAACAGGGTTCAGGAGATATAACAAAATGAAAACATATATTGAGAGCTGTAAAGTAGAAGAAATAGTGGAGAGCCATGATCAACAAAGTCCTGAAGTGACACGACACATAGAAGAATAATGAGCGTTAGTCAAATAATGTCAGAACAAGGTTTAGGAGACATAACAAAATGAAAACATATATTGAGAGCTGACAAAAAGTAGAAGAAATAGTGGAGAGCCATGATAGACAAAGTCCTGAAGTGACACGACACATAGAAGAATAATGAGCGTTAGTAAATGGATGTCAGAACAGGGTTCAGGAGATATAACCAAATGAAAATATATTGAGAGTTGTAAAAAGAAGAAATAGTGGAGAGCCATGATAGACAAAGTCCTGAATAGACACGACACATAGAAGAATAATGAGCGTTAGTCAATGGATGTCAGAACAGGGTTTAGGAGATATAACAAATGAAAACATATATTGAAAGCTGTAAAAAGAAGAAATAGTGGAGAGCCATGATAGACAAAGTCCTGAATAGACACGACACATAGAAGAATAATGAGCGTTAGTAAATTAATGTCAGAACAAGGTTTAGGAGATATAACAAAATGAAAACATATATTGAGAGCTGTAAAAAAGAAGAAATAGTGGAGAGCCATGATCGACAAAGTCCTGAATGACACGACACATAGAAGAATAATGAGCGTTAGTAAATGGATGTCAGAACAGGTTTCAGGAGATATAACCAAATGAAAACATATATTGAGAGCGACAAAAGAAGAAATAGTGGAGAGCCATGATCAGACAAAGTCCTGAATAGACACGACACATAGAAGAATAATGAGCGTTAGTCAATGGATGTCAGAACAGGGTTCAGGAGATATAACCAAATGAAAACATTTATTGAGAGCTGTAAAGTAGAAGAAATAGTGGAGAGCCATGATCGACAAAAGTCCTGAAGTGACACGACACAAGAAGAAGAATGAGCGTTAGTAAATGGATGTCAGAACAGGGTTTAGGAGATATAACAAAATGAAAAAATTTATTGAGAGCTGTAAAAGAAGAAATAGTGGAGAGCCATGATAGACAAAGTCCTGAAGTGACACGACACATAGAAGAATAATGAGTGTTAGTCAATTAATGTCAGAACAGGGTTCAGGAGATATAACAAAAATGAAAACATATATTGAGAGTTGTAAAGTAGAAGAAATAGTGGAGAGCCATGATAGACAAAGTCCTGAAGTGACACGACACATAGAAGAATAATGAGCGTTAGTCAATTAATGTCAGAACAGGGTTTAGGAGATATAACCAAATGAAAACATATATTGAGAGCTGTAAAAAAGAAGAAATAGTGGAGAGCCATGATCGACAAAGTCCTGAAGTGACACGACACATAGAAGAAGAATAATGAGCGTTAGTAAATGGATGTCAGAACAGGGTTCAGGAGACATAACCAAATGAAAAAATTTATTGAGACAAAAGAGAAGAAATAGTGGAGAGCCATGATCGACAAAGTCCTGAAGTGACACGACATAGAAGAAGAATAATGAGCGTTAGTAAATGGATGTCAGAACAAGGTTTCAGGAGATATAACAAATGAAAACATATATTGAGAGCTGTAAAGTAGAAGAAATAGTGGAGAGCCATGATCGACAAAGTCCTGACGTGACACGACACATAGAAGAATAATGAGCGTTAGTCAATTAATGTCAGAACAGGGTTCAGGAGATATAACCAAATGAAAACATATATTGAGAGCTGTAAAGTAGAAGAAATAGTGGAGAGCCATGATCGACAAAGTCCTGAATGACACGACACATAGAAGAATAAGAAGAGTTAGTAAATGGATGTCAGAACAAGGTTTCAGGAGATATAACAAATGGAGAAAAAATTTATTGAGAGCGACAAAAGAGAGGAAATAGTGGAGAGCCATGATATAACAAATGAAAAGTCCTGAAGTGACACGTCCTGAAGTGACACGACACATAGAAGAAGAAGAATGAGCTTGAGTAAATGGATGGCAGAAACAAGGTTTAGAGGAGATATAACCAAATGAAAAAATTTATTAAGAACTGACAAAGTAGAAGAAATAGTGGAGAGCCATGATCAGAACAAAGTCCTGAATAGACACGGCACATAGAACAAGAAGAAAGAATAAATGGATGGCGAAAACAAGGTTTAATGTCAGAACACAGGAATAAAAACCAAAAAATTTATATTAAAAGCTGACAAAAGAAGGAAATAGTGGAGAGCCATGATCATAGACAAAGTCCTGAATAGACACGACACATAGAAGAAGAAGAATGAGTGTTAGTAAATGGATGTCAGAACAGGGTTTAGGAGATATAACAAAATGAAAAAATTTATTGAGAACTGTAAAAGTAGAAGAAATAGTGGAGAGCCATGATCGACAAAGTCCTGAAGTGACACGACACAGAAGAAGAATAATGAGTGTTAGTCAATGGATGTCAGAACAGGGTTGGAGATATAACAAAATGAAAAAATATATTGAGAACTGTAAAAGACAGAAGAAATAGTGGAGAGCCATGATCGACAAAGTCCTGAATAGACACGACACAGAAGAAGAATAATGAGTGTTAGTAAATGGATGGCAGAACAAGGGTTCAGGAGATATAACAAAATGAAAAAATATATTGAGAGCGACAAAAGTAGAAGAAATAGTGGAGAGCCATGATCGACAAAGTCCTGAAGTGACACGACACATAGAAGAATAATGAGTGTTAGTAAATGGATGTCAGAACAGGGTTCAGGAGATATAACAAAATGAAAACATATATTGAGAAGCGACAAAAGTAGAAGAAATAGTGGAGAGCCATGATCGACAAAGTCCTGAATAGACACGGCACATAGAAGAAGAATAATGAGCTGTTAGTAAATGGATGTCAGAACAGGGTTCAGGAGATATAACAAAATGAAAAAATTTATTAAGAACTGACAAAAGAAGGAAATAGTGGAGAGCCATGATCACCAAAGTCCTGAATAGACACGACACATAGAACAAGAATAATGAGCGTTAGTAAATGGATGTCAGAACAGGGTTCAGGAGATATAAACAAAATGAAAAAATTTATTGAGAGTTACAAAAGTAGAAGAAATAGTGGAGAGCCATGATCGACAAAGTCCTGAAGTGACACGAAGAATAGAAGAATAATGAGTGTTAGTCAATTAATGTCAGAACAGGGTTCAGGAGATATAACCAAATGAAAAAATATATTGAGAACTGTAAAGTAGAAGAAATAGTGGAGAGCCATGATCGACAAAGTCCTGAAGTGGACACGACACATAGAAGAATAATGAGTGTTAGTCAATTAATGTCAGAACAGGGTTCAGGAGATATAACCAAATGAAAACATATATTGAGAGCTGTAAAGTAGAAGAAATAGTGGAGAGCCATGATCGACAAAGTCCTGAAGTGACACGACACAGAAGAAGAATAAAGTTAGTCAATAAATGGATCAGAACAGGGTTCAGGAGATATAACCAAAATGAAAACATATATTGAGAACTGTAAAGAGAAGAAATAGTGGAGAGCCATGATCGACAAAGTCCTGAAGTGACACGACACATAGAAGAATAATGAGTGTTAGTCAATTAATGTCAGAACAGGGTTGAGAGATAAACCAAATGAAAACATATATTGAGAACTGTAAATAGAAGAAATATGGAGAGCCTTGAAAGACAAAATTGACACGACACATAGAAGAATAATGAGTGTTAGTCAAAAGTCAGAACAGGGTTCAGAGATATAACCAAATGAAAACACATAGAAGAAATAAGAGAGAATCAAAAAAGTGACACGACACATAGAAAAAAATAATGTAAGAGAACAGGGTTCAGGAGATATAACAAAAATGAAAAAATATTGAGAGCGACAAAAGTAGAAGAAATAGTGGAGAGCCATGATCGACAAAGTCCTGAATGACACGACACATAGAAGAATAATGAGTGTTAGTCAATTAATGTCAGAACAGGGTTCAGGAGATATAACCAAATGAAAACATATATTGAGAGTTGTAAAGTAGAAGAAATAGTGGAGAGCCATGATCGACAAAGTCCTGAATGACACGACACATAGAAGAATAATGAATGAGTTAGTCAATTAATGTCAGAACAGGGTTCAGGAGATAACAAATAAAATTTATTGAGAAATGAAAACAAATATGGAGAACTGTAAACAAAGAAGAATAGACAGAACAAAATGACACAAAGTTTGAAGTGAAAGACACACAAAAAATAATGAGTGTTAGTCAATGGAGAATGTCAGAACAGGGTACAGGAGATATAACAAATGAAAAACATATATTGAGACTGTAAAAGAAGAAAATGAAGCCTTGATTGAAGTGTAAATGGATGTTAGTCAATTAATGTCAGAACAGGGTTCAGGAGATATAACAAAAGAAAAAATTTATTAAGAGCGACAAAAGTAGAAGAAATAGTGGAGAGCCATGATAGACCAAAGTCCTGAAGTGACACGACACATAGAAGAATAATGAATGTTAGTAAATGGATGTCAGAACAGGGTTCAGGAGACATAACAAAAAGAAAACATATATTGAGAGCGACAAAGTAGAAGAAATAGTGGAGAGCCATGATAGAAAAAGTCCTTGACACGACACATAGAAGAATAAGAAGAGTTAGTCAAAATGTCAGAACAGGGTTCAGGAGATATAACCAAATGAAAACATATATTGAGAGCAAAAGTAGAAGAAATAGTGGAGAGCCAGACAAAGTCCTGAAGTGACACGACACATAGAAGAATAATGAATGAGCTTGAGTAAATGGATGTCAGAACAGGGTTTAGGAGATATAACAAATGAAAACATATATTGAGAGACAAAAGACAGAAGAAATAGTGGAGAGCCATGAAGACAAAGTCCTGAAGTAGAACGAGAACATAGAAGAATAATTGTTAGTCAATTAATGTCAGAACAGGGTTCAGGAGATATAACCAAATGAAAAAATATTGAGAGCGACAAAAGTAGAAGAAATAGTGGAGAGCCATGATAGACAAAGTCCTGAAGTGACACGACACATAGAAGAAGAATGAGTGTTGAGTAAATTAATGTCAGAACAGGGTTCAGGAGATATAAACAAATGAAAAATATATTGAGAGCTGACAAAAGTAGAAGAAATAGTGGAGAGCCATGATCACCACGTCCTGAATAGACACGACACATAGAAGAAGAAGAATGAGTGTTAGTAAATGGATGTCAGAACAGGGTTCAGGAGATAACAAAAAAATGAAAAATTTATTAAAAGCGACAAAGACAGGAAATAGTGGAGAGAATAGACACGACACATAGAAGAAGAAGAATGAGCTTGAGTAAATTAATGTCAGAAAAGGTTAGAGGAGATATAACAAAAAGAATATTTATTAAATGGAAAACAGAAGAAATAGTGGAGAGCATGATAGACAAAAGAAAAGACAATAGAAGAAAATTTAGTCAAAATGTCAGAACAAGGTTTAAGGAAAATCAAAAGAAACCAGAAGACAACCTAGAAGAATAATGAATAGACAAGAAGTCCTGAATAGAGAGGCAATAGAAAGAAGAATGAGAGTTGAGTAAATGGATGGCGAAACAAGGAAGAAATGGAAGACATAACAAAAAGACAAAATTTATTAAAAGCGACAAATGACAGGAAATAGTGGAGAGCCATGATCACCTACGTCCCTGACACAAGACATAGAAGAAGAAGAATAGAACAATGAAGAATGAACATTTTGAGATGGAATAACAAAATAGTGGACAAAATTTATTAAAAGGACAAAAGACAGGAAATAGTGGAAGGTTGATACCTAAGTCCTGAATAGACAAACATAGAACAAGAAGAATGAAGTGTTACAAAATGGATGGCGAAAACAAGGTTTAGCAGACATAACAAAAAAGACAAAATTTATTAAAAGCGACAAAAGAAGAAATAGTGGAGAGCCATGATCACCTACATCCCTGAATAGACACAACACATAGAACAAAGAATGAAGTAAATGGATGGCAGAAAAAGGAATGGCGGAACAAAAGAGAAAAATTTATTAAGAGGTACAAAAGTCGGGAAATAGTGGAGAGCCATGATCGCCTACGTCCTGAATAGACACGGCACATAGAACAAGAAGAATGAGCTTGAGTAAATGGATGGCGAAACAAGGTTTAGCAGACATAACAAAAAGATAAAATTTATTAAGTGTTACAAAGGAAATTGTGGAGAGCCATGATCGCCTACATCCTCAAGGGGCACAAGAAGAAGAAGAAGAAGAAGAAGAAGAAGAAGAAGAAGAATGAGCTTGAGTAAATGGAATGGCGGAACAAGTCAAAATTTATTAAGAGGTACAAATGACGGGAAATAGTGGAGAGCCATGATCACCTACGTCCTGAATAGACACGGCACATAGAACAAGAAGAATGAACTTGAGTAAATGGATGGCGAAACAAGGTTTAGCAGACATAACAAAAAGATAAAATTTATTAAGTGTTACAAAGGAAATTGTGGAGAGCCATGATCGCTTACGTACTGAGTGGGGTCTCTCCTAAAATTACTATCTTATCTTTTCAAACAGCGCTTTCACCAGTTTGTGCTTCAATACATTTTAATACGTTATCATCAGGATGTGGCCGTTTCTTTCAGGACATAGATAAGCGAGTTATCTCTGGGAATAGTCGAATAATGTCTTTACAATCAGAAGATCTTGAAGACTTGCTTTTTTTAAGCGGTATAAATTATAGCCTTAAAAGCATCCGTTGTCGAAATCTCTAAACATTTTCCTCTATAAAAGTTGAGATCAAACCGCTACACTGAAACTACCTTATTTAAGACGCCTTTCAAATTCCCGACCACCCAGTACTAAATTCTCACCGATGGTTTTAAGATGGGGCGTAGTTGTTTAGTAGGCGGGACAGATAATTCCAAATCTAAGCAAGAGATAATAAAACAATTTTCATCCAGTTTGAAGAGAACCTCGTATAGTTCGAAAGCCATCACAAAGTTGATGGCGGTAATGATCGCTGTTATTGAACGAACAGCCAGTGTTATTCGCATTGTGCTTTTCTTAACCCCTTGGCCATCGGGCTAGAATCAAAGTGTAGTATCTGCCCTCGGGCGGACAAACCTTTTATTACTCAATCGTGTATTCTTAAACATTTGACCGGGAAGAAAGTGTCGAATCTGTTCCCCGTCACTTGAGATGCGAGAAAGCGTTCGATGCCGGAGATTCCAACCTTGCAACAGAACCCCTCCTCATTGCACTAAAAGAGGTGGTGTCGACGCCAGAGTAACTGTGGTTGCGGAGATGAGGAGTTCTTGTCATTGGCCAATATAAGCTGGGCAAATTTTGATCATGACCCTAATTGAAACGCTACGGTTCCCCACGTTAAAAAAAAATGACCTTGGATTGCATCCCTAACTCAGTGAATACCGCTTTTCTTAACTGACTTAACCATCGGGCTACGATCATAATGTATTATCTGACCTCGGGCTACGATCATAATGTATTATCTGACCTCGGGCGAACAAACCTTTTATTCCCCGATCGTGTATTCTCGAGCTTTTCATCGGAATGAAAGTGTAGAATCTGTTCCCCCGTCATTTGAGATGCGAGACGGTGCCCGATACCGGAGATTCCACCCTTGCGACAGGACCCTCCTCATTGCACTAAAAGAGGTGGTGTCGACGTCAGAGTAACTGTGGTTGCGCAGATTGGGCAGTTCTTGTCATTGGCCAATATGCAAGCGTAAGCGCACCCCACGTAAAAAGAAAATACATAGTGAGGGGTCAGTTTAATCAAATCGCTTCTTGGCCTTTCAAAGTGTAGTATCTACCCTCGGGCGAACAAACATTTTATTCCCTGATCGTGTATTCTCGAGCTTTTCATCGGGATGAAAGTGTAGAATCTGTTCCCTCGTCGTTTGAGGTGCGAGAAGGCGCCCAATGCCGGAGATTCAAACGCTGTGACATCACGTTCCCCATTGCACTAAGAGACGCGGACTCGGTGTAATATTGACGCCAGTCTGTGATTGCGGTGTTTGGACAGTTCTTGTCCTTGACCAATATGCAAGTGTATGTACACGTAAAAAGAGAAAAACTCTTTTGAGAAGGTTAGGTTAATAAAATCGATTCTCGGCCTTTTGGCTGGGATGGCTTATCATCTCTCAATTGCGTTTCTGTCTTTGGGAAGAGTGGGCACAAGGGCTTCTCTGTCAAAGGACAGAGGGGCAACTGAGAAAATTATACTTAAGAGGTGCCCATCCCTGGGGAACAGCTGCTCGAGGCCGCTCCCTCCCATTGGCCCAGAGGGAGGGATCGGTGCTCGCATCGAGGCCAGCGCAACCGACGGTTGCGTGGTGTGAGCAATTTTTGTCCCTTGCCCGAGTGTACACACTCGGGTCCCCACTTTAAAAAGACCTTGTATCACATCTCGTCCTCGTAGGGATACGAGTAAACATCGGCCTTTTGGCAAGGATCAAAGTGTAGTATCTGCCACCGGGTGGGTAAACTACGTTTCATTTCCTAGTTGCGTCTTTGTCTGCGGGCGGAACACAACTGATAATATTGTTGAGCGATACCCGATCACGGGGAAGAGCTTCCTGCCGTAGTACTTCCCTCAATCCTCAATTTCCCTAAAGAGTGGAGATCGGGGGGTAATACAGATACTAGCTCAACCGACGGTTGCTACAGCCAGGCTATTTTTGTACCTGGCTCGGATTCCCACGCTCGGGCTCCTCTCATTAAACCGACCTTGTGTCACATCCTGCCAACATTGGGCGGCAAATAAATGCAATCTCCCTGCTGGCGGACAAATTGCATTTACTCTTGTCCTCATCTTTGTCGCCATATTTATTACAACGTTTCGGACGTTGTATGCTCCGGCCTTCTTCAGGTGGTTGGAATGTCGAACTAAACGCGATTTTCCTCTTCTTCTTCATTAACTTTTCCTCCTCTTCTTCATTAACTTTTTCTCTTCTTTTTTTTCTTCCTTTCTTCTTCTCTGATTTTCCTTTTTCTTCTTCTTCGACTTTACTTCTTCTTCGACTTCCATTCTTCTTCTTCGACTTTTCTTCTTCTTCTTCTTCTTCTTCTTCAACTTTTCCTCATCTTCATACTCGACTTTTCTTATTATTATTCGACTTTTCCTTTTCTTTTCCTTTTTCTCTTTTTCTTCGACTTTTCTTCTTCTTCGACTTTTCCTCCTCTTCATTAACTTTTCCTCCTCTTCTTCTTCTCTTTCTACTTCGACTTTTCTTCTTCTTCTTCTTCTTCTCCTTCTACTCCGACTTTTCTTCTTCGACTTTTTTCTTCTTCTTCTTCTTCTTCTCTTCTTTTTCTTCTTCTTCTTTTTCTTCTTCTTCTACTTCGACTTTTCTTCTTCTTCTTCTTCTTCTTCTTCTTCTACTTCGACTTTCCTTCTTCTTCTACTTCGACTTTTCTTCTTCTTCTTTTTTCTTCTTCTTCTTCTACTTCGACTTTTCTTCTTCTTATTCTTTGACTTTCCTTCTTCTTCTTCGAACTTTCTTCTTCATCTTCTTCGACTTTTCTTTTTCTTTTTCTTCTTCGGCTTTTCTTCTTCTTCGACTTTTCCTTTTCTTCATCTTTGACCTTTTCTCTTCTTCTTCTACTTTCCTTCTTCTTCTCTGATTTTCCTTCTTCTTTTCTTCTTATTCTTTGACTTTCCTTCTTCTTCTTCTTCGACTTTTCCTCTTCGACTTTCCTTCTTCTTCTCTGATTTTCCTTCTTCTTCTTCTTCTTCTTCGACTTTTCTTCTTCTTCTTCTACTTCTACTTTTCTTCTTCTTCTTCTTCTTCTTCTTCTTCTTTGACTTCTTCTTCTTCACCTTTTCCTCTTCGACTTTTCTTCTTCTTCTTCTTCTACTTCGACTTTTCCTCTTCTTCTTCTTCTTCTTCTTCTTCTTCTTCTTCTTCGACTTTTCCTCTTCGACTTTCCTTCTTCTTCGTCGTCATTCTTTTTTCTTCTTCTCCTTCGTGATATTATTGTTTTGTCCACGATCAGACAAGACAAGATTCTACAACATTCAAAATATTATTTTAGAATCTATATTATAATTCTTCTTGTCCCAACTTTTCTTTCTCCCTCTCTACATCCCTTATTCTTCCATTGTATCTTCCAATGTCTAATCTATGAAAGACAGAATACTATAATATTCAGAGCATTATTCTAGATTTAGATGATGATAACCTATATTATATATATATATATATATTCTGCCTTTTTTTTCTTTTTCTTTGTTCCATCGTGTATGTTACGCTTTCATTACTTCTTACAATATCTGCTTTATTAACTAATAGTCAGGTTACAATAATAGTCGTTAAATTTATATTCACAATTATGATAAGTATGTGTGTATTTTATTTGTGTGTATGTACGGATCATTAGACTGAGAAATCTGTGCCCGTCTCGCGAGTTGAGTTGGATGATTATACTTTCTCACCGAAAAAATAATATTTAGCGTTAAGTAATTGTAAAAAAAGCGAAATAAAGGACAATAAGAAAAAATAGGGGCAGGTTGGGAAGGCATGAGACGAGGAATGATAAGAATGACTAAAAAAAAAAAAGCAAGTTTCAAAAGCTTTGAAGAAGTGAGGGCTACTATCATGTCCCACCCAAAATAAAGACGCATTTGTTGGAAACAATATAAAACACCCCCTACGTATTTACACTTAATGGTGGACTCTCCCGTTGAATTCGACATATGAGGGTCAAGCGGGTCAGTTCCTAAGAACCAAGAGCCCGACATGAGATTTGATTATGGTGGTGAAGGTTTTGTGCAGAAACAATCACACTTTTTGAAGGACCGAATACAGAGAGATTGTGCACTACATGCCACAGGGTTCCCAAACGACCCTCCGAAGGTTTTGAATTCAGAGTTGTCCTTCTCCTAGATCAGTTGCTCTCCAAGGCTATAGAACCCTCTCTGTGATGCTATTTAGCTGGAAGATAAAGAAGAAGATTAATACTTTTCCTCGATTTCTCAATCCGAGCCGCTATCAATAACTCCACTGTGCCTTCTTTTGCACTTAAGATTGGTATAGTGTTATCACGTAAGGTAAAATACAAATATTGGCAATTTACAGCAGGAGTTCTCAATCAAGAGGAATTCACCTACAGAGAAGAATTTCAGAAATTCAGAATTTCAGAAATTCCGAACTTCAGAATTTCAGAACTTCAGAAATTCAGAATTTCAAAAATTCAGAATTTCAGAAATTCAGAATTTCAGAAATTCAGATTTTCAGAAATTCAGATTTTCAGAAATTCAGATTTTCAGAAATTCAGGCAGGGATTTTAAAACAACTTTTACTTTTTCCTGTTTTTTTTTTTTTTTTTTTTTCATTTACAGAATTGAATTTATTCACGGACCCTTTGAGTAACGACCGCAATAAGAATTAACCCTCCATAGACAGTCCTTGTGTCGCCTTGACGTGGTAGGACGGCTTGCGTGCTTCAACGACCCCCAAAGCTATCTGTACAGGGTCTTTGGCCCTTAGCGGGTTCAACCCATATCAACAGGTCTGTGGGGTAGGAACCAGACAAAAGACACACCCTGGTCACGGACCCTTTGAGTCACGACCCAATAAGAATTAGCACTTCATAAACAGATAGTCTTGATGGTGGGTCGGATTGTTCGTTCGCTTATTTAGCAGAAATTTTCTTAAACCGACCGAATGAACTTGTTGGCCAACCCAATAATTAATAGATAGATAGATAGACAGACAGACAGAAACGGCATAGATAGATAGATAGATAGATAGATAGATAGATAGATAGATAGATAGATAGAAACGGCAGAGATAGATAGATAGATAGATAGAGAGACAGAAACTGGGATAGATAGAGAGAGACAAATAGATAGATAGAGATAGAAACGGCAGATAGATAGATAGAAAATGGATAGATAGATAGATAGATAGATAGATAGATAGATAGATAGACAGAGACAGAAACGGCAGAGATAGATAGATAGAAACGGCATAGATAGATAGATAGATAGATAGAGATAGATAGATAGATAGAAACGGCAGAGATAGATAGATAGAGAGAGAGAGAGAGGGAGACAGAAACTGCATAGATAGATAGAGACAGAAACGGCAGAGATAGATAGATAGAAACGGCATAGATAGATAGATAGATAGATAGATAGATAGATAGATAGATAGATAGAGACAGAAACGGCAGAGATAGATAGATAAAAACGGCATAGATAGATAGATAGATAGATAGATAGATAGATAGATAGATAGAGACAGAAACGGCAGAGATAGATAGATAGATAGATAGATAGATAGATAGAAACGGCAGAGATAGATAGATAGATAGATAGATAGATAGATAGATAGATAGATAGATAGATAGAGACAGAAACGGCAGAGATAGATAGATAGATAGATAGATAGATAGATAGAAACGGATATAGATGGATAGATAGATAGATAGATAGATAGATAGATAGATAGATAGATAGATACAGAAACGGCAGAGATAGATAGATAGAAACGGCATAGATAGATAGATAGAGACAGAAACGGCAGAGATAGATAGATAGATAGATAGAAACGGCAGAGATAGATAGATAGATAGATAGATAGATAGATAGATAGATAGATAGATAGATAGAGACAGAAACGGCAGAGATAGATAGATAGATAGATAGATAGATAGATAGATAGATAGATAGATAAAGAAAGAAAGAAAGAAAGAAAGAAAGAAAGAAAGAAAGAAAGAAAAAGAAAAAAGACAGCGATAGACAATGAATGAAAAAGTGTTTTAAGAGAAAGACATAAATTTCAACTGAAAGTAGCAATGGCTGCAAGGTCAATGAATGTCAAATGTTTCTTTATAGGGAAACGGCTAGTATTAACATTATCATTGCTAATAGTTATTTGTGTAAAGTGAACCCATTAACCGTGATATTCGACATTTGTTGTTGAATCATTTATCAGGAACTGATTTTTGTTTTATTTGGTCGTATCAGCAATTAACTTTGCCACCCAGAAACAAATAAACGATGTCGGGCAGGGGTAATAAATTTTATGACTGTTGCCTCAACTCTGTGATCATTTATCCGGAATCCCGATGATAGATTCGAACATTTCGCAACCATTTAAGAGGCAAATAGAAAAGAGGATGAAATAAAAGGCTGGCTGAAATTCTTTATATGTAAACTGTCAGTTTAACTGCTCAATTTTAGGTAGCGCCATCTTTTAATGGATGTCAGTTATCAGTTATCTCCTGTTAATTTCCCTCTGAAAGTTCTCCACTGCCTTAACCAGGTATTGAACTCACACTCTTTGGGTCCTGTCACTGGATCTAAAACATGGCATGTGGAACTAGAACAGTCTACGCAAGAGAGCGAAATAAAGGGTTAAGTTCGACATTCCAACCACCTGAAGAAGGCCGGAGCGTACAACGGCCGAAACGTTGTAATAAATATGGCGACAAGGATGAGGACAATAGTCCGAATAATGTAAATAATGTACATAATACCTCATCTCAGAAATATAGACAGAAACTTTGAACATTTAAAATTAAATCTTAAGGCATTGAAAAGAATTTTAATGCCTCCAAAACAAAACTGCTCTCATTTAACAATCACAGAGAAACTTTCTTGCTCCCCATCCCCATCAGCATGGTTGATGCTCGACTCCGGGAGAACGTCACACTGTGCCTTCTTGGCCTAAAGTTTTCGATTGTTTTGAAGTGGAACAACTACATTGAATCAATAGCTGTATCTACTGCAAGGAAAGTTGGGTCACTGTGTCGTGCCAGAAGGTTTTCCTCGTTAGAGTCCATCTTACACATCTACAAATTTACCATTCGTCCGCGCATTGAATACTGTTGCCATATCTGGTCTGGTGCCCCTGCCGTTTATCCCGAGGTTCTCGACAAAATCGAAAGAAGTATCTGCAATATAATTGATCCTGACCTGGTATCTCGACTTCATTTACTTTCTAACAGACTTGATGTGGCTTCCCTTTGTCTTTTCTACAAATATTTTCATGGCAACTGTTCTGATGAACTATCTTCCCTGTTGCCCCGAGTACATGAATTTAAGCATTCTACTAGATTGGCATCTAGGTCCTACCCTTTTACTGTTGAAATAGTTAAATATAACCGCCACTTCTGATGTTCACATGACTGAATCCGGATCTTAATAAAGGGTCAAGAATAATCTACATGGATTAAAACATTCTAAAAGTCACTAAAAAAAAGAACTTTTGATGTGGCACTAAAGTCACCAGATGTTCCCACTATGCACTTCAGAATCGAATAATGCAAATGTTTCATCGAAACCTGTTCGACTATAAGTCCTTTGAATAAATAAGTCTTTGATTTCGGGCGCACGTAAAAAATATAATCACTTCAGTAGGAGTGTCTGCTGGCTTAATACGGATGAAAAGCAAGCAAAAGAATTTCTGCTTTTCGGTGACATTCTCTCTGTGACGCCGCCCACTTTATTATTCAGTCTCTCTTTTTCAGTCACTCAGCTTGAAGGGAATAATAAAACAGGGAAGGCTAAAGCCAAAGCATTTTCTAACGCAAGCAAAGGAATTTTTGCTTTTCGATGACTATCTTTCAGCCAGTCACTATTATGTTCTGTCTCTCATCCTCCCTACTAAAAATGCTAGTAGATTCATTGCTTTTACTTACAATTTTCCTCGCTGAACAACAAGCGTTTTCTCTACTTACACTTCCTAAATAATATCGCTTGTAACAATTATCCTAAGAAATGGGAAAATACAAAAATTACAAGTATGAAGAGCATAGTGAAAATTATCAATAATTAATTTTATATTACACAAAATTATTTATTCTGTAAAAATGTAGGGTTGCAGGACATGCGTTGTATACATGGTCCCTTCGCTGCAGAGAGAAAGTGTTGTGGAGTATTTTCACAGTGGAGGCTTGTATTTCTAATAAGTCGTCCTAAATTAGGTCCGACGTACAAGCGTTAGGAACTTGGAAAATAAGAGTCAATGGCGCAGAAATCTAGTTGTGATGGTTGGTACTTCAAATGTCCGAATCTCGACTGACGTGCTCAACACCATTCTGCCAGACTTGCCACTGCTACTCCAACTTATTATCTATGGGAGAGTCCATTACAATAGAATAGGTACTATGGTATAACAGAAAGCCACCGAAAAGCAGAAATTTCTCTTGTTTATAATTGGAACAATTATGTCGAATCAATTGCTAGGTCTGTTGCTATGAAAACTTGCTTACTGTGTCGTTCGAGACAGTTTTTCTTGCCAATTTATTTTCCTTGTACATTTATAAATCTTCAATTCGCCCGTACATTGAATATTGCCGTAACATCTGTTCCGAAGCTTCTACTATGTATGTAGAGATTATTAATGAAATCCAAAGAAGAATCTGCAATGTTATAGGTGCTGACCTATGATATCGACTTTAATCTCTTTCTCACCGCCGTAATGAAGCTTCCCTATAACTTTTCTCTAAATATTTTCATGGCAATTGTTGCAATGGGGTTTCCATTATTTGTACCTCGATTTCATGCATTTACCGTCAGTACTAGATTGGCAGGTTGGTCTCAACATGCATTTAATATTCAGTATTAGATTGGCGGTTAGGTCCCAATATTCATTTAACGTCAGTACTAGATTGGCAGTTAGGTCACATCATGCATTTAACGTCAGTTCTAGATTGGCAGTTAGGTCACATCTTGCATTTAACGTCAGTGCTAGATTGACAGCTTAGCCTCATCATGCATTTAGCATCATTACTAGATTGGCAATTAGGTCTCATCATGCATTTAGCATCATTACTAGATTGGTAGTTAGGTCCCAATATTCATTTAACGTCAGTACTAAATTTGTAGTGAGCTTTGAGTTCAATGTTCTCCTTCTAGATTGCTAACTAACTATCGTCCGGTTCATACTCCTCCTTAATCTTTTTCTTTCATTCCCAGTAGCCCTTCGTGTCTTAGTGGCATTATCACCTTACTTGGTGTGAAATGATTTTAAAAATATGAGTCGCTATAAACAATATTAACTTCTATTTTAAAAAGAAAAACATTTTTTTTTTATTTTCGTCCAGAACTTTTCAAATTGTATTGCTTGCATTTGTAAGCTTGACCAAAAAAACTGCGGGGTAAAGAGCACTGATGTTATCAACCCAGATATTAACCTTAAGACCACGTCGTTCTCTTTGTGCAAACTAATTATCATACGTCAGGCCGGCTTCTTTTTCTTTTCTTTTTTCTTTTTCTTTTTTTGTCAGTATTTAACAATTACAGACATTATACCTTGTCACAGTTGTATCAACCTTTAGTACTTCTCGCCACCTGGCCATAACTCTTTCCTGAAAAGACGTTTTAATAGCTACCTTGTCACTTTGTGACAGAAGCTCGCTTAAGGTATGCGCTGTAGGTGGATATTCTTTGTTGTTAATTGGTGGATTCTTACTCTTCGTCTTTTATGTGTTGTCTCTTCACAACGTGAGCGATCATGGCTCTCCACAACCTCCTATCCGCTGCGGCCCCTTACTATCAAACCATATCCATATTCTGCCATCGATTTACACAAGCTCATTAGTTATGACACTGTTTTCCTTTAACACTTTCCTTCAATGTATCCTTTGCGTGTTAAATTCTCCAAACCCTCTTTCCTCATTATATGTCAGAAAAAATATCAACTGTCTACGATTTTAAGTATAAGTGAGCTTTTTGGTTCCATTTTCATTAAAACTTACTCGCTGTCTATATGTTCCGTCCATAGCATTCTCAGCATCCTTCTGTAGGATGCTTTTTAATGACTTATGATGCTTAAACATCGGTTCTTGTACGATCACCGAAGTTAAGCAATGTCGAGCCTAGTCAGTAACTAGATGAGAATATTCTTGTGAATACCACGTGCTTTGGGTTTGGATGAGCGAGTGCTGCTGCAATGGGTAATGGCTCGGATTTGAAAATCGGAATGCCGCGTTCTAATTCCAGTCGGGTTTGTTATATTCATTTTTTTAATCATTTCACTCCAAGCAAGGCGGGGGTACGCAGGGGGTTACAGAGAATGAAAGTAAGGGCAAGGGCCGTTTATAGGTGGGATTGAGGAAAAGATGAAAGATGAACAGGTTTCAAGTCAACAGAAGATGGCGATTGACACTGCATTTAAATTTTTGAAGATCGTATTTATCTGGTTAAACGTCTCGACAGAGGACGGTAAGTGCGACACTGAGATCCGTAGGCGTATTGGGATGGCCAAGGACACATTCCAAAAGCTGGGTAGAGTATTGCGAGACAGGAGGATTTCTTTAGTAACAAACAAAAGAATACTGAACTCTTACGTGACATCTGTCCTTCTTTACGGCAGCGAATGTTGGGCAATTTCCTCAAAGATGAAGAAGAGACTCGAGGCGACGGAGATGTGTTTCTACAGAAGGATGCTAAGGATATCATAGACCGAGCTATGATAACGATAATGTCTTAAAGAAGATACAAACAAGGAGGAGACTTATACATAATGTCAGGAAGAGGAAGCTGAAGTTTCTGTGACACATAATGAGGAAAGAGGGCCTGGAGAATGTGATACTTACGGGTCGAATAGAGGGAAAGCGAGACAAGGTTAAACAATGCGTGGCATACCTGGCGGACTTAAGCAAGTTGATGACAGAACGTGGTCTGGGAGAGGAAGCAGAGGGAAGGAACTTGCTGAGAGCTGCGAGGGATAGAAGATCGCCCACGTCCTGAAAGGACATGACACATAAAAAGAAAAGAAAGTTATCAGGGAAGCAAGTAAGAGAATGATAGTTCCACAATCGGGAAGTGCGAGAAAATAAACTGTTGAAGTAGAAGTGGCGGTTACATTTAACTATTTCAACAGTAAAAGGGTGGGACCTAAATGCCAATCTAGTAGAACGCTTAAATTCATGTTGTCGGGATAACCGGGAAGATAGTTCATTAGCACAGTTGCCATGAAAATATTTGTAGAAAGGACAGCGGGAAGCCACATCAAGTCTGTGAGAAAGTAAATGAAGTCGAGATGCCAGGTGAGGATCAATTATATTGCAGATACTTCTTTGGATTTTGTCGAGAACCTCGAGATGAACAGCAAGGGCACCAGAAAAGATATGACAACAGTATCCAATGCAAGCGCGAATGGTAGATTTGCAGATGTTGAAGATGGACTCTGACGAGGAAAACCTTCTGGCACGACACAGTGACCCAACTTTCCTTGCAGTAGATGCAGCTATTGATTTAATGTAGTTGTCAGGTCAGTCGAAAACTAGGCCAAGAAGGCTCAGTAAAACACAATCCCGGAGTAGAGCATCAACCATGCTGATTGTGGGCGGGGGGGGGGTTCTCTGTGATTGTTAAATGAGAGCAGTTTAGTTCTGGGGGCATTAAAATTGACAAGCCATTTACTGTCCCACTTAACCACTGATTGGAAGTGCTTTTCAAGAACAGCGGCCAGTTTAACTTTGTCAGCTTGCCGGATTTACTACTGAGACAGGAGTAAATGGTTGTGTCGTCAGCCTACTTGGGAACTGATAATATACACTTAGAAATGGTGTAAATCCACCAATCCCCCCAACTATGGGTTAATTAGTAGAACTTGTATCAGTAAATCTTTATTATCCCCGAAAAATTCTGACAATCTAAAAGTATTTGCTGGCTTTAAAATGAGCTGCAAAAGGTTGGCAACCCGTAAAAAAGAAATCAATGTTGCCTAAAGTCTCCTTACGTAGTAGTTGAGTAATCTTTTCTCTGTTTCTAAGGAATTCTTCCTGTTTCTTCATATTTTTTTCAAGTTTTGGAGGGCTTCTTTCACTATTCCCATGCGTCTTCAGATTTCGATGTCACGTTTCCAACCTCACTGATAACAATTTATCCGTTCTGGGTATGACGATAAACTGCATCCGGCAGCAAGGCCACTTGATCGGGAAATTGGAGGTTTTAAGGATCGTGGTACCCACTTCATAATTGCTGTTGTTCCCAGGTCCATCCAGAGCCGAGGTGGCAGCACCTGTTAGGGTCCCAGCCATGGGCAAACAGTGAACCCTCAAGCAAAAACAAAAGGCTATGAAAATATAAAAATACATTTTATGGTAAAAATTCCAACAATACATATGTATAGTAAAATAACCAGCAATGCATGTTTATGGCGAAGTTACTAACAAGACCTATTTATAGTAAAACTGCCAGTAATAATTTTAAAGCAAAATATCCAACAATACATTTTATAGTAGAAATACCAACAATACATCTTATAGCAAAATGACCAACAATACATTTTATTTGTAGTTGAAGGCATACAATTGCGTTCAAAATATTTTTAGATGAAGCCATAAAATTCTGTTCAAAATATTTAGATTTCAGCATTAAATAACCCATAGAGATGTTGATATGCCATTAAACAAAATCAAACAACCAACAATACACACTTAAATCAAAATGACGATTAATACATTTTATCTGTAGTTGATGGTATACAATGGCGTTGAAAATATATTTAGTTAAAGCCACAAAATTCTGTTCAAAATATTTAGATTTCAGCATTAAATAACCCACCGAGATGTTGATATGCCGCTAAACAAAATCAACTAACCAACAATACACACTTAAATCAAAATGATTATTAATACATTTTATCTGTTGTTGATGGCATACAATTGCGTTCAAAATATATTTAGTTGAAGCCATAAAATTCTGTTCAAAATATTTAGATTTCGACATTAAATAACCCATAGAGATGTTGATATGCCGCTAAACAAAATCATCCAAACAACCAACATGAAATAGCTCTTTCATGACATTAATCCATAATATATCCTGTAATTTATTAAAGAAATTAAACTATATTCTAAAATATAACTTGACTACAACATAAAACACACTTTAGTCCACACGAACATGTATATGTACAAAAGCTGAGAATCATCTACCATGTATTCAATTGCGAAAGTAGAATAATACATATTTTATTACTTCAAAGTTGACAAGAAAATTAAATTTCAGCATTAAATGACCCATAAGGAGTCGATGTACCGTTAAACAGACAAATCAATCAATAAAACATTTATTAGGTAGTTAAACGTACGTACGTCTTTGATTTTAACATCTCCAATTAGTGGTTGGTGTTTTGTGCTGTTTGTTTTGCTGATAGACATATTTTCTGTTTTCTTAAAAGCATAACGCATTTCTATTATTTATTTCGCGTATTCGCTCTATTTTTATCGGATTGCCGAAAAAGATCTTTCCGTTTATTTTTTTAAATGTCAAAATTAACCTTATGGAGTAACAGGATTGCCTTTTGTTCCAAGTCAGAACTAATAACATTGTAGAGTCTTTAGATTTTATCATGAATCTCAAAGTATATAGCAGGAGCACTGGACCATATGTGGCAGTAATATTCAAAGCCTGGATGAATGGTAGACTTATAAATATGTAAGATAGATTCTGGAAAGAAACATTGCAGAGTCCTCTTTGGATTTTATCAAGAATCTCTAAATATATAGCAGGAGCACGGGACCATATGTGGCAGTAATATTCAAAGCATGGATGAATGGTAGACTTATAAATATGTAAGATAGATTCTGGAGAGAAACATTGCAGATTCCTCTTTGGATTTTATCAAGAATCTCTAAATATATAGCAGGAGCACCGGACCATATGTGGCAGCAATATTCAAAGTATGGATGAATGGTAGACTTATAAATATGTAAGATAGATTCTGGAGAGAAACATTGTAGATTCCTCTTTGGATTTTATCAAGAATCTCTAAATATATAGCAGGAGCAAGGGACCATATGTGGCAGCAATATTCAAAGCATGGATGAATGGTAGACTTATAAATATGTAAGATAGATTCTGGAGAGAAACATTGCAGATTCCTCTTTGGATTTTATCAAGAATAAATATGTAAGATAGATTCAGAAGATAAAAAATTCATAGTCATAGTGAAGCAACTTTCATTTGATTTCTCAGTTTGTTCATTATCTATCTCAGTCTGTGCTTATCTATCTATCTATCTATCTATCTATCTATCTCCGTCTGTTCATTATCTATCTCAGGTTTTTCCTATCTATCTATCTATCTATCTATCTATCTATCACTCTTTTCATATATATCTTATTTTTTATTCCCTTTTCGTCCCTCGACTTTCCCATTTTATCCTTTCTCCCTTTTCCTCGACTCTCTCTCTCTCTCTCTCTCTCTCTTATTTCCTTCTGTTGGCTCTTTTATGTTTTTCTCTTCTTCGTCTTCAACCTTTTCTTCCACACTTTATTCCACTTTCCTTCCATTTCCCTCGCCTCTCTCTAGCCCCTATAAGAGAGGGTGAGAGAGAGGCGAGATAGTTCTTTTTCTTTTTCTCTTCTTCTTCTATTTTTTCTTCTTCTTTCTTTGTTTTTCTTTCTTTTTTCTTCTTTCTTACACATCTTCTCACACTTCTCCTTTATCTCTCCTTCTATTTCTTCCTCTATTTCTTCTTCAATTCTTCTTTTCTTTTTTCTTTCTTTCTTTCTTATACATCTTCAATTCTTCTTCTTCTTCTTCTTCTAATTCTTCTTTCTTTCTTTCTTTCTTTCTTTCTTACACATCTTCTCACACTTCTCCCTTATCTCTGCCCTTCTCTTTCAATTCGTTTGATGAAAATGATAGCTTTGGTTATGGTCGAAGGTCACACAAAATGTGAAAAGGGGTGTGTCACACTAGGTGGGGTCGAGCCTAACATAAGTTCTGCTAATGGGCAATTGCCCTCTCTGGCCGCCCGGTCAGTGTACATGAGAGAGAAAAAAATTCACAATGTGCCAATAGCCATTTGTACTTTTCAGTGCCTACTTAAATTGTTGACCAGAGTCCGCGTCAAACTTAATCTTTTCCTAGACGAAAAGAATGGCATTCCGAACGACTACACTGTTATCTTGATTGGAGTTTGCTTATCAGTAGAAATTAGAACCGGCACCTTTTTTTACAGTGATGTTTTCCCTGTACAAGGCTCGGGAGCCACTCAAAATAGAGGCTTACACATTAAGAGGGAAAATAATTATAATTTTTCGGGGTAAATAAAATTGCAGTGCTTTCTAAATATCATAGTTTAGCGTTAATGATTAATAAGAATAATATTTAATCTGGTGTCACGATGGCCATTTGAGTGATGAGAGAGAAAAAGAGGATTCTTTTGTGTGATGGTTAACGAGTTAAAAATAAAGAAGAGAGAGTTAAACTCTTATTTAATATCGATCCTCCAATATGACAGTGAATACTGGACAATCTCTTCCCAGCCGTCCGTCCTGGGTATGACGATAAACTACATCCGGCAGCAAGGCCTCTGATCAGGAGGTTTTGAGAAGCGTGGAGCCACCACTTAATTAGTATTGTTACCAGGCCCACCCTGACCCGGGGTTGGGGGATATGTGGGGAAGATAGTAGTTAAATTCTAGAATTGAACAGGTTAAGATTGTAGTGATCGGGAAACACTCTCTTGGGAGTCGGGTCCACAGGGCAGTAGATCGCAGAAAGAAGCTACTCGAGTGGAGTTTAATCTCACAAAAGGAATGCGAAGCAATGAGAGTGATTCCCGAATGTGCACAGCATGGCTGAGAAGGTTAAAAATGGTCGAACTAAGGAGTGTGGTTCCTCTGTAGACTTTCTATGGAAATAGCAATAGAGCTCTGAGGGGCTTGCAACTTTGGGAGAAAGAGGTCGTAGGGTGGAAAATGATCCATCACCCACAAGGACGTGGAGACGTTTTTGGATTATCAAAACTGGAAAGTGAAGACTGGACAGCTCCTGCCCGTATATAGCAGCGGTATTTCATTTGTTGTAGCATGCCTACGGTCTATAGTGGGCCTGTCCCCATTCACATAAATACAGTAGTAAATACTGTATGTTGGTCTGAAGTTGGAGATTCCTCTCCAGCTGTGCTGGTCAAACTCTCTGCCTCCGGGCAAAGAGGATCGCCAGACGAGGCTATGTCGAAGGGTAGAGTCTCGTCTCTGATAACAGCTACCTGGCCCTGTTTTATACGTGTCTACGGGGAAATTTTGGCCGAGCCTAAATTAAATTCGGTCTTGCGTCACATCTGATCTAGTGGGGCGGTTCGTAGATATCCTGCAGTTGGAGATTCGTCTCCAGCTGTGCTGGTCAAACCCTCTGCCTCCGGGAAAAGAGGATCCTCAGACGAGAGCAGAGTCTCGTCTCGGGAAACAGCTACCCGACCCCGTTTTATACGGGGTCTATTTTTGGCGAGACTACGGGGTCGGATTGCCCCACATTAAACTCGGCCTTGTGCCACATCTAACCGCTTGGGGCGGTTGGTAGATATCCTGCAATTGGAGATTCATTGTGGAATTCACTTGACTCACTTCTAACAGTTTACTACTTCTAATCGCCGTTGGCAAATCTTATATCGATTTTCCAAGCTTAGCTTACATATGGCATGTTGGGGCGCACTCACCTTCTGACTGATAATGGACTTATCCCTCTACGATATAAGTCAGTGCTAGAGAGAGTAGTTGTGTTGTGTGAAGGATCAGGTTCAGCGACAGCAGTCGAGATCAGGTTACCATTACATACCGTTGGACTGTAGACTTTTGCTATTGTTACTTACTAACCAGCGTTCCTTATTACTAATCACTCTGTTGTTAATTACCTCTTACAAATATACCAGTATTTATCCCTAAAACTGTGATTGTCTTTATTCGAATACACACACGCGGGAACACTCCCAACAAATTAACATGGCACAAGGCCGAAAGTATGGGGAACTAATCATTCGTAATTGCGTTAGCGAGACAAACTTGCAAATCGATGGAACATTATCATAAAATATGATACGATATATTTCGATAAATAAACGCTTTTTTTGATGAATAAACAGTTTTTTTTTATTACTGTTGGTTGTCAATTATTTTTATACATTTATCTATTCAATCTACACCTTAAATAAGAAAGAAACCAGCGTTACAAACTACCTTTTGTATCGTAAATTCTAAAACATAATAAAAATTTTAAGCTTCCCACAGCATTACGGTATCCTCAATGACAAACATCTTGGATGTTCGGTTTAGTGGAGTTTTACTATCTATCTATCTATCTATCTAGATAGATAGATAGATAGATAGATAGATAGATATGTATATATTGATGCATGTTTCATTAAATAATATAGACAAGTTTTATCTATTTATTTTAAGTAAGTTCCTTTCATATCGTCTGATAAGCTTAATGGCATTATCATTGAAAGACGAAAGAAAATCACTATAATTATAATCCTACAATAGAATATAGACTTTCTTGAAATAGACTTCCTCAAATTTGGATTCATCTTCAAATCCGAACTTTTCTATTGACATAAATATGAAGCCTTTTCTTCCTCGAATCAGAACATTACCCTCAATATCAAACATCATGGATGTTCGGTTTAGAGGAGTTTTACTGTATATTCTTATTTTTCTCTTCTTTGTAATTGGTTTTCAATGAGATATTTCATAAATTTTTAAGCATTTCATAAAGTACACTATTTACATTATTCGGACTATTGTCCTCATCTTTGTCGCCATGTTTATCACAACGTTTCGGACGTTGTACGCTCCGGTCTTCTTCAGGTGGTTGGAATGTCGAACTAAACCCTTTATCTTCAAATACAAACTTTTTTATTGACATAAAAATAAATTGTCTTAGTTTTTCATAAATGACAATATTTGTTTAGCATATATTTTTCATTACTATTGGTTGTCAATTATTTTTGTACATTTATGTATCCAATCTATACTTTAAATAAAAACAAATCAACGTTACAAACTACCTTTCGTATCGTAAACTCTAAAACTTAATAAAAAATTTAAGCTTCCCATAGTAGCCTTTTTTTCATCAATACCAAACATCTTGGATGTTTGGTTTCAGAGGAAACTCTATATCCTTAAAAAATTTTAAATCTTGCCATCAGTGATGATAAAAAGTAAGGATATTTCATAATTCTAAAAATAACCTTGTTATCAATGATGATAGAAAAGAAGGATATTTCATCATCGTAATCTTCATCGTTATAAAAACGACCCGTCCACCACAAGAGACTCACTAGTGTAGACTAGGGTACCCGTAGCAGTAGTCAATAGACCAGTAGACAAGTAGCAGTACAGAAATACATGTCTAGCCAGCGCTCCATGAAGATCGAATTTTAAACGCCATCCTCACAAATGAAATTCTCAGAACCAAACCAAGTAAGCTCTGACTTTTAAACAAAAGAGACATTGAGAACATTTTAGACACACCATAAGAATATTCTGTAACGGATGTTATTTATGTCAACACGTGTCTCAAGTCTTATTGTTTATGTTATGTCGTTATACGTTTTAATTCATTTTGATTTTTGTCATTTAATATCAACCCCGTTGCATTATATTTGTCTTCCTTTAGAAATTGTAATTGTTTTTGAATAAGATATTTCATAAATTTTAAAACATTTCATAAAGTGTTTTCATAATTAGTTTTTCACAAATGAGAATATTTGTTTAGCACAATTTTTTTTTATTAATAGTGGTTGTCAATTATTTTTCATACATTTATGTATTCAATCTACACTTTAAATAAGAAAGAAACCAGCGTTACAAACTATCTATCGTATCGTAAACCCTAAAACTTAATAAAAATTTAAATCTTGCCACGGCAGTCTTTTCTTCCCCGAATCTGAACAATGTATTTCAATACCGGACATCACGGCAGTGTAGTTATTACATAACAAACATGTTCATTTATTAGGTTGAGTCAAAAGATGGTTCGTATTTCAAGGTTTTAAAGCAGTTCAAATTACCTACGAAAAGCTTTTTATTCGTCAAAATATATATGATAGAAATTAAGGAGGATTTGAGATAATTAAGTAATTCATCGAGTCTAGAAGAAACCTCAAAAGAATGCAGAAAGCACTGGACGGCCGTTTCGTCTTATATTTGGGACTCATCAGCAGTGCGCATCCACTACCGAGAATTGAAACCCGGACAGTTACAGGCAAACGTCATACCAACTGTACTAACGGGCCTCGGCGACGAAGAGGTAGCGAACTAGACTCGATATTGCGCCGCTCATTCACAAATTCCGTGGTGGAACTCATCCAAGTTCCTTTACCCATAGGACTGTGCCCCCCACGAGCCACGACTACTATCCCTAAGCCGCTCCATCCAGAGCATTAGAAGCCAGTAGTGGATGCGCACTGCTGATGAGTCCCAAATATAGGACGAAACGGCCATCCAGTGCTTTCTGCATTCTGTTGAGGTTTCTTCTAGACTCGATGAATTACTTAATATATATATATATATATATATATATATATATAGGTTTACATCGTTTTGCCAAACGTTTACGTCCACACTTACACAATTTGGTTGATTTAGAGTAAATATTAGATCCAATCTGATGATTAAAAAGTGAATGTCATCCTCTGTCCTAAGAATTGTTTTATTGATGTGACATTTTCAAATATCACTTCTTATTTTCTTGCACAAATTCTTCTACATGTACACCTGAGAAACCGCCAACCTTTTCTTTCGTTCAGTGGTGGCCATTGCAAAGACTTCCTCTTGAAAATCCTTCTTCTATTCTTTCTTTCCTCATTAAAGTCTTGAGGTTCCCTCCACAAAATCTCCGATACCTAACGTTTAAAATTAATTTTACAAAATTAAAAATCTTTCATGTCGCTTTTATTTTAGTTGCATTTTTAAGCTAATAGATTAAATTTAATATTTCCATTAATGAAAACACTTTGCAGTATTTCCAAACTAATTTAAATTGGCTGGAAGACATTTTTTTGTTAAAATGGCGCCCTTTTTTAGTCGTCTTTCATCGCAGTATTATTCCCTTTATTAAAAAAACTACCAAAAATAAAATATATTTTTCGGAAACTTATTTGATTATTAGTTGATTTAAAGTAGAATTAATCAGATTTGAAACAAATATTACTTACTTTAAGTTTAAAATATCGTAGATATGCCTTTTTTACTCGACAGTAGCTGTGTTTTAATCCGACGGTAGCTGTGTTTTAATCCGACAGTAACTGTCTTGACGTGTTGATAACCTCTTGAGGCTTCTAATATTGTTCTACGGAGACTTAAAGCATCATTGAAGATGTGATCTCCTTTTTATGTAATTTTTAAGTACTCGGTAATCTTTAAAATTTAGGCATATATTCTCCGTAATCTAATGTTTTATTGAATTTTTGAAATTTTGGCTTAAATGGTACACGTAAAAAAATTCAAAATTCTTTTAAAAGTAGTTGTTGATTGATGATTTGTAATAATCTTTTCCATTTATGATTAGTAAATATATTTTTCACTTAATAATAATGTCATTTAAAAGGATGAAATTAATACAGTATTTTAAAAGATTTAAAACTTAATCATTTTCTTATAAAAGTTTAACAAATTGAAAACAAATCTTGTAAAAATTCATTATTTTTTAAAAATGTTTTTTCTTTAAGACATTAATGTCTTTAAAATATCTTTATGAAAGCAATTAAAATTTTTCTAATGAAATAATGTCAGAGTTTTCTTATTTACGATTCATAGATTTTCGGCAAATGGTGTTTCTATTTGACGAAGCCAATTGATGATTTAAATTTTCCATTTCTCACGGTTTTCGCAACTTTTATTTCATGTCTTTGATGTATATTTTATATATAAAATATCTTTTAAATTGTTCAATTGTCTATTTTTCCCCTGTTAAAATTTAGGCATATATTCTCCATAATCTAATATTTTATTGAATTTTAGAAATGTTTGTTTTAAATTCATTATAGTTAACACCCTTATTTTCTGATAATGTCGTGTCTTGAAATTCCATAAAATTAAATAAATGGAGGCTGTTAATATCTATAAAAATGTTTCTACGAAGGTCTTCTAAAAAGACAAGCTTTTCTAAAATAATTTAATTAATTTGTGAATAAATTCTGAAAGTTTCATTAAAATCCTATAATTATTTGATTTTTGTAAGAATTTCAAATCAATGTGTTTTCGCTGCAAAAAAAAAAGGCGCTAAAATTTCTCATACGAATCCTTGGTTTCCGCCTCTGACGCAAGAAAAATCAAATTTTTAACCAAAATTTCGAACGTTCCATAAAGGATAAAAAATATCATTTAATAAACAAAAATTCTTTGGTCTTTCCTCTTAATAATAACAAAGATTTTGGTGATAAAACATTGTTGTTATTAAGTTTGGGGGCATCTCTTTATTATGGTATGATCATTTTCTAGAGAATTAGTGATGTTACCTATTTTAATCCTTTTTAGAACCTTCAAAATTTTGGTTAAAAATCTTCTTTTTCTCTTCGTTAAAAGGGAATCATAAATTTTTTTTTAAATGGTTTTCAAAAAAAACAGATTAAAAATATATTTTAATAATAAAAAATATCCTCTTAACGATAACAAAGATTTTGACAATAAAACTTTGTTTTTATTAAGTTTGGGGTATTTTTTCATCCTGGTATGTTCCTTTTCAGCGAATTTTGGATGTACCTAGATTATTCTAAACAAGAAATATCCTCAGCTCTCACCAACGATAAGCAATTGTAAATAATTAAATCTTTACAGTATTTAAAATTTTAATAAAATAATAAAAAATATACTTTGGTCTTTCCTAATAAGAATAACAAACATTTAGAAGCAAAAAAATAAACGGTTAGCAAGGTCATAAAGTGTGACGTCATTTGTTTACATTTGGATACTCATCGAGCAGATATGAATGTACGTGAGAAAACCATGGAAAATTGTAGTTTAAAAACAGTAAAAACAACCTTACCAAACGAAACGCTCCTCTGTGGCGAAATAGGTAAAAGCACGTCAGGCTACATGACGGTTCCGTGTAGGATACAGGTTCGATTCCTGCCGGAGAACGCAGTTCCTGTTTTTGAAACTTGAGAAGTCTTATGTAGCGATGGAATCATATTTTTAAAAAAAGAATTATACGACATATATATTTAAAAAAAGATATATATATATATATATATATATATATATATATATATATATATATATATATATATATATATATATATATATAGTCACTAAACAGTTAGTTACAATAACAATTAAGACAACGTAATTAATGAACAGTCCATAAATTTATTATGTCAATTTCTCGGACATTCAGGCCGGTAAATGTTGTTTATACTGTTTATTATAAACAGAGCATTTACATAAATATTTGTATCTATAAAAAAAAAGAATGTATGAATATAAAAACGTCTTAAAATAATTGTCGGACTTTGTCCATTTCATAATGCGTGACATATATATATATATATATATATATATATGAGTTTACGTTGTGGTCAACACTCAGCGGCGACAGTTTGTTTCACGGTTAGATCCAATCTTTATTATCCTCATTACTAAAGTCTTCTTTCTCATTCTCTTTCACTCCAGTAACCGTTTGCGTCTTAGTGGCATTGTTACCTTCTATGGGGTGAAATTTTAAAAAAAAACACACATTTCATATATTATTTCAAATATTCAGATAATACGTCAGATATTCAAATAATTTCAAACGTCATTTCTGTCTTTTTAATTCCTGTTCACATACTGTTCTCTCTCGATTCTTTTTTTGTTTTTCTCATAACCCACTTGCGTCTTAGTGGCTATATTGCCTTGCTTGGAGTAAAATCGTTAAAAAAAAAATGCTATTAAAAATCATAAAATGTGAATTAAGCGAAATCACTCAACCCTAACCCTAACCCTGATCTTTTAAGTCCGGCCATCATTCAAACATCTGCCTTTTAATAACACTTACACTACATTGTCAATATTTTTCGGCAACGGAGGACACGCATACCAAGCAGATCGGCTTAACTACTCGGTGGCTTGGGCGGCCGTGTAGCCTTCCAGAAAACCCTTGGTAAAAGAAAAGGAATGCACTGGGAAGTGGGGGGTGCGGAAGGAAAGTGAAAACTGACCAGGGATTTTGAAAGGGGGTAAAAAATATAGGATTCTGATCTGTGACCTTTGACCTGATGGGAGCGTAATAAAGAAAAATTGAATGAGTTACCTTTTGTGTCAGATTTAATCTCATAGGTAACGACTCCAGTAAAGATATGATAACCCATCGATATACGATACCAGCGACACACCCGACAAAATTCATTCGTAAGGATTCAAAAGCGCTGTACCTTTAAGTTAATAATATCCTGTCAAAAAAGAATCTGAATTTGAATTCATATATATATATATATATATATATATATATATATATGTTTGAAAGGTGTGAATCCTCCTCTTCTCCCTCCAGCTATATTTATAAGTTTACTATTCGTCCATGCTTTGAATATTGCTGTTACATGTAGTCTGATGCTCCTACTATATATTTAGAGATCCTTGATAAAATCAAAAGAAAAATCTGCAATATTATTCATCCTGACCTAGCATCACGGCTTCAATCACTTTCCCGCCGCTGTAACATAGCTTCTATAGGGTTCTATAGCCTTGGATGGCAACTGGTCTAGGAGAAGGACAACTCTGAATTCAAAACCTGCGGAGGGTCGTTTGGAAACCTTGTGACACGTAGTGCACCAGGTCTCTGTATTCGTCCCTTCAAAAAATGTGGATGGTCCTGCACGAAACCTTCACCACTATATCAAATCTCATGTGCTGTTGTCGGGCTGTCGGTTTCCTGGGAACTTATCTGCTTGACCCTCATACGTCGAAGTCGACGGGAGAATCGATTTTCGATTTTTCGATTATATATATATTACATATATATATATATATATATATATATATATATATATATATATGAAGAAATATAGTCTTAAGATGTGCTATATTTATGGGATAAAGTGCTCAATATCAGAGATAGAGCGTGTGTAAATATAAAAGTGAACATAGAAGTCAACACTTAGAGGCGACAAGCTGTTTCATGCTAGATGCAATCGTCAGGGTGGCAAAAAAGTCCCTATATAGTTACTTATTATAAAAATGTAAAGCATTGAAACAGGTGGCTTGCAGTTCAAATAATATCAGTAATTAATTTATTACTGATTACCATAACATTTTATTGTTATTTACCAGAATTAACGAAAAGCATTTTAATAATAAATTTATGGATTATTCATTAATTACGCTGTCTCAATTGTTATTGTAACTAACTGTTTAGTGACTTTATTGATGCCATACATACATACATATATATATATATATATATATATATATATATATATATATATATATTATAATTATTTTTCAAAAATATGATTCCATCGCTAC
>CAHIKZ030004007.1:380000-450000 GCA_903632075.3 Acanthosepion pharaonis
GAGAGAAGGAAATGCGTCCTGTCAACTTGAAGATAATATACGCTTGCTTTAAGAATGAAAGGAACACTCGACATTTCTCACGCTGGATAAGAAATCCTTATCAATGGGCCGTGAAAGGTGCGAAAACTTTTGCGAATGGGCAAATAATCACTTCGAAGATGTAGAGAAAGACATTTAGGATATATTTTTTCGGGTTGACGGTTGGCTGGGTGCAAGGGTTTTTTTTTTTTTCCATCCGGTGTTTTTTTCCAAACTATGAATTTAAGCCGAACACATTAGAATTATTAATCCTCACCCTTAAGAGAAAGAAAGAGGGAGGGAGACGGAGGGAAAGGGAGAGGAGTGTGAGAGACGAAGAAGAGATGAATGCGGGGAAAAGAAGAGGAAAAAGAGTAAGAGGAGAGGAGATGAAGGAAGAGAGGAAGCGGAGAGGAGAGTAAAGAGAGAGAGCGAGTAATAAAAGTGGTGAGTGAGAAAGAGAAAATGTGTGAGTGAAAGAGGAGTACTAACCAGGGGAAGGGAAGAAAGAAGAAGAAGAGAGTAACTGGCGGAAAAGGGGATGAAGAAAAAGAGAGGAGAGGGGGGGAGAGAGTGAGAAGAAAAGAAGAAAAAAGAAATAGTAGAAAGTACAGAAAGGGCGAAAGATTGGAGCATGACAACAGAGAGATGAGAAATTGAAGGAGAGGGACAAAGAAAGAAAGAAAGAAAGAAAGAAAGAAAGAAAGAAAGAAAGAAAGAAAGAAAGAAAGAGAGTAACCGAAAGATGGGTGAATGAAGAGAGAGGCCTGTGAGATGAGAAACGGAAGGGAGGGATGGGTGCAGGATGAGACAGAGAAGAAGAAGAAGAAGAAGAAGAAGAAGAAGAACAACAACAACAACAACAACAATAAAAGAGAAAGAACAGAGTAAGGGAAAGATAGGAGAATGAAGAGAGAGATATTGGAGACGAGAAACGGAAGGCAGGGATGGCTGAAGGAAGAAGAAGAAGAAGAAGAAGAAGAAGAAGAAGAAGAACTGTGAGAAAGAATAAGCGAAATATAGAAGAATGAAGAGAGAAATAATGGATCAGAAAATGGAGAGAGAGAGAGATGGGTGAAGGACGAGAGAGAAAGAGACAGAGAGAGGGGTTAAGAAAAAGAAAAGGAGAGAAAAAAATGAAAAACAGTTATAATCACCATTTATTCAAATAACTCATATATTGGTTACATACTGGCTATATTATCTCGTAGATTAACTAGTTCCATTAAATCATATATAACATACCAACGCAATAATAGACTACTGGAAATCGAATAAATGCTATACGGTATAAACTGTAAAAACGACAACACATTTTAGACACCTTAGCTATACAAAATAACATTAATAAAATTTCATTCAATTTCGGAATAAGCATATTAAATATATACAGCGTGCAATAGAGATAGATCCTACATAATTGTAAGACATCTGCTATATGGAGACACCATTGCCCCTAATGTATTCCCATTATGTGGCAGGTATTTCTGGGAGGTATATGTGGGAGGTATTTCTGCCTCACCCTGTCCAACAATAAATAATCAAACGACAATATACACTACAATCTGACACGTGATGACGCGATATTTAAAAAGGGAAAAAGAAGCATAATGTATGATTCAAAAACTATTTTTTTTTATTAATCCCCAATTTTATTCCTAATGGATTATGAAAGATGGTGGTGCTTAGAAAATACTGGATAATCCATGATCTAATATCAGTCAGGAACATTTTTAAAACAGTGTATGAATAAAAAAGTTTCACAGGTCTTTAATCAAACTTGCATGAATATATATATATACATATATAAGTGATTATTTTGGGGATTTAGGCTAATCATATAGTAATACGTCGAGTCTAGAATAATCCTCAACAGAATGCAGAAAGCACTGGACGGCCGTTTCGTCCTATCTAGGGCTCATCAGCAGTGCGCATCCAATACCGAGAATCGAACCCGGACCGTTTCGATACAACGCAAACGTCATACCAGCTGTACCACGAGCCGCGGAGAAGAACACATACTAGACTCGATATAGCGCCGCTATTCACTCAGTTCCGCTGCAATACTCATCCTTGTATTCAGATAACCTTGCAGCAGTGTCCCAAGAGCCACAACTGCTTTGTAAAACTGTCCGGGTTCGATTCTCGGCTGTGGATGCGCATTGCTGATTAGTTTCATTCTTTCTGCATTCAGTTGAGGATTATTCTTGGCTCGACGAAATACTATATGATTAATCTAAATCCCCAAAATAATGACATATATATATATAGAGAGAGAGAGAGATTATTTGGGGGATTTAGGCTAATCATATAGTAATTCGTCGAGCCTAGAAGAATCCTCAACAGAATGCAGAAAGCACTGGACGGCCGTTTCGTCCGATCTAGAACTCATCAGCAGTGCGCATCCATTACCGAGAATCGAACCCGGACCGTTTCGATACAACGCAAGACGTCATACCAACTGTACCACGAGCCTCAGTGACGATGAGGACACAAACTAGACTCAATATAGCGCCGCTGCTCAGTCAGTTCGGCAGCGATACTCATCCAAGAATACGGATAACCTCGGAACGGTGCCCCAAGAGCCACGTCTTCTTTTTTGACCCTTAGCCGCTCCATCGCAGAACATAAACTGGGTCTAGCAAGGATATACAAGTGATTATTTTGGGGATTTAGACTAATCATATAGTAATTCGTTGAGCCTAGAATAACCCTCAACAGAATGCAGAAAGCACTTTGAGAATTAAAAAACAAAAATAATAAACACTATCTAAACACGATAATTACCAATCGATTCCAACTCACCCAGAAGTTGTAACTGATTCCAGTTCAGACATGTTAGGAACTGAACAGATACTACACTCTGATCTTAGCTAGATGGATATAACAATAGAAAAAACAAAACAATAAGTTATCAAATTAATATACAAATTTTTGTGTTAACATGAAATTTTAAAATCTCGCTTCCCCATTTATTTGACCTTGTGTCAGACAACTAAATCACTATTTCTCCTCATTTGACTTTGTGTGGTAATTAACAGAGTCAATACCTAAAAACTGGGATTTCGAATGCTGATTTTAAACACAAGCAGACCTATTATCCTTATTAATATATTGGCGCTAGACAATCTTTTAGCCTACATCTGGCTATATCTTGAACTAGCACAGTATAGGGAATAGCGATTATTATTAGCGGTTTACATCCATTTGTCATCATTTTCACATTGTTGTTTGACAAACGCAAAAAACGGATTGTCAAAAGGACGGTTTTTCCCATGACACCGCTATTATTTTAACTACCTCCACTCCTTGGCAATGATTTAAAAAGACATGATTAGAATTGTAATAAAATCTATATATATAAGTGGATTTATATATTTTCATTGTTCAGGTAAGATGAGAACGAATAGATTACAATTCCAATGTTCGTAACATTTAATTTAAAAGAGAGCTCAATATAAAGTAGAGCAATATTCTTTATTTTAGGATATTACATCGAAATCATGTCAAAATCGCTACACAATTGCAGTCGTGTTTCGATGTGCATCAATGCATCTCTTCAGGTGATTGTAAATTAGTGAACGATTTATTTAGATTTAAAAGCAAAAGACAACTTCTTTTTACATTGTTCTTGGGAAATGACAATAAAAATAATAAACATTATTTATTTATTAAATAGTTTATTTACACAATATATTATATTGTTTATTGGAATGGTCGTCAAAACATTACCAATTGATTCAAAATTTATAAAATGATAAATAACAATGAATTTCTTTTAGTTGGTTCACATATTTTAATAATTTAGTAAATGTTTATAAATTTATGAATAAAAATTGTTTTCGTATTTATTTCTTTATAAATTGGTAAATGATAAATATTGCATTAGTTTTAATTGTATTAATTTTAGAATATTGTAAATATAAAATTATTCCTTCAAACAAACAATCTAATACATAAATAATTCCACCACCTGCACACCCAAGCTTACAGAACTTGGTATATTATCTACCAATCCCATAACTAATGAACACGAAAGAAATTGAACTAATTTCAATATAAAAATTATCAGAAACATTTCAATAACAGTTAAAATTCCAATCAATGTAATTGAGTGAAATTAATTTTGCTTCAGAAACACTAACGTTATTCGAACTTCATAAAATGGTAACTAATAAGAATTTCCTTTGAGAAGGTTCACAGATTTTGATAATTTAACAAATGTTTATAAATTTATGAATAAAAAATTGTTTTCATATTTATTTCTTTATAAATTGGTAAATGATAAATATTGAATTGCATTAGCTTTAATACAATTGTATTAGTTTTTAAAATGTTGTGAATATAAAATTCTTCTTCTAAATAAACACTCCAATAAATACTAGTGCTTAATATTTTTGCTGTAAATTCTAAAGAATTAAAAAATGTATTGATTTATTTATTAGCAATTTAGGTTTCATTACAATTCCTTACAATAAGTCGCTTTCTGAAACGATAAACATGAATAAAGGGAGTTAAAATATTAGTGGCGTCAAGGCAAAAAAAGGTTTTGGGGTGCACGAAGATTAAAAATTACCGGATGAATATTAGTAAAATAAAATAAATAACTAAAAATAAAGAAGAAATAAGATAAAACCGTTCCTAAAATTACTCAGCAAGAGCCTGCTAATTGTTGCTGCTAATGTCTCTGAAACTAGACCAATGTTTCTACTATCTTTGTTCGCTTCAAAGGTCAGGTCAGGAGCGAAGGTTCTACTACTGGTACCATATAATCACATAGGCTCTTTAGCCGTGGAAAGCAACTCACCTAAGGGAAAGAAAACCCTGATCCTAAATCTCTACTGCCTTGTGTGATACCACTCATAGTAAAAGCTTCGGGAGTTAAACCTTAGATAAAAACACCGCAGATGGATCCGCTAAGGCAGATCGTCGCTAAATTCAGCCTCGTTTTGGCAGCTCCTGCGACGGCTCCGGTGCCAAAATGTAATGACCCTGCTCTTTCTTTTGGGTCCATCAGCGTCGCGCAGAGGGAGGAGATATGCTGCCTGGGCAATATCTTGTCCTCCACACCATCCTGCCCAGGCTTGAACCCACGTTACGCCTAACACTGGAACGACTTATGCGACAGAGACTGCCGCTCACACACAGGCAGCAATGTTCCAGAGTGGCAGACGGGTAGAATCAAATTCATAGTCATTGATGACTGGCGGAGGTCTACTATTGATTCGCTTCAGCTCAGATGCATACTGCTGATCCATCGTAGTATTATCATTCTCTTTATATGAAACTAAACAGCAACATCCTGCTAATCGCTGCTGCAATTATGAATTAACTAAGCAAAATGACTACATTTTAGCAGAAATCATTTTCTTTAAACGGGTGTCTTTTGGACGCCTTTCAATAGTGGATTCATTTTAGGCCGTTTTTCAAAATTGGACCCACTTTATGCCGCTTTCCAAAATTGTGCCGATTTTAAGCCGCTTTTCTAAATTAGAACCATTTTAGGAAGATTTTCAAAACTGGGCCCATTTTAAGCTGCTTTTCAAAAATGGAACCATTTTAGGCAGATTTTCAAAATTGGGTCCATTTTAAACCGCTTTTGAAAAGTGGACTCATTTTAGGCCTTTTTTTCAAAATTAGGCCCATTGTAAGCTGCTTTTCAGAATTGGAACCATTTTGGGCAGATTTTCAAAATTCGGTCCATTTTAAGCCACTTTTCAAAAATGGACTCATCTTGGGCCGATTTTCAAAATTGGAACCATTTTAGGCAGATTTTCAAAATTGGGTCCACTTTAAACCGCTTTTGAAAAATGGACTCATCTTAGGCCGATTTTCAAAATTGGAACTATTTCATGCGGCTTATCAAAATAAGTGACATCATCTGCTTACCAAGCATCGGCCTTCATTTTCCTTTCAGCAGCTTTTCAAAATAATTTCTCTCATTTTAAACTTATTCCGTTACAATTTTAAGGAAAAGCCATTTCGAATGTCTAAGGTGCATAATAGTCGATAAACCTTGATGGCTGACATCGTCAATAAGAGAAAAAAAATGTCCATTCTTTATTAGGACCCCACAAAACGTGTACAGCTACAAGTAAGTTTTCAGATAATTCCATCAACCTTATTGGCCAGAAGCAGTACACCTGACCTTTTAATTATAGCCCAACGGCAGACATAATTGTGGTCTGAAACGAGGTCGAGTCAGGTCGAATCACGAAACAACGGCAAACCATGTCTTTACGGATAAAGAATTTAAAAAGAAAACACTTTATAGACAGATAGATAGATAGAGAGGGAGAGAGAGAAAGAAGGGCGGAGGGTAAGATAGATAGATAGATAGATAGATAGATAGATAGATAGATAGATAGATAGATAGAGAAAGAAAGAAAAGAAAGATAGATAGATAAGGAGAAAGGAGGAAGGGAAAGAAAATAAAGAAAGATAGAAAGAAAGAAAGAAAGAAGGGAACAAACCAAAATAGATAGATAGAAGGATAGATAGATAGATAGATAGATAGATAGATAGATAGATAGATAGATAGAAAGAAACGAAAGAAAACGGAGGGGGTAAAAACAGATAGATAGATAGATAGATAGATAGATAGATAGATAGATAGATAGATAGATACGGTGGGAGAACGGGATGTAGATACATAGATGAAAGAAAGAAAGATAGATAGATAAAGATAAAGGGACGGAGGGATAAGATAGATAGATAGATAGATAGATAGATAGATAGATAGATAGATAGATAGATAAGGACGGTGGGAGATACGGAAGATAGATAGATACATAGATGATCATGGAGGATAGATAGATAGATAGATAGATAGATAGATAGATAGAACCCAGCGGCGGACATAATTGTGGTCTGAAACGAGGTCGAGTCAGGTCGAATCCCGAAACAACGGCAAACCATGTCTTTACGGATAAAGAATGTAAAAAGAAAACATTTTTTTTCGAGCACTACGTGCAACACGGGTCGCGTCTCGAGCTGGCTGTGGACTCTAAGCGCCTTTCCACCTTCAAATACTGGATAATTACGAAGGGATCCCACCGCTAAATCTGACTCAGAGCCATGATTTCAATGGACGGTCCCAGTAATTAGGTTTTGATGGTTGTGTCTGGGTTTTTTGTTTTCACCTTGAGATTGTTGAATGGAGTTCGTTTGGGATTCTCACGGCCCCTGGGTAACAATTACTGAGTTGACGCGGGTAGGGTGGGACACAGGGAGCTTGTGGATAGAGCGTGGGTGGGGAGTAAAGAGAATCCAGCAATAAAAAGACGTTCTGGTTAAGCAAAGTAATATTAGCTTTATTTATGATTATGATTATGCGAGAGAGGGGGAGGAAGAAATTCAATTGAATGCGAGATGTGAACATAAGGAAAGATTGATAAGGGACGAGGATATATATATATATATATATATATATATATATATATAGAGAGAGAGAGATAGATAGATAGATAGATAGATAGGAGAGAGGGGAAGATAGATGATTGATAAGATAGAAAAAGAGAGGAAGGAAGATAGATAGATAGATAGATAGATAGATAGATAGATAGACAGTGATAGATAGATATGGAGATAGGGATAGATAGATAGAAGATAGGAAGAGGGAAGATAGATAGATAGATAGATAGATATAAACTGATGCTAAAAAATTTCCAATTCTGGCTTTTATTCTTGCTATAATAAAATCTCTCAATTCTCTTCTTAAAGATCATCTTTGACAGAATAAACCGAAAACAGATTCAAATGTGTGTGTGTGTGCTTCTATGTGACCAACCCCGGACCTTCCGATCTACTTTCCATGGCATCTAACTTGGAACCTCCGTATTTCCACCCTCTTCGTCACATCTACTTGCCGTCCATCAATCCATATTTACCGAAAACACTCTCCTCCACTTTTCAATATTGGTTTCCTTACGCTCTTATTCAAGTGTCACAGCGTCTAATCTCCGAAATTCAGGAAGTGACCTTTAAGCAATAATAATAATAATAATGCATAAGCAAATATCCTCAAGACAGCAAAGACGGATGCAACCGACCAGATACAGAAACGATGGCAATATAAACCGCTTCATGGCCAATACTCTGCCCGTACCAAACAAGCTGACGTAGACAAAACCCGTACCCATCAGTGGCTACGTAGTGCAGGGTTGAAAGCTGAAACTGAAGCTTTTATCATTGCTGCGCAGGACCAATGCTTGTTAACTAGGAATTATCACGCACATATACTAAAATATTGTGTTAGCCCAAAATGCAGATTCTGTGATAAATATCCAGAAATAATTGATCATGTTGTATCAGGTTGCACGATATTGGCACCCACTGAATATAAAACCCGACATGACAGAGTGGGCCAATATCTGCACTGTAAAATCTGCAACTTCTACGGGAAGAAAACTGAAAGAAACTGATATGAACACCAACCAGACCCGGTTACGGAGATAGGACCTGTTACAATTCTATGAGACTACACAATACCCACTGACAGAACAATCAAAGCCAACCGCCCGGATATTGTTATTAAAGACCACAAACAAAAAAGTGCCTCCTTATTGATATGACAGTCCCTGCTGACTGCAATGTATCTTTGAAGATATTCAAAAAGCTGTCAAAATACAAGGACCTTGAAATAGAAATCTCGAAAATGTGGCATATGGGAATATCAACAATCCCTGTTGTAGTCGGAGCCCTAGGACTGGTTGGAAAAGATTGCAGTAGACTAATTGAAGGGATTTCTGGAAGTCCATGCCTCAAGGAGATGTAAAAAATTGTTCTGACAAGTACAACCCACACTTTACGAAGGGCTTTATCTATGTAATTTTTTTTTTTTTTTTTGTCAGTGGAAAGTGTCATGATGTCATTTCTAACCTTAGGTCCCTGGGCGGGACCCGGAAAGAAATGTGTAAACGCCAGAAATCAAAGAAAATAAAAATAATAATAATAATGGATAAGTAAATATCCTCAACTTCACAAACGAAATCAGAATAACACAAATTCGTACAAACTTTTGACAATCAGAATAAACGCTTTCCCAGCGATTTAATCGCGCAGTAGAACGTCCTTAGCATGAAGGTTGTCAGAGTTACCTCCTCTTTAATTCCCTAATTGTCCACTAGGGGACGCTCTATCTACATTATAAATAATGTTCGACTTCTTGCCTCGTTCTCTTTTTCATTTCTTCATTTCAGCGACTACAATGTAAGCTCTCTTAGAAGATAGCGTCTTCCCATTTGTGGGAGATGCCGTGAACATTACACATATACGTAAGTACGAACATTCACCAAAATACAAATTCTTTACGTTCACACAAAAGCACAAATGTCTTTGTCACTTGTCAATTTTTTGTTTAATACATATATTTGTTGAGATATATATAGAGATCGGTCTTGTTTGTTTTCTTTACACCTTTGGTTGGACTCAACTCAGTGACGTATCTAGAATAAACGTCACCCGGGGCTGTCCGCTCAAATGTCACCCCAATGACCCCGATTCACCCTATGCTGAATGGTTAGCTGTAGCTAAATTTTCATACATGCTCTACCTCTACTTTACTCTACTGACCGGTACGTTACTGCTTACATGTATGATCCAAGACAAAATCCAATACCACAAAATAATCAGTTCAAATCAAAAGATTTTTAAATGCAACTGTTCACTTTCAGAACAACTAAATACAAAACACGGCAATACACAAAAATGACATTCGACATTCGAAAATGAATGTTTTCTTGTTTTCAGAATGAAATTGGTAAAAAAATCTGTTTTTTGGCTCGTTTTCAATGGACAAACAGCCAGATAAAAATTTCTCCGATGGCTCCAATTTTCTGTTGCAAATTTTCCGGTGTCCAATTTTCCGTTGCATCATTTTCTTACCATTTAATTATCAATGATTATTTTTTCTTAACAAAATGTTCATTTAATTTTTAGATATATTCAAAAGTAAATCAACTGCATTCTTTTAAAGGCTCAATGCAAAATTTTTTGTTTTTCTTTATACAAGTAAAATAAATTTACATCAGGCAAGACTGAAATTTTTGACAATTTAAAAACAATAAAGATTTATTTCGCAATAATGGAAAATTGTTAAAATTTAATTATCGTTTTGGAATGAAAAGAGTTAAAACACCATTCCGATACCCCCAAAAGTTCCGATTTTTCCGATTCTCGATTCCGATTAATCGTCTCTAGTAGATATATTCAAAAGTATATCGCTCCTCATTGGAAAATTGTATCTCAGCGAATTGAACAGGCAAGACTGAAATTGTTGCACTTTTGGCTTCGTATTTGCTTTGTTGTTATTAATGATTTTCCATATCATCCGATAAAATTTCCCAATGTCAATTTATAAGAAAATTTTCTGAAACACATGGGGACAAAACATTGCTATTTTTTCCACTAAAAATTTCTGGGACAATTTATTAGAAAATTTCTGCCCAGCCTGCAAAACCCTGTGTCTCCACCACTGTTTTCAGACTAATTTTGGCACCTTAGCCTGGTTGAAAAAATTTTGTTGGGGGTGACATTGTGTCACCCCCCTCCTGCAGGCCTGGGCGGTCCGCCCCTCCGGGGCGCCACTGACTCAAGTCCGCATTGCTCTTGTAGTTGGACCTTCTAGCAGGTATAAACAGCATGTGTTCTTAATTCAACAACACTCAAACCCAAACGAGTCCTCTACAAGGTTAAATAGGATAAAAAATAGACCCCCAAGAAAGGAATGGTGACCGTTCAATCAAAATGCTGCACAGAAGTTTCGACCGTCATACGCCCACAATCTTCAAAAATGTAAACACAAGGTCAATCGACATATTCTACCTTACTGAACCCTGTTCTGTTGTTGCCCTTTCGCCTAGTTAAATTTGGCATGCAGCCATCTCACGTTGATCACCGATGTTAAGCAACGTTGAGCTTGGACAGTATCTAGATGGGTTACCACTCGCGAATACCAGGTGTTGTGCGGGTGGCGTAACAGATAACAGCTCGAGATGATAAGAGTTCGAATTCCAGTCGGGTTCACTTACATGCAAATACCATTGGGAAATATACAAATCCAATACTTTCCCCCCAACTATGAGTTAAATAGTATCAGATTTATATCAGAAAATGGTTACTTTCCCCAAAGAAATTCTTACAATCCCAAAATATGTTTCGGCTGCAAATAAACTTAATAGGTTGATAAACCGTAAAAAACAATCCATCATTCGTCATTAAAGTCTTATTTTTCCCTTTCACTCCCAGCACCCCCTTGCGTCTTAGTGGAATTATCCCCTTGCTTGGGGTAAATAGATTTCTTTTTTAAGTTCGGTAAAGAAAAAGACGGCCAATGTTTGGATAGCGAATGAAGTTTTGAAAAGTGGTTTAAAACGAGCCCTCAATATGGTAATTTTTTTTTTTTGACAATAGAATTTACCTCAAGCAAAGGTTGTAAAGCCACTAAGACGCAAGGGGGTTACTGGGTGTGGAAGAATTAAAAAACAGAAAAATTACTAAGGAGAGAGAACAATAGAAGAGTAATCAGGAAGACAGTAGATAACGATTGACATTGCATTTAAATGTTTGAAGATCAAAGTTAGTTGGAAAGCATGGAGCCGGAAAAGAGTTCCGCGAGAAAGAAGTGCGGGAAAAGAAACTGTTGGCAGAGAACTTATAGTTGAATTTGGCAAATTCAACTGGGAATTGATGAGACCTACCTGCCAATCTAGTACTGCGCTTAAATTCATAAAGTCTAGGTACCATAGCGAAGAGATCGTCTGAACAATTATCATGAAGTTATTTACAGAAATGGCACAGGGAAGCTACATTACGGCGGTGGGAAAGTGACTGAAGCCGAGATGTCAGATCAGGGCCAATAATATTGCTGATTCTTCCGTGGATTTAATGAAGAATCTCTAAATATTGAAGGAGCACCGGACCATATGTGGCATCAATATTCAAAGCATGGATGAATGGTAGACTTATAAATATTTAAGATAGATTCTGAAGAGAAACATTGCAGATTCCTCTTTTGATTTTATCAAGAATCTCTAAATATATAGCAGGAGCACCGGACCATATGTGACAGCAATATTCAAAGCATGGATGAATGGTAGACTTATAAATATTTAAGATAGATTCTGAAGAGAAACATTGCAGATTCCTCTTTGGATTTTATCAAGAATCTCTAAATATATAGCAGGAGCACCGGACCATATGTGGCAGCAATATTCAAAGCATGGATGAATGGTAGACTTATAAATATGTAAGATAGATTCTGAGAGAAACATTGCAGACTCCTCTTTGGATTTTATCAAGAATCACTAAATATATAGCAGGAACACCGGACCATATGTGGCAGCAATATTCAAAGCATGGATGAATGGTAGACTTATAAATATTTAAGATATATTCTGAGAGAAACATTGCAGATTCCTCTTTGGATTTTATCAAGAATCTCTAAATATATAGCAGGAGCACCAGACCATATGTGGCAGCAATATTCAAAGCATGGATGAATGGTAGATTTATAAATATTTAAAATAGATTCTGGAGAGAAACATTGCAGATTCCTCTTTGGATTTTTATCAAGAATCACTAAATATATAGCAAGAGCACCGGACCATATGTGGTAGCAATATTCTAAGCATGGATGAATGGTAGACTTATAAATATGTAAGAGAGATTCTGAAGAGAAACATTGCAGATTCCTCTTTGGATTTTATCAAGAATCTCTAAATATATAGCAGGAGCACCGGACCATATATGGTAGCAATATTCAAAGCATGGATGAATGGTAGACTTATAAATATGTAAGATAGATTCTGAAAAGAAACATTGCAGATTCCTCTTTGGATTTTATCAAGAATCTCTAAATATATAGCAGGAGCACCGGACCATATGTGGCAGCAATATTCAAAGCATGGATGAATGGCAGACTTATAAATATGTAACATAGATCCTGGAGAGAAACATTGTAGATTTCTCTTTGAATTTTATCAAGTATCTCTAAATATATAGCAGGAGCACCGGACCATATGTGGCAGCAATATTCAAAGCATGGATGAATGGTAGACTTATAAATATGTAAGATAGATTCTGGAGAGAAACATTGCAGATTCCTCTTTGGATTTTATCAAGAATCACTAAATATATATCAAGAGCACCGGACCATATGTGGCAGTAATATTCAACGCATGGATGAATGGTGGACTTATAAATATGTAAGATAAATTCTGGAGAGAAACTTTGCAGATTCTTCTTTGGATTTTATCAAGAATCTCTAAATATATAGCAGGAGCACCGGACCATATTCAAAGCATGAATGAATGGTAGACTTAACAAAATTCAATTGAGTAACCTTTGTTTTTTTAATATTTTGCATTTTTTTACACAGTTTTTATTGCTGTAATCTAGGGAAGGTAACTAAATAAAATATTCAAACGAAGGTTGGTAATGAACGATATTACTTAGGACAAGAAGAACGCATAAGGTGTGCCAGCGGCGCGTAGAAGAAGTCAACTGTTAGAAATGAGTCAATTGAATTTCACAATGAATCTCAAACTAACAGGATATCTACCAACCGGCCCACGCGGTCAGATGTGGCACAAGGCCGAATTTAATGTGGGGTATCCAAGCCCGTAGTCTTGGCCAAAAATTCCCTGTAGACTCCGTATAAAACGGAGTCGGGTAGCTGTTTCCCGAGACGAGTATCTGCCCTTTTCGAGACTGGGGATCCTCTTTGACTGGAGGCAAAAGTTTGACCAGCATAGCTGGAGACAAATCTCCAAATGCAGGATATCTACCAACCGTAGTCTTAGCCAAAAATTCCCCGTAGACTCCGTATAAAACCATATCAAACACCTCTAATTATGAATCTAATTTTTGTGTCAGTATTTACCATATCAAACCTCAGCTTTCTCATCAATTGCAATATTGATTTTCTAAAATAAAATATATAAAATCAACCTGCCCAAGTGCCGCATATATCGTTTGGCGGACCGCAAGTACAAAAACATCCTTGACTTATTGACTAACGAACATAAAAGACTCTTTTTAGTATCGACTATTAATATTAACCAATAACTCCGAACTGGTACGTTGGTAGCGATGAAAACCACGATTCTTATGTGACGTGGGGTAAACTAAATCGATTTTGAGTTGAGCTCATTTCTTTCTACTTTCCTCTGCTATACCGATAATGTTAGTACATTGTAGATCCTATCTGGCACGGCTGGAACCAAAGGACATAGATGTTCCCTCATGCTGAGGATAATAATGTTATGCATCGAATACAGTAAAAAATATTTTGCTTGTGGTGATTCGTAATTAAAATTCTTGTTAGATTATCTTTTTCATTCATTGTATCTAAGTTTATTTGGATTTATTTTTTAAATAATAAAATTTTGAAGTCAGTTTACAAGCAAAAACCTGCAGAAATTAGGTGTTTTTGTGCATCTTTTTCAGATGACCTTTAAAACAAAATACTAAAAAATTGGTGAAAGCTTTTAATCTAGTTTTTAGTGTCACTACGTAGAACATCCCACCCCAGCGTTCATACCGAGTGCAATGCTGATGTTCTAAAGAAAATGAAAAATCAACCTGCCTCGTACGACATATATTGCTTGGCGGGATCGTGGCGGACCTCAGGTATAAAAAAAAATCCTTGACTGATTGACTAACGAACATAAAAGAAAGATTCTTTTTACTATCGACAATTAATATATACACTTTTATGTATTTTTTTTATTAATTATGATCTAAGAAAGGCTCTAACAAATCTTATTCATTAAGTAGACTTTGTTTTTTAATCTTTTACATTTTTCACACAGTTTTTATTTATCAAATACAGTAAAAAAAATAGCATATTTTGCTTGTAGTCATACATAATTAAAATTCTGGCTTAAATATATATTTCTATTCAATGTATCTAATACAAAAGACATTAATTTTATTTGGGTTTATTCTTGAAATAGTAAAATTTGTAAGTCAGTTTGTAAGCAAAAACCTGCGAAAATTAGGTCTGTCTGTACATTGTGTCTGACGATATTTAAAACAAAATGCTCAAAAAGTGATAAAATTGATGAATCTAATTTTTGGTGTCATTATTTAAGATAGCAAACCGCAACTTTTTCATAAGTGCAATATCGATTTTCTAAAAAATGTATATAAAATCAACCTAACCAAATACAACGTATGTCGTTTGGCGGGTTTGTGGTGGACCGCAAGTATATAAAAAACAAAGCTTGACTTATTGACTAACGAACATAAAAGACTCTTTTTAGTATCGACTATTAATATCAACCCATAACTAGTAACTGGTACGTTGGTAGCGATGAAAACCACGATTCTTATGTGACGAGCAGTAAACTCGATACACTGACCCAATTTATGTCGAAATGACCTAGTGACCTAGATGCCTTCACTGTTTTGGTAATTTGTCACCAAGGGTCAACGAAATGAATACATCCTCGTAGATCTTGCTTATAAAAGAATATAGACAGACCAGGAGACAGATAGATGGGCACTTGAAAAACGATAAAATGTACTGGACTTGAGAACATTGCTTTCCTGAAAACAATAGTTTAATAGAGGGAAACATTTAATAGATTTCAATCGAAATCACTATTAGATCTTCGGTCAATGAATGCCAAATCTTTCCTTGTAGAGCAAACGATTAATGTTATAATTTTCGAATAAATTATATATATATATATATATTCGAAAATTATAGCATAAATATGTTATAAAATCAAAAAAGAAAAGTGAGAGTGAGAAAAAAGAGAAAAATAAAAAGGTTTAATATTAAAAAATATTTTTCCATTTTTTCTTTTTTTCGCTCTTTCTTTTTTCTTCTTTTTCTTTTCCTTTTGTCTGAATAAATTGAACTCAATTATTTATCTATGTAAGAAGAGATGGATATGTGAAACTCACGAAATAATAGCCTGAAAGAATGGATTTTTAAGCATTTTCTATTCATATATATATATATATATATATATATATATATATATATATATATATATATGTATGTGTGTGTGTGTGTGTGTGTATATATATATATATATATATATATATATATATATATATATATATATATATATATATATATATAGGTAGTAATCCGTTGGTAAACAATCCAGGCGAGTCATATTTACACATTTTAAAATTCGTAGCTGAAAATGATCATTAACTAAAGGTATCTTAATTACAATTGTGAAGGGATATATATATATATATATATATATATATATATATATATAGATAGATAGATAGATAGATAGATAGATAGATATTTAAAATACACACAACACACACACACACACACACACACACACACACACACACACACATACATATATATATATATATATATATATATATATATATATATATATATATATATATATATTAAATATAACAGATAATGAATGTCTAATATGTCGGATCACGAGTCTTTTTGCTTATTTTAATTTCAGGTGAAAATAAAGAGAAAAATTGTCCATTATTTGGCTTTTTTTCTTTTATTAAGCTGTTCTTGATCTATGCTTTCAGCTCACAGGATCCATCTTCAGAGTGATTATGCAGACATTTACATAAAGATTATCAATTATAAATCAAAGATGATATAACCATAATAATAACGTATAACCATTCTGAAGATGGCTGATGTAAGCCGAAAGCTCAGATCAAGGAACAGATTAATGAAAAAAATATCCAAATGTTGGACAGTGTTGGTCTTTATTTTCACCCGAAATTCAAGCAAATATACGAACATTTGAATAGCTTATGATCAGACATAATATATATATATATATATATATATATATATATATATATATATATATATATATATAGGCAGCAATAAAATTTTTCATTGATGCATGTTTCATTAAATAATATAGACAAGTTTTGTCTATTTTAAGTAAGTTCCTTTCATATTGTCTGATAAGCTTAATAACATTATCATTGAAAGAAGAAAGGAAATCACCATATTGATACATGTTTAAATCCAATCTAAGCTTTCGGTTTACATAAGCCATTATCAAAGATGTCAGTTACTTTTCAATATATCAACTAATACAGGAACGAAACGATAATGATTCTCTGTTTTTGTTGCATGAAAAATTTCAAAGTATACACCAGTTAGTCGTTACTTTGAAATTTTTTCATGCAACAAAAACAGAATATCGTTATCGTTTCGTCCGTGTATTGGTTGATATATTGAAAAGTAAATATGGAATAAAAGTAAGTGCCAAACTAGACGCTAGTTTTGGAAGACAAAAGAAAGCGGGCTGTAACTTAATACAGACCCCCGTACTCAAGCATGGGTAAGACGATAAACTATGTCCAGCAGCAAGACCTCTAATCAGGAGTTTTTGAGGAGCGTGGAACCACCTCTTAATTGCTGGTGTTCCCAGATCCACCCGGGGTGGTAGCACCTGTTAGGGTCCCAGCTATGGGCAAATAGTTAACTATTAACAGCTATACTTTTTTGAAAATGTTATTACCAGCAATAAAATTTTGAAGTAAAAATATTACAAGAAACAGATTTTTGAGAAAACAAAATATTACCAGCGATAAAGTATTTCGTCGGCATTGAGTAGCAAATAACCCATTGAGGTTGATATGCCGTTAAACAAAATAAACCAAACCAAAAAAACAATCTAAACCAGAGAATACATATTCTATCCATACGAAGCAATCCTGAAAATGTTGTCGGCATTAAATAACCAATTGAGGTGGATATGCAGCAAAACAAAATAAACCAAACCAATCTAAAATAAAGAATACATATTCTATTCATATGAATCTATCCTAAAAATGTTGTCGGCATTAAATAAACCATTGAGATGTTGATATGCCATAAAACAAAATAAACCAAATCAATCTAAACCAAAGAATACATATTCTATTCATATGAATCTATCCTAAAAATGTTGTCGGCATTAAATAACCCATTGAGGTTGATATGCCGTAAAACAAAATAAACCAAACCAATCTAAACCAAAGAATACATATTCTATTCATACGAATCTATCCTAAAAATGTTGTCGGCATTAAATAAACCATTGAGATGTTGATATGCCATAAAACAAAATAAACCAAACCAATCTAAACCAAAGAATACATATTCTATTCATATGAATCTATCCTAAAAATGTTGTCGGCATTAAATGACCCATTGAGGTCGATATGCCGTAAAACAAAATAAACCAAACCAAATACCAAATTCAACAACCAATCAAAGAATAAGCTGCTCCAAGAAACATAATGACACATCCCAACCCGTTATATGGAACAGGCTCGGAGCGGGTGTGGGGGCTGTCAGTGCAGAGTCAATTTGCAATACCGCTAAGTATCTGTTTGTCTAACTAAATTCTACGTACAAATGAATCTAAAATATTGGTAAAAATTGCAATTGCAATTCTGTCAGCAGGAAAACACATACGTGCATATTATTTACATTACTGCGAGCGTTATCCTCATTTTCATTGCCACATTCATAACATTTCGGCCGTTCTACGCTCCGGTCTTCTTCAGGTGGTTGGAATGTCGAATAGAACCCTTTATTTCGTCCACCGTGGTAGATTGTTCTAGTTCCACGTGTCATGACTCTTCCTCAAGGGAACACGTGGCCCAGTCGATAAGAACGCTGGTTAGATCCAGTGACTAGACCCAAAGAGTTGTGAATTCAATACCAGACCACAGCAGTGGTGAACCAATACTTGGAGATTTGAAAAGGAAATAACTGAGAGATCCGTGGGTATAAAGTGGGGGATTACTTCTATATTACAATCAATTTATAAACTGATCCCTCACTTTGCGGCCAAGTTAATTTCTATACATTTATATTCTGAAGAATATGAACATATCTAAAAGACACGCCCGTGTAACTAATCAGGATTTTGCTGATCGATTGCTTTTCTACTGCTTGTCAACCCATAGAAGGTTATTTGAAGCGAGAAAATATTTTTAGATTGTAAGAATGGGGGTGGGGCTTAATAATGTTTTAGTGATACAAGTTTTAATAATTAACCCATAGGTGGGGAAGAAGATTTGGATATATATTGGCAACTTGGTCACCATGCTTCTACTCTAAGAATTTATTTTCTTGCACTTCCCGCCTGAGAAACTCCCTTAGGATTTTGTGCTTCCCTGATAACTACAATCTTCAAAAAAATCTTCTTGAAACCTGTTCCTTTTTTGTTTTGTTCGTTCCTTACTCGTCCCGACTAAATCATTCTCTTTCATTTTAACTCTCTGTCATCCCTTGCGTGTTAGTGGCATTATCGCCTTGCTTGGGGTGAAATGAATAAGAAAAAAACAAGTGAATACAACGAACACATGTGGAATTAGAACTTGCTTCTCCGATTAATAATTCGAACCATTATACCACCCGCACGCATATCTAGATATTCCAAAGCAGTCACTCATCTAGGTACTGACTAATTTTGACGTTGCTTAACTTCAACGTGTTTCAACGTGATATGGCTGTAAGACACAAATCATTTTGACAGTTCTTATACACTTTATGACCCCAAATTAAATCTACTATACATATGCAAGAAAAATACAATATAATAAAAAGATTAATCGCATTGCCTTGTCAGTCGTCTTCAATCAAACCTGCATATATATATATATATATATATATATATATATATATATATATATATATATATATATGTATGTAATGGGAACTCCTCCCGTTTTCCATCTTTGATCTGTACATATGTAAATATGTTCTTGTTTAGTTCAATCAACATGAAGCCCCCAAAATATACACGTGCACACCTCAAAGAATGATTTCAAATGGACACACAGAAAGTAAATTCAGTCAAGCGTTACCAAACCTTTATGCAATTAGTGTAAATGAATTAAACGTCACGGATGATTGACCATCGAAAATACACGTTTGTTCTTCATTTAAAAACAAAAAATACGTGTATGGTTATTTTTTTATTTGTACGAGTAGATGTTGAAAGGCTCATGGCCCCACCCACTTCAGGAAATCTACTCAAAGGATCAAACATTGGAATTTATTTTCAACTCTTTATTGGTCATGACAAGAATCTTTTAGTATTCACATATTTGTCCGCTTTCTGATAATATCGACTTGTTTATTTCTCATTCATTAGCTTCAGTTACGATTAGGTGAGTTGATTTTACGATATGCTAACCTTGACTGGTTTATTTAATGTCAAATACAGATTGGTACAGCTAGAGAGGATCGAACACACGACACAGTGGAAATAGTCAACCAAATGTGTATCGCTAACCACTACCCAACAGAATCGAATTAGACCTATTCTATCAGTAATGTTTGCATTCATTCCAGACCACTGACAATCCCTTTCTTCTTGATTTTCAATGCATTTTTATAGTAAATTCATTAGTAATGCATTTACATTATACATATAATAGCCCTATTCTATCAGTAATGCTTGCATTCATTCCTGACCACTGACAATCCCTTTTTTTCCTGATTTTCAATGCATTTTTATAGTAAATTCATTAGTAATGCATTTACATTATACATATAATATCCCTATTCTATCAGTAATGCTTGCATTAATTCCTGACCACTGACAATCCCTTTCTTCCTGATTTTCAATGCATTTTTATAGTAAATTCATTAGTAATGCATTTACATTATACATATAATATCCCTATTCTATCAGTAATGCTTGCATTAATTCCTGACCACTGACAATCCCTTTCTTCCTGATTTTCAATGCATTTTTATAGTAAATTCATTAGTAATGCATTTACATTATACATATAATAGCCCTATTCTATCAGTAATGCTTGCATTCATTCCTGACCACTTACAATCCCTTTTTTTCCTGATTTTCAATGCATTTTTATAGTAAATTCATTAGTAATGCATTTACATTATACATATAATATCCCTATTCTATCTGTAATGCTTGCATTAATTCCTGACCACTGACAATCCCTTTCTTCCTGATTTTCAATGCATTTTTATAGTAAATTCATTAGTAATGCATTTACATTATACATATAATAGTAAATTCCCTATTCTATCAGTAATGCTTGCATTCATTTGACAATCCCTTTCATTAATGCATTTTTATGACCACTAATGCTTGTGACCATGACAATCCTTTTTCCATTTCCAATGCATTTTTTTAAATTCTAGTAATCTATTCTATCAGTAATGTTTGCATTCAATGACCACTTTTTTTTTTCTTGATTTTAATTTTTTATAGTAAATTCATTTTACATTATACATTAATAATAGACAATCCCTTTCTTCCTATTCTATCAGTAATGCTTGCATTCATTCCTGACCACTGACAATCCCTTTCTTCCTGATTTTCAATGCATTTTTATAGTAAAATCATTAGTAATGCATTTACATTATACATATAATAACCCTATTCTATCAGTAATGCTTGCATTCATTCCTGACCACTGACAATCCCTTTCTTCCTGATTTTCAATGCATTTTTATAGTAAATTCATTAGTAATGCATTTACATTATACATATAATAGCCCTATTCTATCAGTAATGCTTGCATTCATTCCTGACCACTGACAATCCCTTTCTTCCTGATTTTCAATGCATTTTTATAGTAAATTCATTAGTAATGCATTTACATTATACATATAATAGCCCTATTCTATCAGTAATGCTTGCATTCATTCCTGACCACTGACAATCCCTTTCTTCCTGATTTTCAATGCATTTTTATAGTAAAATCATTAACAATGCATTTACATTATACATATAATATCCCTATTCTATCAGTAATGCTTGCATTCATTCCTGTAATGCATTTTCATTTCTATTCTATCTGTAATGCTTGCATATTCCTGACCACTGACAATCCCTTTCTTCCTGATTTTCAATGCATTTTTATAGTAAATTCATTAGTAATGCATTTACATTATACATATAATATCCCTATTCTATCAGTAATGCTTGCATTAATTCCTGACCACTGACAATCCCTTTCTTCCTGATTTTCAATGCATTTTATAGTAAATTCATTAGTAATGCATTTACATTATACATATAATAGCCCTATTCTATCAGTAATGCTTGCATTCATTCCTGACCACATTAGTAATGACAATACCCTTTTTTCCTGATTTTCAATGCATTTTTTATAGTAAATTCATTAGTAATGCATTTACATTATACATATAATATCCCTATTCTATCTGTAATGCATTTTTTGTAAATCATTATTAATTCCTGACCACATTTTATAGACAATCCCTTTAATTCCTGATTTTCAATGCATTTTTATAGATTTTAAATTCATTAGTAATGCATTTACATTATACATATAATAGCCCTATTCTATCAGTAATGCTTGCATTCATTCCTGACCACTGACAATCCCTTTCTTCCTGATTTTCAATGTATTTTTATAGTAAAATCATTAGCAATGCATTTACATTATACATATAATAACCCTATTCTATCAGTAATGCTTGCATTCATTCCTGACCACTGACAATCCCTTTCTTCCTGATTTTCAATGCATTTTTATAGTAAATTCATTAACAATGCATTTACATTATTCTATCTGTAATGCTTGCATTAACCACTATTCTATCATTTTAATGCATTTTTATTAAATTCATTATTACATATTAGTCCCTGACCATCTGATGCTTGCAATGACCACTGACAATCCCTTTCTTTTTTTCCTGATTTTCAATGCATGCATTTTTATTTTATAGTAAAAATCATTAACAATGCATTTACATTATACATATATTAACCATCACAATCCCTTTCTTCCTGATTTTCAATGCATTTTTTTCATTATACATATAATGCATTTATCAGTAATACAATTTTTTCCATTTTTATATTCATTAGTACGTATTTAATTCATATATATATTCTATCCTTTCATTTGACCACTGACAATTTTATATAGTAAATTCATTAGTAATGCATCAGTAATGCTTGCATTCTATCATTCATTGACCACTTTCTTCCTGAATCCCATTTTTTTAAATTACCTATAGTGCATTTACATTTCCTGATTTTCAATGCAATCCCTTTTTCTTCCTGATTTTTATAGTATAGTAAATTCATTAGTAATGCATTTACATTATACATATAATAACCCTATTCTATCAGTAATGCTTGCATTCATTCCTGACCACTGACAATCCCTTTCTTCCTGATTTTCAATGTATTTTTATAGTAAATTCATTAGTAATGCATTTACTGACAATCCCTTTTATATATTTTCAATATATATATATATATATATATATATATATATATATATATATATATATATATATAGAGAGAGAGAGAGAGAGAGAGAGAGAGAGAGCGAACACCTCGGCGTGGTGTAATGGTTAGGAAGCTTGTCTCGCTAGATCAGTTACAACTGAAAAGTGAGTTCGATTCTCACTAGATGCCCCATTTTATTGGCCTCGTGCCACATCTCTACATGCTTATAGAAAATAACTATATATATATATATATATATATATATATATATATATATATATATATATATATATATATATATATATATATATATATATATATATATATATATATATATATAGAGAGAGAGAGATATTACTGATATGATTTTTGATAAATATATACATACATACATACATATATGCAATCATATATATATACATACATACATACAGAATCCAGGTAGAACTCAATGTCTAGGACAGAGTAAGGATATAATAAAAAGGCTTAAACACTAATATGTATATATATGTATGTGTATGTGTATATGTATGTGTATGTGTATGTATATGTATGTATGTATGTATGAATATATGCATGGGGGCATGTGTATGCGTGTATATGTATGTGAAAAGTGTGTGTATATGAATATAGAGGAATATGTGTATGTGTGGATATGTGAATATATTTTTATATTTTTAGGTTTTATATATATATATATATATATATATATATATATATATATATGTATATGTATGTGTGTGTACACGTATGTCTGTGTGTGTGTGTGTGAGTACATGCCTAAGTGTATGTACCTACTTGTATTTGTGTGTATTAGTATGTGTTTTTGAACATAGAAATATTTGCTCCTTGCTAAATTAGACAATCGTTATATTCATCTTCATATGTTTATATTTGATTTCTAACCTGTAGTCGATATTAATTTGTCAAATTTTCTCAATTACAAAGCGGCCCTTTAAGTAAACACAATTTTATTTTCCTTCGTTCCATCTCTCTCCCCCACCTCTTCTTTTTTTTTTTTTTTCTTTTTTTTTTCCCCGACCTCCTAACTTCTAATTGTCTATGGTGTGTATATGTTACCACGAAATGTATCTTTATGCATTAGACATCCGTCGACATTTTCTTTCTCTCCTCATTTTTTAAATTCCCCCCACATCTCCTAAAATTCTCTCTGTTAAGGTTTCATCTCCCTCCTCCTCATACTTACACTTTCTCTAAATTCTGTTTTGATTTCCGGAGTTGTTTTTTCTGTTTTCATTTTGAATTTGTAGGTCTGATGATTTGGATCGTATTTACGATTCCAATGGAATAAATTATGACCATGGAATATTAGTGTTTAAGCCTTTTTATTATATCCTTACTCTGTCCTAGACCATTAAGTTCTACCTGGATTCTAGCCTCTTGGAATGATTTTTTCTGAAAATATACATGTATGGGTATTTTTTATATATATATTTTGCATATGTATGGATATTTTCCACTAATATATATATATATATATATATATATATATATATATATATATATATATATAATCTTGGCTTTTTGTTTCCTTCTGATCTTCTGTTAAAAAAATATTAAATATCCAGTCTTTGGGTGGTAGAATGATTGTCTATACAGCGATCTACAACATCTTTTTTTCGTTCCTTGGCTGAATTTGATTTATGAAGAGAATTTCAGATAAGGTTCAACAAATCCAATGAATTGAGTTTTGCCGTGACATTCAGGTAAAAGCAAAAGACGAATTGCGAAAGGAAAAAAGAAAAAGAAAAGAAAAAAAAGAAAAAAATACAACAAAAAAATAAAAAAAAGTGGGGAATATTTTATTACACTTACCATAAAACCTAAATAAATTCCTGTTTTCAAATCTCCCGCGTTCATGCATCGTATGCCCTTGAATGTGTCCAGTGAAGCAACGGTCGAAAAAATCACCTTCGGGAGAGGGCGAGAACGAGAGTACATTTTTTTCTTTCACACATTCTCTCTCACACACGGTTTTCCAAGAGTAGCTTAGATGTGGCACAAGGCCGAAAGTAGGGGTCACCCAGTGAGGATCGAAGTCACTACTCAGTCGTAATTGTTCTAGGCGAGACAAGCTTGCTAACCATTACACTGCCTCGAGATGCCTAAACATACGCATATATATATATATATATATATATATATATATATATATATATATATATATATATATATATATATATTGGGTGCGATGGATAAATTGTCGTCTAAATGACGCAAAAATGAAAAATAACATTGACATCTCATTTTAACAGATATGCATTGTGCGATGGATAAAATTGTCGCCTAAATGCCGCAAAAATGAAAATAACACGGACATCTCATTTTAGCAGATATACAGGGTGCGATGGATAAATTGTCGCCTAAATGACGTACACACACACACACACAAAAAATGAAAACAACACTGACATGTCATTTTAACAGATATATTTACCAAAATTACACAAAAAATCTGAAATACTAAACAATGAATTTGTTCTATAAAAACACCAACGGTTTCATCCACGGCCTCCAGACGACTTCAGAATCTCCTGCAACTCTTTTTGGACGGTCTCCTTATTTAAGTTGGTGAATGCTGCCATAATCCTTGTTTTCAGTTTATCTTTGGTGTTACAAGGAGTTTTGTTGGTCTCTCGCTCAAATTCGCCCCACACATAATAATCAAGGGGGTTGCAATCTGGTGAGTTAAGTGACCAGATGTAAGGGATGATGTGTTTGGCAAAATTGTCTGACAGCCATGACTGAGTTCTCCTGCTTGTGTGACATGTGCAGAGTCCTCTTGCCAGGCATAGGTCTTCCAGCAGCCAACCTCTTGACTTAGACGCTTGAAAAAGGCTATTGTTGGACCTTTATTAACATTCTTTCCATCTGTACCTCCACCTAATTGTTTAATGCTATGAAATTTCGAGAAATTAAATTTTCTTCTTTTAATATTTATATTCCTTGGTGAGTTTAAACCAACTTTTTTTTTGTAAAACAGAAACACCAACTACGGAAATTCTGCTCTGCCAAAAATGCAATAAAGCTAAAACATTATTTAATTAGAAAATTTTTTAATTGCTTTTATGAATAATATATATTGTCATCGCAATTGTTTTTAAAAAAAGAAAAAAAAAGAATATTGATGAAGAATGAAATTTTGCAAGAATTTTTTTTCATTTTTTTTTTTTAATTTTAAACAAAATAATTTATAAAGTTTTAAACATACGCAGATGTCCTCAAGGACACATGTTACAGTGGATAAAGGCGTTGGTTAGATCCAGTGACAGGACCCAAAGAGTGTGAGTTCAATACCCGGTTAAGGCAATGGAGAACTTTCAGAGGGAAATTAACAGGAGATAACTGATATCCATTAGACATGACACGTGGAACTAGAACAGTCTACCCCAGGGAGTGAAATAAAGGGTTCAGTTCGACATTCCAACCACCTTCTTCAGGAGCGTACAACGGCCGAAACGTTGTAATAAATATGGCGACAGAGATGAGTACAATAGTCCGAATAATGTAAATAGTGTACATAATACCTCATCTCAGAAATATAGACAGATACTAAAGTTTTAAATACTTTAAATTTCTCCATTACTTTCATCCGGTTAGGTGATATTAAGTGAAAACTATATTTACTAATCATAAGTTGAAGAGCTTAGTAAAAATCTTCAAACATTAATATCTTAAAAAGTATTTTGAATTTTTGTATATCTGTTATATTTAACAATATATATATATATATATATATATATATATATATTTATTTAAAAAAAATTATATATATATATATATATATATATATATATATATATATATATATATAATTATTTTTAAAAAATTATAACATAAATATGTTATAAAATCACTACAAAAATAGCCATTTTGTTTCAACACCCCCGGTGTCTTATCAAGTCATATATATATATATATATATATATATATATATATATATATATGACAACGCTGGCCTCGTTCCCTTTTGAATAATTTGAGGAAACGAAAGTCAAGTATGAACAGCTGAAAGCCAAATATTTGCATGGTGTTCTTCTTCTTCCCTGGCTTACGCTTCACGAAGCGCTAGTGAAAAACTGGGAAACGTGGGCAATCGTCTTGTTTATACGATGGATGGAAGTTTCTTTCGTTTCATGATAAAAGAAAAGCTTTGATTTAACGCATTATCCAATGTCTTTTTATCGCCATAATTACGTTTCTCTCTTTTCATCCATCTCAAACTGTGACTCGTTCATTTGTCTCACCGCACACATTATTAACGAAATAATGATTTCCACTCAGGTGCCTCCTGTAGAGCAGTCTCGTGCAAGATCGTCGCTCGATTTTGTAGGCATGCACCAGTCTAGGCTCTAAGCTTGTTGGATTTTGGGGGCAACTCCTATAGAGAATTCTGAAGCAAGCTTGTGGGGAAGGCCATTACGTCTGTGCCGTGAATGTGGTCATTTCTGGGTGTTGCACTAACTTCGGGTTAGATTATTGAATGGATATCAATAACCGTTGGTAGATAGATAGGTAGATAGATAGATAGATAGATAGAAGAGTGGGAATAGATAGATAGATAGATAGATAGATAGATAGATAGATAGATAGATAATGAATATACTGAGCAGGATTGATAGATATGAACAGACTGAGATAGATAGATAGATAGATAGATAGATAGATAGATAGATAGATAGATCTTCGGGATTCGACTTTTCGACCAACAGATCAGGCCTGTCGACTCCTAAGGATTTCAAATTTAAGTACCTCCAAAGATTCCTTAAAAAATTAGCATACTATAATGAATAGATTCTCAAAACTTCATGAAAAAACAATGTTTATCGTCAAAAAAAAAAAAAAACATAAATTCTTTCAAAAATCGAATACTTGTCGGACTTTAATAAAACTTTCAAGACTTATTCACAAATCAAATTATTTTCGAAATGCTTCTTAAGGAAATCTTGGTAAATTAGCTTTTTACATCTGTTACCACACAGATATTTAATTTTATGAAATTTAGAGAAATTAAATTCTGTGGCACTTAATGATTATATTATATAATTAATAATTATATATTATATAATATATAAGTAATAATTATAATAATTAATAATTATAATATATTATTATATAAAAGTAAAACTCCTTGGAGAATTTCAACAATTTCTTTTTGTAAATCAGGGACGCTATTTATCGAAAATCTGCTCTGAATCGTAAAATAACAAAAATGCAATAAAACTAAAACATTATTTTATTAGAAAAGCTTTTTATTGCTTTTATGAATAAAATATATTAAGGACATTATTGTCTTAAGAAAAATAATATTTTTGAATATATGTACCCCAAACTTCACAAAAACTAAGTTTTATCGTCAAAATCGTTTATGTTATCCTTAAAGGGTAAAACCAAATAGTAATGGTAAGTGTAATAGCAACCGTTTCCCTATAAGGAAACATTTGGCAGAACTGTTTTCATTTGAAATTTTCAAAATTTTTTCTTAAAACACTTTTCTAAATGTTTCTCAAGTCCAGTAGCTGTTATCGCTCTTTCCAGGATTGAGGGTGAGTTTCCTTCCTAACCTTTTGTTTGAAGTGGTGTGGAACGCTAACATCATGATTATGTCATTATTTTCTCTTTTTAGTTGTTAGTAGTCCTCAACTGGTGTAGTTTCTTTGTTTGTGATTGTGTAGCGCCAGTCTACAATGTTCAAAGAAGGATGATCTTTGCGAAGACCCTCAAACTTCACTCGCTCAAAGACTTTTTGACCGTTGATCGCTTATATACAGCTGACAGTTTAGATAATTCTGAACGAGTTTGGCGCCATAAATGACATTTATTTGAGAGAATCGATCAGACGAGGCTATTTAAGAACATTACTTGAGTTTTCAGGTTAATGTTTTGGTTGCGTAGCAATTTTCGTCAGAGCTAAAGAGATCAATTAGAAAAGATCCAACTCAATCCATAAGACGTTGGGCATGTGAGAGAGGAGTTTCAGCTATGACAGTCCAAAAAGCAATGAAAAAAGACTTGAAAATGAAATCGTGCGTGAACCGTGTGAGGCCCCTTGTTACTCCAGAACAGAAATTTAGAAGGTTAGAGAGGGCGAAGGTCATCTTGAATACGTTGGAAATTGTTGATGAATATGTCATTTTCGTTTATGATCGATTTCATTACGATTCTTCTGTTAAGCTTGGAGAGTAATTATACATTCTTATTACTCAAAGTAGAGTCTAATAGTATTATGAAAACCTCGGAGAATTCCAGTAAGATATCTTTAATCATTTCTAAGGTACACCGGTTCAAAGCTTAATGAATGGACAATTTTATGATTGCGCCCGTTATATATATATATTACATTTGCTTTAAAAAATATTAAATTTTATCGATTAACATGGAATTAAAACTAAAATAGAAGCTTCAAGAAAGGCTTTTCATTATGAAAATACATTTTAAAACTTAGCTTTTAATAGTGGCATGTATACAGGGTGTGATGGGCAAATTGTCGCCATTTCATATTTTTAATTTCGTGCATGTGCGTTTTTTGCTTTTGATTTTGTCGACTGCAGAGTATAGTAGGGTCAGTTGGGCAACGTCTGTGAGAAAAAGTGCACCACGACGTAATTCACCCTCTAGAAATTTGGAAACGGCGTGCTGTACTGCGTGTCATTGGCACCGGAACCTCCAATACAAACATTTCAGAGTGTCTGGATGTCAATCTGAATACAGTGAAGAGGATTTCGAAAGGGTTGGATGAGTTTAATGGTGATTAAGAAGGTACGAGAGCTCGGAAAAATCACTCTGAGTGTTCTGATAAGAAAAGAACTCCTGAATTTGTTGGTGAGGGCCTCAGGGTCAACCCGGAGGCCTACATCAAGTGCCTTGAGGTGGTAGTACTGCCCTAGGTCAAGAGGGTATCTGCTGGAAGTCCCTGTGTCAGGCAAGACGACTCTGCACCATTCCACACAAGAAGAACACAGTCATGACTGTCAGATAATGTCTGCAACCACAGCAGCCCTTACATCTGGCCACCTAACTCCACAGACAGCAGCCCCCTTGTTTACTATATGTGGGGCGCAGTTGAGTGAGAGACCAACAAAACTCATTGTAACACCAAAGACGAACTGAAGACAAGGATTATGCCAGTATTCACCAAATTAAACAAGGAGACCGTCCAGAAGAGTTGCAGGAGATTCCGAAGTTGTCTTGAGGCCATGGTTAAAGCCAATAGCGGTTTTACTGAATAAATATACTCTTTTTAGTATACCGAGATATTTTGCGGGAAATTTTGGTAAATATATCTGTTTTAAAATGAGATGCCAGCGTTATTTTCATTTTGGCGTCATTTAAGCGACAATTTATCCATCGCACCCTGTATATCCGTTAAGATGAGGTTGTTATTTTGACGGTATTTAGGCGACAATTTATCCATCGCACCTTGTATATGTTAAAATGAGATGCCAGTGTTATTTTGGCGGCGTTTAGGCGACAATTTATCCATCGCACCCTGTATATCTGTTAAAATGAGGTGCCAGTGTTATTTTCATTTTGGCGTCATGTAGGCGACAATTTATCCATCGCACACTGCCTATCCAATTCATTTGCCTTTCATGAGTGCCAGAAATCGACGTACGTGTTACTGCTTCGAAAGAGGTATACAACATTGTCCCCCCCCCCAAACACACGCACTCACACCGTGTTTCCTTTACTGACTTCTCCACCCCGACACCTAACAGCCCTCCGACTCTTCACACGCTTCTTACGCTTTCCAAGGGGTGGAATGCCGGCTACGGTGGTCGGGGTGTAAGCCGGGGGAAGTGGGAAGGTTTGAGAAAGAAAAAACTTAGAGAAATGTCGAGGTAAAAATAGGGGGGGCGGTTGGGGACGGGTGCGGAGGGTCAGTGGGGGCGAGGTCAGAGAAGGGTTGATGAATCAAAAAGTGAACGAAACGAACAGTATATATATAAACACACGAATGGAAATAATTACTTAGATAGCTACCGGCACCGACACACACACAAAGACACACACGCAAACACACAGGCACACACAGGCACACACATGCACACGTGCGCACAGAGAAAGATGCGCGTGAACACGCATACATATACCAGTTGCATAGATAGATAGATAGATAGATAGATAGATAGATAGATAGATAGATAGATACAGAAACGGCAGAGATAGATAGATAGATAGATACAGAAACGACAGAGATAGATAGATAGATAGATAGATATGAACAGACCAAGATAGATAGATAACAGTGGGATATAAAGTGAATAGACATAGATAGATAGATAGATAGATAGATAGATAGATATGAACAGACCAAGATAGATAGATAGATAGATATGAACAGACATAGATAGATAGATAGATAGATAGATAGATAGATAGATAACAGTGGGATATAAAGTGAATAGACATAGATAGATAGATAGATAGATAGATAGATAGATAGATAGAAACATAGATAGATAGATAGATAGATAGATAGATAGATATGAACAGACCAAGATAGATAGATAGATAGATATGAACAGACATAGATAGATAGATAGATAGATAGATAGATAGATAGATAGATAGATAACAGAGTGGGATATAAAGTGAACAGACATAGATAGATAGATAGATAGATAGATAGATAGATAACTGTTACATCTGTAGATAAACTTTAATCGATAACACCCGAAATCAACAAAAGAATCAACATTTTCGAAGCAATTATTATCGTCCAAAAGAAACAAACATTATATAAGAGATCATATATAGATGTGTTTGTAAATATATATATATATTCGATACATGATTTTCCAGTAAAACCGTTAGAAATGACATCCCTATATATATATATATATATATATATATATATATATATATATATATATATATATATATATTCGAAAAGAAATTCAGTCAAGCACTGCGGGGAAGAAAGTTCGAATTTGTAAACAATGCCTATTACTGCTAATAATGTAAGACTCTCCCAATCGATTGAGTTCTCTAGGTCACTGGCATGTCTTTGAAAAAATAAATACGTAAAAGCTTCGCTTTTCTCTCTGCTGGGCGCTGATAGCCTCGGGGTTAGAATCTCCGACTGATGCCATATCGGGTTTCGGTCCAGGCTTGAAGCGATCAGATGTCTAGCTACACTGACGAGCTGTGATTCAGTGAAACAATCTGTCTGTGGATGACGGTATAAATATCACAACCGCATACCTACGAACGGGGACCCGCTTGCCATCTATCTGACTAGAGTGCCATCAGGCAACACATTAATTAACAGCATAGGAACCATTGTAAGTTTAACCAGCTACTCACCAACAATACAAAAATACTAGTAAAATCAAATACTCAAAACATTCATTATCCTTGATGCAATACTCATACAACAAAAACAACCATCTATAAATAAAAACAATTATACCTTTAGAGCTCACACCCTGGACTCTTCCGCCTACTATAAGATTAGTATGAGAGAAGGCCTTGGGGGAACAGTCGACCAGCCTGTTCATTACTGTCAAATTCTCATTACTGTCAGTTGTTTATCAGATTCGCCCAACAAATATTGAGACAGAATTAAATATGAAGGCAATAAAATGACGTTTGAATGAATCGTGAAGGCACAGAATTGAAATGTGTTTTGTAAAAAGAGGAGGATATTTTGAAAAGATCATATAACAATTAAATAACAACGAAATAAAATTTTCATGTGTAATTATTCTTTTAATAAATTATCCGTATGGTGCGCGATTTTTGCCTAACCCTATATATATATATAAAAACATTTTTATGTTTATATTTTCTTTTTATAGATACAAATATTTAAGTAAATGCTCTGTTTATAATAAATGTCCGAGAAATTTTCACAGAAAATATTCGTCCTCCGACAGGATTCGAACCTGTATCCTATACTGAACCGTCATTTAGCTTCACGTGCCTTTACCGATTCGGCCACAGAGTTGCGTTCGGTTCGATTTTACTGTTTTTAAATTACAATTCTCCATGGTTTTTTCTCGTACATTCATATCTGCTCGATGCGTACACAAATGTAGAGAAATGACGTCACACATTACGAAATAGACATAGTCCGACAATAATTGTTGGACTTTGTCCATTTATATATATATATATATATATATATATATATATATATATATATATATATATCGTGTGATTGTTCTCTTATATACGAAACAAGTCTGTGAATCAAAAGAATTTTTTTTTAAATGGTTCATAGTGAGTTCTGGCATAGTGAGTAGACATCGGGCCAGCTAAATTAGATGGTAGACATATGTTCGGTTTACACGAAATTAAAAAAAAATGGTAGACATCGGGACAGCTTACATTAAATTAAATGGTAGACATAGGTCCGGTTTACGCGAAATTAAAAAAAGGTAGACATCGGCCCAGCTTACACTAAATTAAATGGTAGACATAGATTCTGTTTCCACGAAATTGTAAAAAGCAGACATACCGGGTTGAATAGCCAAATTGTCCAAATGTTAGATTAAGATTTGAACTGTTGTATCCTAGAAATGATTAAAGATATCTTACTGGAATTCTCCGAGGTTTTATAACACTATTGAATACTTTGAACAATAAGACTGTATTTAGCTCTAAGTTGAAATGATGATTCCTCTTGCTGTTGTGACCTCCTGGTCCAGTTTTTCTCTCTACTGCTTCCTCTTTTTTAAACTTATTCAAGGTGATCTTCGCCCTCTCTAACCGTCTAACTTTCTGTCCTGTGCCTCAAAATTTTCACGTACGATTTCATTTTCAAGTCTATTTTACTGCTCTTTGGACTGTCACAGCTGAAAACCCTCTCATATGTGTCAAACGTCTTATCGATTGAGTTGGATCATTTCAAATTGATTTATTTAGCTACAGGTTGAAATGATAAGCCTTCTTCCTGGGATGAGCCCCTAATCCAGTTTTCCTCTCTACTGTCCCCTCTTTTTTAAACTTAAAATAGACTTTGAAGATGGAAGCCAGAGTATGAATGTTGGTACCATTACTGAAGGCCTAAATGATCTTTTTCCCCTCACTATTGCTCAGTTAACCTGTTCTCTTTCTAGCTGACAGTGATGCTTACGACAAATGGTGTCAAGATGCCTAATCGTCTTATCTGAAATCTTTGAAAAAAGAAACTCAATTAGTTTAGTAGCTTTTTAGATATTAAACAGTTTGAGACAGGGGCAATTAATCTGTTACAAGATTTGGAAAATTTTGCTGTTATACACGGTAGGTCCGATTTGCACGAAATTAAAAACGGTAGACAGTCAAAATTTTAGAGATAGGTCCGATTTTAGTTTACTCAGGTGTATAGATTAGTGATAAATTCTTGGTTCCAATTCAAATTGGAAATGTTTATTTTGTAAAAATTACATTTGCATTTGGCACAAGGCCGGACTGGGAAATGGGCGATCTGACATTCACCACAGATTCACAAGGATTCTAATAAAACACCCATAATATTAAAGTTTCACATCTAATTAGGAATAACTGCAAAATAATTCTCCTCCCCAATTTATACGCAGGATCCCATAAATGCATTCTAGGATTTCTTCCTATTCAATAAGTCACTTCTTGGTCTCATCTGACTCAGTCCCGGTCTGTTTTACCTTTGAAGTCAAAACGAAACCGCATTGTTTATCAACCCCAATTCTTAGTTTGCGAACTTTTCGCCTTATTATTGTTACTTTGCCTTATTATTGTTGTTTTGTCTTATTACTCTTACTTTGTTTTATTATCGTTGCTTTGACTTATTATTGTTGTTTTGCCTTATTGCTGTTACTTTGCCTTATTATTATTGCTTTGCCATATTACTCTTGTTTTACCTTATTATTGTTACTTTGCCTTATTACTCTTGCCAGCACGCTGTTTTCTCTTAATATTAACAGACCCATACACAAAAGAATTTGAAGTGTTTAGTATTTGCTAATTCTATTCTGAATTTTGATGGATTCAGTGTAGGTTCCATCACTGCTTTCATTGCAATTCCAGATCACATTTTCTGTTTTAAAAGGTTTATTTTGAGTCCTATTTCTTAGAACACTTGATATAGGATGAATTCAGGGTCGATGCCATCACCGTTTTCATTCCAATTCAGATTATAGTTTCTCTTTTTGAAAAAAAAGTTTTTTTTGAGTCCTATTTCTTAGAACACTTGATAGAGGATGTTTTTATTTTGGTGATTGCCATCATTCTTTTAATTCCAATTCCAGATCATTGTTTCTCTTTTGGAAAGGTTTATTTTGAGTCCTATTTCTTAGAACACTTGATAGAGGATGTTGATTTTCTGTTCAAGATCATTCTTATCCCAACTATGAATACCAATGTTGTCGGCATTCCCACCCACTCATCATCGGTACATTGACCTCGAGAGGAAAGGCGGTATCACTGTCTTCTATTAGTTGATTCGCTTGGAATGTGGTATGGAATGTCTACTTTTGGGGACTTGTGACTAAAAAAGTTGTCATTGTCACCGATAACACAGGCACTGACGATAACAAAAAGACGAATTTCATAATCCTACCCTCCAACACTATATTAACAAAAATTCAAAAACATTATCCTCGAATTGTCTTTACGACCACGTCCAAGACAATCAGAGATATAGCTAGGAAGGAAAAAATCCAACACTACATCAGACGTCATGTTTTATGACATAATTGTCTGCAATGTGGGTAAAGCTACGTTGGTGAAACATCTAAAAAACTGAAGCCCGCATCTACGAACGTAAGAGAACGCTGCGTTGAGGTATCCCTTTAAACTCGCTCACAGAAGCAAAACATAACTTTTATAAATGCGGTCTCATTAGAAAAGGAAATAATTCATTACGCAGGAAATATTAGAGGAATTTCTAAGAAATATTTTGCCATCTATAAACACACGTCAGACACAATTTATATCACCAACTTTTATTTTTTAAAAATCCAAATATAAATAAATGTAAATAGAAATATCTTAGATTCTTTAAAATCTAAGATATTTCTATTTACAAACACAACTTAAATTCTTTTCACTATCATACAAAACGTTCTCAAATTCACATCCGGGCAACTACAGAACTTGGATAAAAAATTCCCACTAGACGCACACAAACACATACATATTAACATCCTAATCTTACACAGACAGACTAATACTATGACACACACACATGAATTACACACACGGAAACTGTTTCACAAGACAGATAGACGTGAGGTCTGCTTAATCAATGGAAAACACACAACACAAAAGATTTAATATTTAAAGAAACACTGATCTAATCGAGTTCTATTTCCCCAGGTTTTCAGATAAGACATTTAGTCATGTTGACACCATTTGTTGCAAGAATCACTGAAAAACTCTTATTCAGTAATACAGCTAGAAAGAACAGTTTAAAATCGTTTTGCGTAAGACCCACTGTCTTCTCAACTGAGCAATGGTGAGAGAAAAAAGATCATTTTGGCCTTCAGTAATGGTACCAATATTCATACTCTGGCTTCCAGCTTCAAAGTCCATTCAAGAACCATCAAGAGAACGGTGAATGTTTAAACAAGAGGGAACAGTAAGGAGGAAAACTGGATCAGGAGGTCACAACAGGAAGAGGGATCATCATTTCAACTTGGAGCTAAATATATTCTTATTGTCCCAAGTAATGTCCGATGTTATAAAAACCTTGGAGAATTCCAGTAAGATATCTTTAATCATTTCTAAGATGCAGAAGTCGAAGCTTAATCTAACAATCGGACAATTTTGCTGTTACACGATTTGGACAATTTTGCTGTTACACCCTGGTACATACATATATATATATATATATATATATATATATATATATATATATATATATTTGTGTGTGTGAGTGTATATATATATATATATATATATATATATATATATATATATATATATATATATATATTATGTATATACTATGCAAAATTACAAAAATTGTATCAAAAATTGTACCAAAAATTCCTCTCGTTTTTCATCTTTGATCTGTACATATGTAAATATGTTCCTGTTTTGTTCAATCAACATGAAGTCCCCAAAATATACACGTGCACACCTCAAAGAATGATTTCAAATGGACACACAGAAAGTAAATTCAGTCAAGCGTTACCAAACCTTTATGCAATTAGTGTAAATGAATTAAACGTCACGAATGATTGACCATCGAAAAAAATACTTTGTTCTTCATCTAAAAAAATACGTGTATGGCTATTTTTTTATTTGTACGAGTAGATGTTGAAAGGCTCATGGCCCCACCCACTTCAGGAAATCTACTCAAAGGATCAAACATTGGAATATATTTTCAACTCTTTATTGGTCATGACAAGAATCTTTTAGTACTCACATATTTGTCCGCTTTCTGATAATATCGACTTGTTTATTTCTCATTCATGAGATTCAGTTACGATTAGGTGAGTTGATTTTACGATATGCTAACCTTGACTGGTTTATTTAATGTCAAATACAGATTGGTACAGCTAGAGAGGATCGAACACACGACACAGTAGAAATAGTCAACCAAATGTGTATCGCTAACCACTACCCAACAGAATCGAATTAGACCTATTCTATCAGTAATGTTTGCATTCATTCCTGACCATTGACAATCCCTTTCTTCCGGATTTTCAATGCATCTTTTAAAATTCATATAATAGCCCTATTCTATCAGTAATGCTTGCATTCATTTGACCACTGACAATCCCTTTTTCCTGATTTTCAATGCATCTTTATAATAAATGCATCATTGCATTTACATTATACATATAGCCTATTCTATCAGTAATGCTTGCATTCATTCCTGACCACTGACAATCCCTTTCTTCCTGATTTTCAATGCATTTTTATAGTAAAATCATTAGCAATGCATTTCCATTATACATATAACAGCCCTATTCTATCAGTAATGCTTGAATTTATTCCTGACCACTGATAATCCTATTCTTCCAGATTTTTAATGCGTTTCATACTAATTGATAATTTATATATTTTCTGTTATTTATTGATTCTTTAAATTCAGATATAATTAAGCTATAATTATCTTAATTGATCTAGCGAGACAAACATGGTAAACATTACACTACGTCGAAGTACCCAAAAACGATTTTGTGGGTGTAGCTTAAATGTGGCACAAGACAGACAATATGGGACACTCATTGTAAATCGAAACGTCACTGAACCGTGGTACATACGGACAAAGATCATTTCCGCTTTCAAAATAAAAATAACATGACAAAATAGCGAAGAAGTTCGCCGGGGTAATTTTCAATTGGTTTGTATACTTTTTGATACAACAAAACTAACCCTTTCCTTAATCTCTCTGTTGTGACATCTTTCTTCTAAAACTTGGAGCCGGTTCAATCAACAAAGAAAGTCGTCGGTCGGGAATTCTCTCGGTAGCAGGTCACGTGGTGTTCAACAGCTCATTCGCTCACTGCTGTCTCATCTAATCTGCGTCTCTCGCTCCAACTCCTGGGCCACTTTAGCGCTCTGTTTATATGTATTTCGCCCGACTCTAACCGTACGTCAATACACATCAATATTCATATCAATTAATTATTTTCTCCAGTTTTGAATAACGACACTGACCAAAGCGGTCATTTTTTTCAAAACAATACATTCTTCAACAACAAACTTTGTTTATCATTCCTTTCTATAGCCAGACGACAATCGGTCCTCGATCGCTTACTTATTCAAAATAATAATTTCCGATAACAAACTTTGTGTTTATAAATTATTTCTATGTCATCAACGTCAAAGAATTTACCTTTGTTGTCGATTTTCCAATATGAACCATATATTTTTCTGTCCATTTTGCATGTTTACAAAATGACACTGCAGATTATTTACATTACCGACTTTGCGAATTCTAACACTTCCTTTTGTCTTTCGGCTTACATTTTACATTCCTATTTAATTCTGCGTTCCTGATTATCAGAAAGAAAAACATCCCTATTTTTTTTCTCGCTTAACATTTCAATTCATGTTTTCATGAAACAAAGAGCCACAAAGGACAGGAAATTGTAGAGGGCCATGATCGCTAATGTCCTGAAGGTACACGGCACAGAGAAGAAGAAGAATGAGTTTGAGTAAATGGATGGTGGAACACGGTTTAGGAGATATTGTAAAAAGACAAAATTTATGAAGAGCTCCAAAGGGCAGGAGATTGTGGAGAGCCATGATCGGCTACATCCTGAATGTACACGTCACATAGAAGAAGAAGAAGAATGAGGTTGAGTAAATGGATGACGGAGAAGAGATAACAAAAAGACAAAGTTTATTAAGAGCTACAAAGGAGAGGAAATTGTGGAGAGCCATGATCGCCTACATCCTGAAGGGACACGGCACATAGAAGAAGAATGAGGTTGAGTAAGTGGATAACAGGAAAGAGATGACAAAAAGACAAAGTTTATTGAGAGCTACAAAGGAGAGGATATTGTGGAGAGCCATGATCGTCTACACTCTGAAAGGACACGGCACATAGAAGAAGAAGAATGGGCTTGAGTAAATGGATGGTGGAACAAGGTCTAGGAGAAATAACAAAAAAGACACAATTTATTCAGTGTTACAAAGTACTGGAAATTATGGAGAGCCATGATCGCCTACGTCCTGAAGGGACACGCACATAGAAGAAGAATGTACATTACACCAACATGCATCCACTTTGTAGATTTTTTTTTACGCGTCCCATCATAGAAAACCTATAAAGTCTTGCAAATCAAATTCCCTGAAGAAAATACCCACTTAATTTTCGTTTGATGTGAAAGCAAGTCGTCAAACATCTAATATTGAATTGTTTGAATCACTTTGAGATGGTGAGACAAATTTAAAACCGTTCCCACGCAAAGTCGTTAAACATAAAGAAATTGTAGATGTGGTCATTTGGTGTATTGTAAGAAATAATTACACAAATTCTTTCGCCAATTGACAGTGTAGACAAGGATTCAACACATGTCACAAAAAGGTTTTAATACTTTGATTTCGTTTCTCTGGGAACTCTTTCCAAGAATACGGCACTTAACAGACATGGATAAGCACCAGTATGTCTGAGGTTAGTCAGGAAGCTTGCTATGCCTGTCTGTGACAGTGGGTGTAAAAACGTTTTAAAGTTATTACTACTTGTGTAATATTTTCTTCGTTGCATATAAGTTCCCTTCACGTTTCTTCAAATATTTCTACGCAGGGTACCCTTCTTGTTTCTTCACAATTTTTATTTGCAGCGCCTGAGCCCTTATGGGTGGCGAATTATTCCCTACCCTTCAACTTCTCTCCCACAGGCGGAATGTGGCAAGCCTCTCGCCGCTCTCTGGCTACTTCCACAGAAAGTGCTCGGGCGAACTCTATTCCCTGGTCCCGCCCGTTAAAACTTTCACGGCAGTGTAGACAAGGATTCAACACATGTCACAAAAAGGTTTTAATACTTTGATTTCGTTTCTCTGCGAACTCTTTCCTAGAATACGGCACTTAACAGACATGGATAAGCACCAGTATGTCTGAAGTTAGTCAGGAAGCTTGCTATGCCTGTCTGTGACAGTGGGTGTAAAAACGTTTAAAGTTATTATTACTTGTGTAATATTTTCTTCTTTGTACGTAAGTGTTGTGGAGTGATTTCGCAGTGGAGGCTTGTATTTGTACTAAGTCGGTCCTAAAATAGGTTCGACGTACAAAACGTTAGGCACTTGATATAATAGGTATTACGCAGAGTAATCTTGTTGTGGTCGCTGACTACTTTCGTATTCGACTAACTGTCGTCCGACATCGACTGACTGACTGACTGTCCGACTCCCGTTTTTATTACTACACCTACTTATATTAGGTGGGAGTGTCTATTAACTATATAATAGGTGTGTTTCCCCATAACAGTAAGTTCCCTTCATGTTTCTTCACAATTCTTTTTTTGGGGGGGTAGTGTCTGAGCCCTTGTGGGTGGCGAATTATTCTCCACCCTTCCACATCTCTCCCGCAGTCGGAATGTGGCAAGCCTCTTGCTACTCTATCTCTACTTTCAAGGAAAGTGCTCGGGCGAACTATATTCCCTGTTCCCGTCTGTTCAAACCTTCATGGCAAGGACACGCCATACCACTTACATAGTAACAAACCATCCATATTCCCTCTGTATTCCATTAGTGAGAAGTTGATCTAGTATACTCTTTTTTCATGTCTAATGATGTTATAGACAAGCGTATGGTTGCAAGAAAGAAATACAACAACAGAAATAGATTTACGTGATTTATTTCAACAGGAACGTGTGGGTTTGTAACAGCTACCTTGTGGTAAGGTTCATAAGCCGGCTTCGAATCTGGGTTGATCTCTCATAGTAGTTCACACTTGTTGGTGCTGGTGCTCCCCCTGCTGACTGCTGCTGACCGCTCTGCCTGACCGTGACAGGCCTCTTCCCTGGCCTCCTGTTGACTGCCCGTTGTACTTACGTGTGACCCCTTTTATGGCGTTTTTTTATGGCTTGACAGGCTCGTAAAACGACGCGAGTATAATTAGGAGGGAAGCATTTTTATTGGTCGAAAAATAGAAACAGTTTCAAATATTATTTTATTTTTCGACCGCAACTCGTGCGTCGGGAATATGCGTAAACGCGTAAATATGGTCATTTTGTGACGGGGCCTTGTCCCGTTCACATCCGGCTCTCGCTCTTGAGTAGGTTAGTTTATTTGCCTGCAAATCAGCCGAGATATGTCTTATTTTATTTTATAACAATGACGAAAGTGGGCCTTGGGATTTTGACACACACAAAACATTAAAAACAGGAGTAACTGAAAATTGATGGCAGAAAAGTGAGTGGGAAGAGTGGTGAAGGGACAAAAATATGAAGAAACATGTTACGGTTTTTGGGTATATAACATATACATAACTAGTGAGCGAGTCAGAATGACTTATTTCCCTTTATAGTCGATTAATAGAAGGTTGACCAATCAGAAGCCGCACAACACTGTATTCGTCGTGTATAAAAGCGGCCATCTTTGTTTCTCCTATCGGAAGGACCAGAGGAAACTTGTCCGGCGAACATGACAGACGGAATAACTACGCTCTGCTACGATATCCACTGCGAACCTGCACTACGCTTTCCTACTGTCTCTGAAATATTCACTGCCAACCGCTGGATTCTATACTCGAGGACGACCGTCATGAAAATGTCTAACAACATGAAGGGACCCTTCGTGAAGAGGCAGATAAGGCCAAAAATGGAGTGCTATTGCCATATTTAGATGGGTGCTGCCCAGACCTCACTCTCCAGCCTTGTCCCCCCACCTCAAATAAAAGCTGTAGTCGTCCTAGAAAGGTAACGGCAAGATTATTGGCGAGTAAGGTTGGCAATGAGTCCTGAGTTACGCTTAAAGAACTTCAAGGAGGACCAGATGTAAGTGGAGTAAAAGTGAGTACGGATACAATTAGTCGTTCACTTCGTCGATATGACATCTTTTCGAGGACGCCAATGTAAAAAAACTACTTCTTAAGAGAAAACACGTTCCTGCTAGACTGGACTTTGCAAACGAGCATTGTATCAAACCATTAGCATTTTGGGAAAATGTAATTTGGTCAGACGAAACGAAAATTGAAGTTTTTTGTAAGAAATGCTGTGGCAAATGATTTGGAGAAAGAAAGCTACAGAATATTCGCCGAAGAATACTATCCCAATAATAAAATTTGGAAGAGGATCATGATCCGGGGTTGCTTTAGTGCTCAATCTGTAGGGAACATTGAAATAATAGAATATTTTGGACAGAGGTTATGCACATTCGCTTGGCTTGAAGTCAGGATGAGTCTCTCAACAAAACAACAAGCTTACAAAATAATGGTCAAGTTCAAATAGAAAAGACGTTCTAAAATGGTCAAGTCAATCTCCAGATCTCTATTCGATTGAAAATTTATGGGAATTCAAAGAAGGAAAACCTGCAAGAACTAAAGGAATTTTGTCGTGAAGAATGGAAAAATATTAGCCAAGAAACATCCCAGAAATTCATAGAGGGGCCATAATTAACAATAATGTAATTAGCAATAATTGTTACGCTACGAAATATTAATAGATGATTTAATAAATGTATTGTAAATTTTTGTGTTATTAAATGTTGGTTTTTCTTCGTGGGATATTTTTATTGATTATTTTTTAAACCCGATTGTTTGACTAAAGGCTTAAATATATGTAGTATTAGTAATAAAAGTTTAATTAATCTGTGTTTGAAATATCTAAAGATTTTTGTAATGTTCTGTAAACTTCTGCGAGGAATTGTATGTGATGAAAGCGCGTGGGATCAAAACCTACCCTGATGATAACTTTTTAGAAGAAGCTACCGTTTGATCTGGTATACTCTGTAGTTCAGAGGAACCACGAGACGCTGTAATGGTTAGCAAGCTTGTCTCGCTAGAACAGTTATGACTAAGTAGTGAGTTCGATCCTCACTGGGGGCCCAATGCTTTCTGCCTTGTGCCACATCTGAGCTACGCTTAGAAAAAATGGTGTAATGGTTAGCCACATCTAAGCTATGCTTAGAAAATTATTTGGGTACCTCGAGGTTGTGTTATGGTTACCAAGTTTGTCTCGCTCGACCAATTACGAATGAGTAGTGAGTTCGATCCTCACTGGGTGCCCCATACTTTCGACCTTGTGCCACATCTAAACTACGCTTGGAAAACCAATATACTCTGTAGTTCAGTCACAGTTAAGCAAGGCTTTCTTTGCTTTATTTTAGGAAAGCACCTCCCCCCCCCTTCACTCAGATTATTTTCTCTGTAACTATATTTGCCCAGTTTCATATAGGGAAACAATTCAATTTCTTAACGTTTTATTTATTTATTTATAATCCAAAATTTTTGTATTTTTTTCTTCTACTTTTTTCTTTACAGTAAGTTTCACCCTTTACAAGGCCTGGAGCCACTCGAAGTAGAGGGTTACGTTAGGTAGCAAATTGTGCGGCTAGGTTGACCCTAGCCATGAACAGTTTAAGAGCAGTGGTTCGGACGAAGGTGTTAAAGGGGAACTTACTTCTCACCAATGGAATACAGAGGGAATATGGATGGTTTGTTACTATGTAAGTGGTATGGCGTGTCCTTGCCGTGAAGGTTTGCCTTGGCGGTACCAGGGAATGTAGTTCGTCCGAACACTTTCCGTGGATGTAACGACAGAGCAGCGAGAGGCTTACCACACCCCGCCTGTGGGAGAGAGATGGAAGGGCGGAGAATAATTCGACGCCAACAAGGGCTCGGAGACGCTTTGGGACTCTACCAAGGCTGTAGGGTGAGGTCTCGACATCTCCCGCCCAAATATGACAACACTACTCAATTTTTGGTCTGATCTGCTTCTTGTAAAGTTAGAGGAGTCAGGTACTTACTGGGATGATACAGAAAGACGACCATTTTACCTGTATCCTTAGGAATGGGTTATATGTACGAATCCTACTTGAGGTCGTCTGTGAGTTTCAGGTCCAACAGTTTTTCAAGGCCCGGTGCTTCCCCGAGGACTTCCAAATATTATTGTAAGGACACATTTTCTTTATTTGACTTCTCACGCGCAGACAAAAGAAAGGTAATACTCACTGTTTAATAAATAAAAAATAGAGTGTCTTTTTAAAATAAAAATTGTCCGTTATAATAATTTTTAGAGTGGTAAATATCAATCAACTGTGAATACCTCTAACTAAGCTAATTGCCATTACGGTAGCCTGTAGAGCAGCATTTCTAAACAGATACAACTGAGTTCACTAATGTGTCCGGAAATGGAACCAGTTTAGCCCCAAGTTAACGGAAGAGTAATTTATGAATTATTTTTATATAATATTTTAGTAAAATGATCCCCAAGGTGTTGATATGCTGCTAAACTAAATCAACCAACCAACAATACATATTTAAAGCAAAATGACTCGCAATATATATTTATCTGTAGTTGAAGGCATACAATTGCGTTTAAAATATATTTAGTTGAAGCTTTAAAATTCTGTTCAAAATATTAAATTTTCGGCATTAAATAACCCACAGAGATGTTGATATGACGCTAAACAAAACCAACCAACCAACAATACATATTTAAAGCAAAAGGACTCGCAATAAATATTTATCTGTAGTTGAAGGCATACAATTGCGTTGAAATTAGTTGAAGCCATAAAATTCTGTTCAAAATATTAAATTTTCGGCATTAAATAACTCATAGAGATGATGATATGCCACTAAACAAAATCAACTAAGTCAACCAACTTAAATTAAAAAATAAATAAATAAATAAAATTGAGAAATTCTGCTGTGGAGAGAAAACGTGAAATAATGATAATGATAATGATAATTGATGTTTACAGAAAAATTGACTTGATCTAGTTTTGAACTCGGATATCCAGTTCAAATTTTTTCATATTTTTTTTATTGTCATTTGTCTGTGTCTTCGACGAAATCTGGTCAATTTTTTTCATGTTGTTTCATCGATTTAATTTTCGCTTTCTTCTTCTTCTTTTTCCCCCGGTTTCCCGACTACCTCCCCGCCATGTTTTTTTTTTCTTTTCTTTTTTAATTTTATTTCTTTTTGTTTGCTTTTATTGTCATCAGTGCAAAAAGTTAGAAGTCTTTTCGTCTCGTCCGCTGTTGGGGCGGCCATGGGAGCATCGGCTTTAAAACGATTAGTTTAATTGCTTAATCGGATGAGAAAAGCTTATTTGAACTCATTGTAGGCGTTGGGCCCAAGGATATTCTCAGCAGACATGGCTGGAAATGTTCAACATCGAACAAAAGAGGCGATACCATTCGCATAAGAACGCAAATGCCGTTTAGCGCCAGGAACTCTTCGAAACAAGACCGCTTGAGTGAGATGTTTCGTTTCACACCCGATCTATACTGGCATGAGAGTTACAAACGGACATTCCACACGGAGGTGCGCTATTTAATAATTTACCGTAAATTTCTCAGACATAAGGTAAGGACATTTCTGAAAATGAAAAGAGAGGGATGGAAAGCAAAAATTCAAGGGCAAAGTCGCTAAGAAATATATAAACAAGTCGACATTATCTTTTCAGATGACCCATTTTGCCCCTTTTCACTTTTTTCTTTCCACTTTCATCTGGTATTTACACAAAGAGTTTTCTTCTCTTCTCTCTTTTACACTCATTTCTTGTTTTCCTTTCTTTCTTTCTTTCTTTCTTTCTGTCTTTCTTTGTCTGTCATTCTTTTTTCTTGTTTTTTCTTTCTTTCTTTCTTTCTTTTTCTTTCTTTCTTTCTGTCTTTCTTTGTCTGTCATTCTTTTTTCTTGCTTTCTTTCTTTTTCTTTCTTTATTTCTTTCTTTCCTTCTTTCTTTCTTTCTTTCTTTTTCTTTCTTTCTTTCTTTCTTTTTCTTTCTTTCTGTCTTTCTTTTTTTGTCTGTCATTCTTTTTTCCTGCTTTCTTTCTTTTTCTTTCTTTTTTCCTTTCTGTCTCTCTTTGTCTATCATTCTTTTTTCTTGCTTTCTTTTTTTCTCTTTCATTTCTTTTTTTCTCATCATTTTTTCCTTTTACTTTCTGTCTGTCTACTTCTTACTTTTTCTCCTTTTCCATTTTCACAATTTGCCCTTTTTCTTTTTTTTCTTTCTTTCTTTCTTTCTTTCTTTCTTCTCACTTTCTTTTTTGTTTGTTTGTTTCTTTCTTTCCTTCTTTCTTTCTTTGGCAGTGATTCTTTCTTTCTTTTTTTTTCTTGTTTTCTATCCCGCTTCTTTCTTTGAGTCTTCCTTTCTTTTTTTTTCTCATCAATTTTTCCTTTTACTTTCTGTCTTTCTTTCTTCTTTCTTTGTTTCTTTCTTTCTCCTCGTTCTTTCTTACTTTTTTATTTTCTTCTTTTTTTATTTTGACCACTTTATCGCTTTTCTTTCTTCCTGCCTTTCTTTCTATCTCTCTTTCTTTGACTTTTTCATTCTTTCTTTTTTATACTCTTCTCTTTCTTTCTCATTAATTTTCTCATCTTCCCCCCTTTCTTTTATCTTCCTTTTTTTCTCATCAGTTTCTTCTTTTCTTTCATTGTTTTTTTTCTTTTATCTTTTCGTCTCTTTCATTCTTAACACATTCTCCTTTATCTGTCTTTCTCCTTTTTCTCCCCCCTCTCTCTCTCTCTCTCTCTCATCAATATCTTTCTTTATCACCAGTCTCTCTTTCTTCGTCGTTTCTTTTTTTTTTTGCTTCTCATATTTTCTCCTTTTTCTTTCTTTCTTTTTTCTCTTTCCTTCTCACTATTTTCAAGTTCCTTCTTTCTTTTTCGTTTTCTTTTTCTTTCTTTTTCTTTCTCATCAATTTCCTTCTTACCTCTTTCTTTTCCACCACTTACACATCTTTTTTCTTTTTTTCATCTCCTCTTTCTTTCTTTCTTTCTTTCTTTCTTTCCTCACGCCCTCTTTCTTTCTTTCTTTCTTTCTTTCTTTCCTCATGCTCTCTTTCTTTCTTTCTTTCTTTATCCCCGCTTTTTTCCTCGTTCACCATTTCTTTTTTCTTTCTTTCTGTCTTTTATTTCATCTACTCTGTCTTTCTTTATCCCTTTTCTTTCTTTCTCTATCCCTTTTCTTTCTTTTTCTTTCCTAATCCCTTTTTCTTTCTTTCTTTCTTTCATAATCCTTCTTTATTTTTTTATTTCATCCGCTCTTTCTTTTTCTTTCTTAATCCATTTTTCTTTCTTTCTTTCTTTCTTAATCCTTCTTTCTTTCTTTTATTTCATACCCTCTTTCTTTCTTTTTCTTTCTTAATCCCTTTTTCTTTCTTTCTTTCTTTCTTTCTTTCTTTCTTTCTTTCTTAATCTTTCTTTATTTCTTTTATTTCATCCGTTCTTTCTTTTTCTTTCTTAATCCCATTTTTCTTTCTTTCTTTCTTAATCCTTCTTTCTCTCTTTCTTTCCCTTTTTTTTTTCTTTCTTTGAAATTATTTCCGTTTTTTTATTCTTGGATATTAACTTAAACCCTAAGCTTGATGGAACCAACACTTGGATGCTGGAAGCTATACATAAACATCTCTTGGAGACAACATTCAACTAAATCACAGCTCTACGGAACCATCCCTGATAGTTCTATAATCTTACACAAACACATAATGCAGTTTGCAGGACATTGCTGGCGAGCAAAACAAGAACTCGCGAGAGATTTACTGTTCTGGACACCTAGCCATGGTGCAAGACAGGCTGGTCGCCTAGTAACTACCTACATTGACCAGCTATGTTACAACACAGAATGCCTCTCTAATGACCTTCCGACCTTGATGCAAGAACATGAGGGATTGTTAATGCCCACCGTAAAATCCCGAATTTAAGATAAAAATAAAAATTAGAACCTGGTATTAATTAACAAGGCTCAATACAAACTGTCTCAGGTGATTCAATAAAATCTATCGAATTTTTTATATACCTTTGGAAGCAGATTAAATTCTACTGAAATAGATGTGAAAATACGCATAGCTAAAGCCTGGACCGCCCTGAATAATAAAAAAAAATTGTATGCAATCTGGAAACGTAATCTACCAGACAAACTCAAGAGGAGATTAATCCGAGCCAGAAGTGGTGTTAATGTATGGTGCCACAGCTTAGACATTAACTAAAACCCTGAGGTGCATTAGGGCTATACTTAATATCTCTTGGAGACAATATCCAACTAAATCACAGCTCTATGGACCTATCCCTAATATTTCTACAACCTTACACGAACGCATAATACGCTTTGCAAGACACTGCTGGCGACAGAACAAGAACTTGCGAGTAATCTACTGTTCTGGACACCTAGCCATGGCGCAAGACGGCTTGTTCAGCCAGCAATCACCTACATTGACCAGCTATGTTATGACACAGGACGCGGTCTTAACGACCCTCTGCCCATTATACCGCGATGGCTGGCCTGATAGACTCCTGAATGTTCCAGCTAGCTCGACCAAATAAATAAAATAACATATGGAAATCTTCAAATAAAAAGAAAGAACAAAAATGGAGCCATTATTCTTTAAATCCAACTATTTGTCAAGTTATGATCGTTTGATGGACTGATTCGTTTTTTACGGCTTATCAGCTCTTTGCAGGTTATTTCAAATGTTTTTAGACAGTAAGATTTTTTTTGTGATGATGATGGTTAAGTGATACAAGCCTTTACTAATTAACCCATAGCTGGGGAGAGAAGAGGTGGATTCATACCTAATCAGAATTTGATAAACAAACAAGAAATTATAATGTGGTCATAAAGTGGTGGATTCATTTTATATTACAATCGATGTGTAAACTGACCCCTCATTTAGTGGCCACGATAGTTTCTATACATTTATATTCCAGCGAATGTAAATAAATCTAAAAGACATGCCTGCGTAGCTAATCGGTATTTCATTGATTGATTCATTCATTTTCTACGGCATATCAACCCTTTTCAAGTTATTTAAAGCAAGATCAAATTAAATTTTAAGAATTTGGAGGGGGGAGATAATAATGGTTTAGTGATACAACTCTTTACTAATTAACCCATAGGCAGGGGAGAAAAGGTGGATTCATGTTTTTCCAAAGGTAATTGTGTGTAAGTTAATATAACGAAGCCAACGGGAATTGGAATTCGATTCTCTGATTTCCGATTCCGAGCCATTATCCATTACAACACCCACACATCCAAGCTTATAGCACCTCGTATTCCCAGTCTCGATGTTGCTTAACTTCGGTGATCGTGTGAGAACCAGTGTTTCAACGTGATGTGGTCGTAAACCATACTACCTGCACATCCAAGCTTACAGCACCTGGTATTCCCAAGTGGTCACCCATCTAGGTACTGACCAGTTTTGACGTTGCTTAACTTCGGTAGATCGTGTGAGATCCAGTGTTTCAACGTGATGTGATCATAAGCCATATTACCTGCACATCCAAGCTTACAGCACCTGGTATTCGCAAGTGGTCACCCATCTAGGTACTGACCAGTCTCGACGTTGCTTAACTTCGGTGATCGTGCGAGAACCGGTATTTCAACGTTATGTGGTCGTAAGCCATACTACCTGCACATCCAAGCTTACAGCACCTGGTATTCCAAACTGGTCACCCATCTGACTAGTTTCGACGTTGCTTCCCGAGTGGTCACCCTTCTAGGTACTAACCAAGCTCGACGTTGCTTAACTTCGGTGATCGTACTGGAACCTGTGTTTCAACGTGATATGGCCGTAAATCTTAGATTTATATCCTTATATTTTGATGGTACTGAATGCTTTATAATCATTGAAAATCCGCCCCCCTAAAGTTTAAATGTAAAATTTAAGTTCACTTTTCATCACTGCAGACCCGGCTCTCTATAAGTAAACCCTTATTTTCTTAATTAGAAATGTGAAGGATTATTTTTAATCTCCGTCTTAAATACAGATAAGATTAATACAGTTCTGTTATCGATTTGAAAAATCATTCAGGGGTCTCAGAAACTACGATTGGTTCTAGTGGTGTACCCACTATATTTATGGGCACCAGTTCGGCTGTTAATAACAAAGCAACGTAAATATTCCGAATTCGAACGGGGGCTTAATATTCCGTTTCAGGCGGAGGAGTAATTCACTTTCTGTAATTTTGGGGGACGCTTGACATCCCGCGATTTACTGTGTCACATGTATACCGAGAAGGGCTGATCTACGGCATTACTAATCCTCATTGATAGCACAATGGTCGACCACGCACCCTTAATTATTGTCACCCGAGGCACCTGATTAGAATCGTCGTTGTTTAAATATAAGCGGGGCTGGTTCGAATTACATCCACATTTAGTGCCGGGGGGGACGAGCCGCATATCCAGCAGGTCATGTCAATATTCTTTAGCTTCCATAAGCTATGGGAACAGAAGAACCACCAAGATGATCCTGTTAACATCACGAGTAGATAGGTTCACTTATCGTCCAGTTCACACTCCACCCCAGTCTTTTGTACAGAAACAGTTTCCGGTTCCTTCTAAAGTTTTTACCTTCTCTTTCACTTCCGGTTGCTCCTTGCGTCTTGGTGGCTATATCACCTTGGCTGAGGCGCTGCCTCTTAATCAGTAACCCTCTACCTCAAGTGGCTCTTGGGCCTTGTACAGAGTGAATATAACTGAAAAAAAAAGACGACTGACAAGGCACTGCGATTAAGTTTATTATTATTATTATTTTGCATTTCCACAAATGTTTCCTTTCTGGTCATCGAGTGTACAAAAAATGTAGATCCGAGCGATGTTTTTTTTTTTTTACCCCTTGCGTGGGAGGGTCCCTATTATTGCAACCCTCTACCTCGAGTGGCTTTTGTGCCTTGTACAGAATGGGCATCATTGTAAAAAAAAATGACAGGCAGAGCGCATCATCTGGGTTCGTAACGTCGCTAAATGACAGAGTAGTGAGTTCGATCCTCAAGTGCCCAGTAGTTACGGCCTTGTGCCAAACTAAGTTACATCTAGTAAATAAAAAGAATGAATTGAATTTAGGCGAAGTGTAAAGTCGAACAATATCGTCTGGTTAAGAAATATTATTGAGTGCTCTATACCGATGGCCTTGTGCCAACATCGTTTCGTAAAGAAGTCTTACCGCATAGGAGTGTTTCTATATAAAAGCTGCCATATGGGTGAGTTCGATCCTGACTAAGAGCTCCGTACTTTCGGCCTTGTGCCACATCTAAGCTACGCTTAGAAAATAACGGTGTAATGGTTAGCAAGCTTGTCTCGTTAGATCAATTACGACTGAGTAGTGAGTTCGATCCTCACTAGGTGTCCCATACTTTCGGCCTTGTGCCACATCTAAGCTACGCTTGGAAAATCATTTGGGTACCTCGCTAGAAGAATTACGAGTGAGTAGTGAGTTCGATCCTCACTGGGTGCCCAATACTTTCGGCCTTGTGCCACATCTAAACTGCGCTTGGAAAATCGCTATAAAAGCTGCCATATTCGAACCCGGTGACAGAGATAATCACTGTTCTTGTGTAGTATTACTGAGAACTTAAAAGTAACGCTAATCTAAACATACAGCTAAAAAGAAAGCCTGAAATTCTGTCGGATTGCAATGAAACTAGAATCAAGTAAGGAACTCGAGTACCTGATGGAAATGTTTGCTGCTGAGATGGTAGGAGGGTTTGAAGAAGTAATTCGTCGGTCCTCAGGTCCACTTGATCCCCACCCCCACAACCCGAGTGGTGTCTGCTATTCTGGTTCTCTTAATCCGTGGAGTCGGCAGTCAGACGGTCGGCGCCATTACATTCTGAAGAGAATAAATGTCTACCAAGTGAATATCTAGGAATTCGGAACAAAGTATTAGAACCCGAAAATGCTTCCAAAATTGGTTTGGGGTAAGAAAATAACATTTCTTTCCCTACAGCAATCTCACTGACAAAAATATTTATTTGAGTTTACGACCTTTTAATAATATGCGATACAAAGCATTTTCATATATATATATATATATATATATATATATATATATATATATATATATATATATATATATATATATATATATATATATGTTCTAATAATTACCCTTTTCTAAGAACACACTTTTCCTTTATCTCTTACACCTCTCTCTCTCTCTCTCTTCTATATATATATATATATATATATATATATATATATATATATATATATATATATATATATATATATATATATATATATATATATATATATATATATATATATATATACTGGTGTCCGTAAAGTTCGTGTGCACTTTAAAAAAATTTATAATACAAATAAAGTTATAAATTTTTAAGTGTACATGAACTTTATGGACACTATGTAAAGATTTTTTAGGTTTTTTAAATATAACTTTGTGTGATTTGTTTTGTTTTTTTTTCATATAACTTATGTTTCAAGTTTAAAATGTATAATTTATTTTAACTTATCATATTTTTATTTATATTCTTTAATATAAATTTTTTAAATATATTCTTACTTAAATTTAATATAAATTATGTAAATATGACTTATTTTTAAATCATTTAAATATATTTATATTTTTATTATTTTTTGAAGTATTAAAACCTAACCTTTTATATATACACTTTTTTATTTATTTTTTTATTTTAGAAAACTCCCTTTTCGGCCTTCTTTTAGTTTCAAATTAACACCCCATTCTTCATATAACCTCAATTTAATGTCATAAGGTTAACATCCGGGTTTAATTTTATAAAACTTCTTCCGTTTAAGTCTAATATCTTCCTCCTCCCTAATCACCGTCTTGGGCATTTAGTCGAAATGGATAAATTCTGTAACAATTTTTCGACGGCTGTCAAATTTAAATTTCTAATTCCGACACGAACTAAGTTTATATACCGGGGTTGAATAAGACTGACTCCGCCCATATGACTAGGATCCATTTCGATTATATACCAACGATTTTACCCTGTACTATATATATATATATATATATATATATATATATATATATATATATATATATATATATATAAAAGAAAGAAAGAACAGTAAGATATATAATCCGGTGTTCTTATTGATATTTTTTTTTACAAAACAGTGCTCAATGTAAATTTACAGAGCATAAATATTATAAATTAACTGATTTAAAATATGGTTTCTTCGCTACACAGTAATAACCATGTTTCAAAAACTGACAAAAAATTCAAATTTAATTATATAATTAATTTGAAGTTTTTAGCTTTAGTTTTTTGAAACATGGTTATTACTGTGTAGCGAAGAAACCAAAATTAAATCAGTTAATTTATATATATATATATATATATATATATATATATATATATATATATATATATATATATATTAGGTCGAAAATATGTAAAATCGGTAAACAATTGCAGTCGTGTTTCAATGCATATCACTGCATCCCATCAGGCGATTGTAAATTAGGTAATTTATAATCGCCTTATGAGATGCATTGATATGCACTCAAATACGAATGCAATTGCATATCGATTTTTACGTTTTCGGTCTAATATCCTAAAATAAATAACATTGCTCTACTCTGTATCGAGCCCTACGTTGGAATTACACTCTATTTTTTGTCATCGTACTTTTATATATATATATATATATATATATATATATATATATATATATATATATTAAATTACATAAGAGAGAAATCAAAATCACCTCTTGAGTATAGACTATTTCAACTAACGTCCAATGCGTTAGCTTTATTCAACTCAAATGATGGACTGTATTCACTGTCGGATCTAGAGATTTAAAATTTATTAACAAAGGCAGCAGTTGATAAATTGATACAGAGCCAACCCATAACATAGCAGACAAGACAGACTGACCGAATAGTCGTAAGGTGCGGAGGAAGTTATCTGTCTTAAAAGGAAAGAAGCTACACAAATTCAACCCAGATATTAACCTTAGAACCCCAAATTGGGGTTATAAGAATGATGGAGTGAAACTAAACGAAGGCCGAAAAGAAGTTTTACAAAACGAAATTATTAATTATACAGCAAAAAAAAATTGTTACCACTCAAAATTATCGAAATATGCTTACAAATAAGATGTAATAAGATTAACAATAAATCGTTTTCAGATACTTTATATTAAAAAAAATATATATAAAAAAATTGAATAAAAATAAAAATAATTATACTATTTAAAATTTTAAACATAAGTTAAAGTATTAAGAATACAAAGCATACCCAGAATATATAAAAAAAAAAAAACTAAAAAAAAAACTTTTTAAAAATTAAAAAGATAAAGAATAAAGAAAACAAAGAAAATTAGAAGGGGTAGATAATTAAAAAAAATAAAGTAAGACCAAAGATATTATAGAAGTTTAAACCTACTCCTGTGACGACATTTTAAAACGAATTCATTCCTTTGATTTAATAGTTTGCTTTGATGATTGAATTTTATTATTCTAATTTTCTCTTTTAAACATAGGTCTCACCTGTTCCTAAGACTATTAAGAGTATGTGCGTAACCTATAATTTTCCAGTTAATCTGAGGTTTCAGACCTTTCTCCCCCAACTCCCAAAATTTTTTGGAAAGAGCTGTCTGATATTTTAATTTTGGGTTTTTTAGTCCTTATGGTTGTAAAGTCTTTGTTTCCATTCCCCCGCAGAAATTCCAACGTAAACGTTGTCATTTTTTTTAAGCATTCCACCCCAAGCCAGGCGGGAAGCCACTAGCACGCAAGGGGTTACAGAGAGTTGGAGTGAGAGCAGAGAGGAGTGATAGAGGAAAGGATGAAGAGAAGGATAGAGGATAGATCAAGGCATCTGGAGACGTCGATTGACATTACATTTGAATAGTTGTAGATTATAGCTATCAGGGAAACAAGAAATGGGGATTTAACTTATTTTCTTTGGGATAAATGGTTGCTTGGTATATCACCTTAGTAGATCTGTATTTTCCTTCAAATGGACAATTTTCACTTTTTCTACAATTACAGCGGGGTTCCATACCAAGTTAGTCCCATGGAATTTACTTAAATAATAACTACATTTTAAGTAAATTCCAAATTGGAATTAAATTTTTAACCCATAGATTGTGGGGAGAGAACAAACGGATCCATACCTTTTCCCAAGGGTATTTACGGAGAAGTGAATATAATAAACCCAGCTAGATATCAACGCTTCCAATAAATTAAATTTCGGCATGAAATGACCCATGAGTTAAACAAACAAATTATTAAACAACAAAACGACTTCCTTACAACATTCTTGAACCATGAGTCTACGGGTGCCTTCAGAAAATCAATATATATCGAGTCGTTATCTTAAATAATCCATCAGTAACTCAGTATATGGCCACAGTTTCAACATCCATCCGAAAACATCACGCATCCTGGACATATCCTCTTTGAGGGCACATTTGAAAATATTACAAGCAGAAACAAAGAGGCGTCGTTTGTGATCGGAATTATCAGGCTGGTTCAGACGGAAAAAAATATTCCTGTGGGCTATGGCGGCTGGGAAGGACGGTGGGAACCAAGGAGAAGATTGTTTTCACCTGGCATTTACGAGATTCTACAAAAGCATTGATTTTGGCTTTAACATCACGCGTTCTTGGGTATGATGATTAACTACATCCGGCAGCAAGACCACTGATCGGTAGATTGGAGGTTTTTAGGAGCGTGGAAGCAACTCTTAACCCGACTAGGATTCGAATTCGACTTTCAGACTTCTCATTTCGTGCTCTTATCCATTAAACCACTTGCACATCAAAGCTTACAGGTCCTGGTATTCCCAAGCGAACACCCATCTAGGTACTGACCAAACTCGACATTGCTTAACTTCGGTGATTCTATGAGAACCGGTGTTTCAACATGATATAGTTGTAAGCCATACTACCTGCACATCCGAGCTTACAGCATCTAGTATTCCCAAGTGGTCGTCCCTCTGGATACTGACCAGTTTTGATGTTGCTTTACTTCGGTGGTCGTACGAGACTCGGTATTTCAACCTGATATTGTTGTAAGCCATACTACCTACATATCCAAGCTTACAGCACCTGGTATTCCCAAGCGGACACCCATCTATGTACTTACCAGTGTCGACGTTGCTTAACTTTATTGATCGTACGACATCCAGTGTTTCAATGTGATATGGTCGTAAGCAATACTACCTGCACATCCAAGCTTACAGCTTCTGGTATTTCCAAGCGGTCACCCATCTAGGTACTGACCAGTGTCGACGTTGCTTAACTTTGGAACCGTACAACATCCTGTGTTTCAACGTGATATGGTCGTAAGCAATACTACCTGCACATCCAAGCTTACAGCACCTGGTATTCCTAAGCGGTCACCCATCTAGGTACTGGCCAGTGTCGACGTTACTTAACTTTGATGATCGTACGACACCCATTTTTTCAATGTGATATGGTCGTAAAACATACGACCTGCACATCCCAGCGGACAGCTCCTGATATTCCCAAGCGGACACCCATCTAAATAATAAATTGAATTCCAATTCCAGTCGGGGTCACTATATTTATTTAGGCGCCAATGCCCTTGGAAAAGGCATGAATCCACCTCTTTTCCCATCTAAGTACTGTCGAACGAGAACCTGTATTTTACTGTGAGATGGCCGTAAGCCAAAAATGCTGTAAACTTTTGCATCAATATGTTTCATCTTTGTGTGTTAGTTAATTAGTGAACGCTAGTAAATATTTCTTTTCCTATCCTTGTGTGAAAACTTCGACTGGCGTTTTGGGAAACTTATTTTCCATTTTGAGAACAAAGTGAAAAAAAAAAAAAAAAAGAAGAATCTACTTCAAAGAGACTCCGATCTTTTTGAACGATCTCCAGAGGACTTTTATAAACTTGGGTAAAATATAATATAGTCGAAATAACAATGGCAACTCCAACCCAATTTTCCCTAGGGAGGGTCTAAGCGTAACAATTTCAAGATGAACTACGTGAAATTTTCCATTCCCTAGGATAATTAATTGACATTTGTATCTAATATAATCATTAGGCTGGCGACTGAAAGGTGTTTTGATAATTATATCTAGCTGGACCCACGGAAATTCCACGGGTACTGACATCTTAGATCATCAATTATCTCATGCCTCTAATCTTCTTTCAATCTTTGCCTCTATCCTTTCATTCTCTTGTTTATCCTGTTGTGGGAGTTGCTGTACCGACGAGATGAAAGGGAGTTGTTCTAGTGTGTCGTCTAGGGTGCCATAACTCAAACCAACAGAAAATGAATGGGAGGTAACCTACGACAATGGGGTTGTGGACGAAACGAGGGATTTTTTTCTTTTTTTTACATTTTCGCCTCGGGCGATATATCCAAAAATGGTTAGAGAGGTCGCCTGAGGATCCCACCGAATATGTAGGAGTTGCGTCGTACTTGTCGAGAAAGTTCACGTGAATAAAATATACAACGAGTATTTGCTTTATTCAACACCCATTGAAACCGTCTGTGGTTTATCCTGTAATTATGCCGAGCAGACTTTAGTTACAGTTTCTGGGAGAGAGCGTGTTATCTAGCGTGATCAACAATTTGAACAAGGCCAGCACGCTCAAGCCCTCGGCCACGATGACTTGTGACTTCGTGCTAGCACAGCTAACGACGGCCTCTAAGGGTTGTACTCAGGTTCATTTACAAGACGTGGTATGGTTTTCAGGCACTTTCCAAAGGTGTCGCACGCTGGGCATATCTAATCTGATAACATCATTCTGTGATTCAAACCCGGGTCTCATGGTCAGAATGACAACGTTCTAACCACTTGCCTATTCTGGACAAGATATAGATAGTTGAAAGCATAAAATTGCATGCGGAATATTTTGATTTCGGCATTAAATATCCTATAGAGATGTTGATATGCCACTAAACAAAATCAACCAAACATCTAATATGAAATTATATTTTATATAAAACACAACAAGAATAGATTTTATATGTACGTCTTTTAAGCTAAAAAAGCTTTTTTATATAAAAAAGGAGCAACAATACATTTTATATATACGGATTTGAAACCATAAAATTGTGTTCCAAATATTTAGATTTCAGCATTAAATAACCCATGGAGATGTTGATATGCCGCTAAACAAAGTCAACCAAACAATCAATATGGAAGAATAAAATTTTATATAAAAAAAGAGCAACAATACATTTCATATGTACGGATTTGAAACCATAAAATTGTGTTCCAAATATTTAGATTTCGGCATTAAATAACCCATAGAGTTGTTGATATGCCGCGAAACAAAATCAACCAAACAACCACAACACTACTGAGTTGTTGACGTCTCTGTGAAGACACGGTTTATACCAGTAGCCACCCGACCATTATTCTATCTTTCTGTACTTTCGGAAAAAACAGTTTATTTCTCTATTTCATTTCATTTCGATGTTTTTAAAACGATGCCTACTGATCACATTGTTTGACACTATATTTGACGCTTCGAATACCACACAGTCTTCTTCTGTATGCTGAGTCGCTTCAGGCCACAGCCGATCATTGTTTTCCCTAATTTCTTAATTCGTGTGGCCCTTTTCCCCCATCTCCGTCCTGCCACCCATTCACACGTAATTATAAATTCTTATTGCCCTTACATACATATATATATATATATATATATATATATATATATATATATATTCTTATTGCTCAAGAAAGAGTCTAATAATGTTATAAAAACCTCGGAGAATTCCAAAATATTTGGTTGCTTCGTCATGAGCAAACCATGGAACCAGTCATTTACGATTGTCATAAAGGATCCATTTCTCATCTTGTTATAATCTAGGGAAGGTTACTGAGTAATATAATCACTCACACAAAGGTTGATAATGAACGATTATACTTGGGACACGAAAAACACATATAAGATTTGCCAACGGCGCGTAGAAGTAGTAGTCAACTGATAGAAGTGAGTCAAGTGAATTCCACAATGAATCCCCTAATGCGAGATATCTACCAACTGTGCGGTCAAATGTGGCACAAGGCCGAATTTAATGTGATATATCCGAGCCCGTAGGCTCGGCCAAAAATTCCTCGTGGAGCCCGTATAAAACGGGTTCGGGCAGCTGTTTCCCAAGACGAGACTCTGCCCTTCGACATAGCCTCGTATTAGGAGCCTCTCTGCCCGGAAGCAGAGAGTTTGACCAGCACAACTCGAGACGAATCTCTAACTGCAGGATACCTACCAACCGCCCCATGCGATCAGATGTGGCGAGTCTCCGCTTGCAGTGTTTACTACTGCATTTATGTGAATGGGGACATGGAAGTTATCGTCCGTAAGTATGTTACAACACATCTCAAGACATTATTCGATCAAGAAACAAATCATTCGAATTTCGCAGGTGTAGCATCGCACAAACTAAAAAAAAAACTTCCAGTTCCTTTACTTTAACTGCGTTTAATCCATTTACCGAATTTCTTCACCTTGCAAATTTTCTTGAGATCATTCGATATTGTTGAAATATCGATGCTCATTACCAATGCCAACAGAATGTATGTGTCTCATGTCAGCCAAATTTTTGCTATAGGTTTTAAAATCTTGTCCAGTTTTAAGAGTCATATTAGTATCTGTCTATATTTCTGGGATGAGGTATTATGTACATTATTTACGTTATTCGGACTATTGTCCTCATCTTTGTCGCCATATTTATTACAACGTTTCGGCCGTTGTACGCTCCGGCCTTCTTCAGATAGTTGGAATGTCGAACTGAACCCTTTATTTCGCTCACTGGGGTAGACTGTTCTAGTTCCACGTGCCATGTTTAATGGATGTCAGTTATCAGTTATCTCCTGTTAATTTCCCTCTGAAAGTTCTTAACTGCCTTAACCGGGTATTGAACTCACACTCTTTGGGTCCTGTCACTGGATCTAACCAACGCTTTCATCCACTGTGCCATGTGACAAAGATGAGGACAATAGTCCGAAGGATGTAAATAATGTACATAATACCTCATCTCAGAAATATAGACAGCTACTGAAGGGTGATAACTATGGCAACAAAGATGAGGACAATAGTCCACAATACCAATAATAAATAGTGTGCATAATACCTCATCTCAGAAAATAGACAGATACTGAAGGGTGATAAATATGGCAACAAAGATGAGGACAATAGTCCGAATCATGTAAAATAGTGTACATAATACCTCATCTCAGAAATATAGACAGATACTGAAGGGTGATAAATATGGCAACAAAGATGACGACAATAGTCCGAATAATGTAAAATAATGTACATAATACCTCATCTCAGAAATATAGAAGATGAAGTGATAAATATGGCAACAAAGAATAAATTTTGAATAATGTAAATAATGTACATAATACCTCATCTCAGAAATATAGACAGATACTGAACGGTGATAAATATGGCAACAAAGATGACGACAATAGTACATAATACCTCATCTCAGAAATATAGAATACTGAACGGTGATAAAATGGCAACAAAGATGAGGATAATATTTTTGAATAATGTAAATAATGTACATCATCTCAGAAATATAGACAGATACTGAACGGTGATAAATGATAAAGATGACGACAACAAAGAAATATAGACAGATATGACGATAAATAGTCCGAATAATTTAAATAATGTAAATAATGTACATAATACCTCATCTCAGAAATATAGACAGATACTGAACGGTGATAAATATGGCAACAAAGATGATAAATAATGGCAACAAAGATGATGGCAACAAAGATGGATAATATTTTGAATAATGTAAATAGTGTACATAATACCTCATCTCAGAAATATAGACAGATACTGAAGGGTGATAAATATGGCAACAGAAACTCATCTCAGAAATATAGACAGAAACTATCAAGGACACATGGCACAGTGGATAAAGGCGTTAGTTAGATCCAGTGACAGGACCCAACCTTGACAGTAGATGCAGTTTGATGCTGAATTTAAATTTTTGAAGATTGTAGTTAACAGGGAAGCAAGGAAACGGAAGTGTGTTCCACAGGTGCAAAGTTTGGGAAAGGAAAATTTTCGAATATAAGAGGTTGTTGCAATTAACTATTTCAACAGTAAAATGGCTGGACTTATATGCCAATCAAGTTGCGCGTTTAAATCGTGACGTCAGGACAGGACCAATATTATCAAAGACACTTCTTTGCTTTTTTGTTGTTTTTATTCACCAAGGATGAGAGCTTGTTAGGGCAACAAACAGGAAAATACTTACAGGAAAGCCAGAGAGTAGCCAATGTCATGGCAGTCGTATTTATTAATATAGTTACCCTACACCCATTTTACAAAATATATTACTATGGTTTAAAATGTTTTAAAAAAACTAAAATACAGTGTAACCCGGATATAAGAGACCCGGATATAAGAGAAACCCGGATATAAGGGAGATTTTCTCTGGTCCCAAATTAGAGCCTGTGTTAATGTAGACCAAACTTCTTCTCCGGTCCCGACAACTCTCTTATATCCGGGTTACACTTTATCTTGCTTGAAATTTTTATTCTGCTTTTAATTTCAATCTAATTGATTAAATTTGATTTTTTCTAAAATATTTGACTGTCATTTCAGAAACTAATCTAAATTGACTAGAAGGCGTTTATTTATTTATTTTTTGTTGTACTTTTTCTTAAAAAAAAAACTTGATTATCAGCCTTTTTTGTCGACTTTCGTCGCAATTTATTTCTTTTTACTAAAAAAAAAGTCTTTCAAAAATAAAACACACTTCTCCCTAAACTTTATTTGATTAAGATTTGACGATTTAAAGTTTAATTAATCTAATTTGCAACAAATATCTAAGTTTAATATATCGCAGAAATGTATTTTTAACCAAACAGTAGCTGTTTATTTATGACATTCGCGTTTTTGACAGAATGATATCTAATATTGTCCTATGGGGGCTTTAGGCGTTAAAAAGTAATTGAATTAACGTGAGCGGTTTTTATATATCATTTTTAAGTAATCATTAATCTTAAAAACCTAAGAAAATATTCTCCGTAACCTAATGTCTTGTTGAATTTTAAATATTTTTGGCTATTTATTATAGGTCAGTCAGTTATGTGCCATGAGTGATACACGCTTAGGCGATCATGTATCTCTCGATACATGACTGAGGGTAGATCAGTTGCCATCCAAGATCTATCCTGCTATTTACCCATAGCTGGGGTGAGAAGAAGAAGATTCCTATCTTTCCCAAGGGTATTAGTACGAAAGTGAATTTAATGGATGACACTGAAATTCGAACCCGGCTCTCTGATTCCTCAATCTGAACCGGTATCCATTATTCCACCATTTTCTGATAACATTGTGTGTGGTCGACCGTATATAGAAAATCGATACCTTTATACACATAAAAAATTCAAAATGGTTTTAAATTATTGGCGTTATGATTTCTACTAAACATTTCATTTTATGATTAGAAAATTTAATTTTCACTTAATAATAACATCTAAAAGGGACAAATTAAAGCAGATTATACATATTTTAAATTTAATGTTATTCCAATTAAAATGTAAAATAAATGAAAACAAATCTTGTAAAAATTCATTATTCTTTGAAAATTATGTCCTTAACATATTTTATTTATAAAAGCAATTAAAATCTTTTTTAATTTAAAAATGTCTTAGTTTAGTTGCATTTTTATACTTTACAATTCAGAGCAGATTTTCGGTAAATGAGTCACTGTTTGAAAAAAAAAAAAAAATGATTTTCCTTCTCCAAGGTGTCCTGCCTTTAAGTAATATTAATATAGAGAGAGACAAATTTTAATTACTGGAAATTTTATTATGTAAGTAATGGGATGTTTTAAACAGATATAAAAAAATATTTCTACCAAAATTTTCGAAAAAAAAAATTTCTAAAATAATTTGATTCCTTTGTGAATAAGTCCTGAAAGTTACATTAAAATCTGACAATTATTTGATTTATGCTAGAATTTCCAGATCAATGTATTTTTTTTCTTTTTGTTTTCATACCGAAAACATTTTCTATACTGATCATTGCTGACGCAAGAAAAACAAGATTTTTAGCCAAAATTTCGAACGTACTAGAAAGGATTAAAAAAAATTTAATGAAATAATCAGCAAATTATTTTGGTCTTTCCTCTTCATTCATTTTGACGATAAAACTGTTTTTATCAAGTTTGGGACCTTTTTCATCATGATATTTTTTTTTTTTTTTTTTTTTGTAGTATTCGATATATTTAGCCTTTAAGCTACATAATAACATAAACATTTTGACGATAAAACTATGTTTTTATCAAGTTTGGGACCTTTTTCATCATGATATGCTTTTTTTTTTTTGTAGAAAAATCTTTAGGGGTATCTATATTAATGCTAATAGCATTCAGTTACATTCAGTCTTTAAGCTGGGCAAGAAAAATGTTGACTTCCGTTAGTGGGAAATTCACCGGTCATGGCAATTTCATTGATATGTTAAATGACAAAGGGGAAAAAATGATTATTTCCGTGGACGACGACGACGACTATAAATAGCATTGGTACGGCTTATTGCTCATCTCCGAACACTTTGCGAGACTTACAGGCGCCAGCCAAAATCTAATTCACTGTGACTCTAATCCATCTTTATAATCTCGACTTAGATCTTATCAAGATGATCATATTATTCGTGTAAACATGTCATTTCCTCTGTTCAGAATAAAAAAAAACGACGAATTAAGTTCGACTGTGAACTGATTTGCGAGGAAATGTGTTAAATTGAAGAAATGTGAAATCAAATTAACTGCTTCACTGTAAAATAGTATATATACATACATACATATATATACAGTGTAACCCGTTTCTAAGAGAGTTGTCAGTCTCTTATATCCGGGTTTGGTCTATTTTGTTTAGGTAAGTATGGGCTCTAATTTGGGACCAGAGAAAATCTCTCTTATATCCGGGTCTCTTATATCCGGGTTACACTATATATATATATATATATATATATATATATATATGCATGTTTCATTAAAAGCGACAGACAAGGTACTACGGTTGAGCTTTTTATTTAATTTGTGTTCTCACAAGAGCTTTCTTTTCTGGACAAAGGGTGTGTAAGAACTGTCCAAATGTTTTATATTTCAAAGCGCTTTCGGCTATACCTTTAGCCATTATCAAGGATGATTCGATTTTCAGCTTAAATGAGTGTGTGCGTTCTGTGTATGTCTTAGTGTGTGGTAGGGATGTTTTTAATTTCCGAATACGGTTATCACATTGTGGCCTTGTTCGTAGTTAATATTGTTAAGAGTTGGCTTTTTCTTTTTTATTATCAAAGCTTCCATTATTTTTAGTCTTTTTTTGCAGGTGGATGCAGATAATATATTTGTGTTTTTTACTAGTATGTTCCTAATGGAATCGGGTAAATCTGTGTGTGTGTTTATATATATATATATATATATATATATATATATATATATATATATATATATATGAAGAAATATAGTTTTAAGGTGTGCTATATTTATGGGATAAAGTGCTCAAGATGAAAGATAGAGCGTATGTAAATATAAAAGTGAACATTGAAGTCAACACTCAGAGACGACAGGCTGTTTCATGCTAGACGCAATCGACAGGCCGCGAATGTTTTTCTTGATTATTTATAAATGGGTCAGTGGTGCATTGTGGGTAATCTATTCTGGCTGTTATTTTTGCGGGAGTGGCTGATTTGTTTATTTGTTTGGGTTCATTTATTTTACTTGTTTTACATTTTCATTTTCTATTATTTATTCTTTTCGGTTTTTGATGTTTTATTAACGTAGTAAAAAATGTGTGATATGCTTAGATCACTTCTTTAATAGTTTGTTTTGGTTTGGGAAGATAATTAAAGCTATTTATTCGTCCAATGTTTAGATTGCTTGCCATAGTCTATTCTGTTATTTTGGAAGGGGAGACTTTTTAATTTATTTATTTGGATTGATTATTAATACTTATTTATTTATGCTTATTTTTATTAGTTCTAACAGTTATTTGTTAATTTGTTCATTTATTTATTTATTTGGATTAATTTTTATTTGTTTCTTATTTATTTGCTTATTTTTTATTTTGTATATTTTTATTTACTCTATTTGTTTTTCGATTTTTGAGTAACGTAGTAATGTTTTTTATCGTTATATAGCAGTTAAAGCTATTTTTACGTCCAATTTTTGGATTGGTTATTGTAGTCTATGCTAACGGTTATTTTGGCGGGATTGGTTTGTTAATTCGTTTAATATTATTTAGTTTATTTATTTATTTGGGTTGATTATTTTTACTTGTTTTTTATGCTTTTTATTTTTGTTTATTCTATTTCGTCTATTCTAACGGGGGTGTTTTTTTTTTTTTAAATTTGTTTATTATTTGTTTGGGTTAGTTTATTTTACTTGCTTTTTATATTATTTTGTTTATTCATTTCAGTTTTCGACTTTTAAGTAACGTAGAAAAAATTTGTTTTCATGTCTGCATTTTAAGATGAGCTCAGATCGTTTATTTACAGTGTAACCCGGATATAAGAGAGTTGTCGGGACCGGAGAAGAAGTCTCTTATATCCGGGTTTCTCTTATATCCGGGTTTGGTCTGTTTTGTTTAGGTAAGTATGGGCTCTAATTTGGGACCAGAGAAAATCTCTATTATATCCGGCTTTCTCTTATATCCGGGTCTCTTATATCCGGGTTACACTGTAGTAATTTATTTTGGACTGGGAAGGTAATAATAGCTATTTTTTCCTCCAAGCAAACTTTGCGAGTTTTTGATTGGTTGTTGTAGGCTGATGTTCTTTTCCTTATTTTCCATGATATTTTTGGTGTGGTTTTTCATTTCCCAGATGCACTTGGAAAACATTGTGCTGTTCGCGTATTTAGTATTGGTGAAAGATGTTTTGTGTGCATAGTTCTTTGCTTCCAGGGTCCTTCAGCTATTCCTATGTATACTTTTTTATGATAACAAATAATATAAAAAATTATAACAAATACTAACAAATTAACAAACAATAAATAATAAACAAATTAACAAGCCATAATAAACACATTAACAAACCATAATAAACAAATTAACAAACCACTACCGTTAGAATAGACGATCAGTTATGTGTCATGCGTGATACACGCTTAGGCGATCATGTATCTTTCGATACATGACTGACGAGGCAGATTTTTTCCGCAGTAGGTTGCCATTTCCTTCTGCGGTAGACCAGTTTCTATTCAAAGCTATGGAACCTGGTCTGTCCTGTTATTTACCCATAGATGGGGGGGGGGAGAAAAAAAGGATTCATACCTTTCCCAATGGTATTAGCACGTAAATGAATTTAATGGACTTGACTGAAATTCGAACTCGGCTCTCCGATTCCTTAATCCGAGCCTCTATCCATTACTCTGAACCAATAGTCAAAGTCGAAAATTACGTCCACTTTCGTAAAAAAGAGAAAGATGTTACGCTTAAATATAAAGATTAGAATTATTCATGCCAATATATAAGTAATTTAAGGTATACAATTCATTACATGATCTTAATATAACTCTTAGTGAGATATTCTTTTATTAATTGCACTTGCTGCACACTTGTGCAAATTAATTGAAGGTGGCGTCCTGGCACTTCAAAAACTCCTCCACAACATATACACCTTTATCCAAATAAATTGATACAAAATGAATAATTCAGTTATTATTTACTATTTTCACATTTTTCCAATGAAACATGACCCAGTACATATGTTAGTACTTCGTATGTCCATTCCACGAAGTCGTTCCTTGCAGATTGACCACAGATTCTCGATTGGATTTAAATCAGGAGAGTTTCCGGGCCAGTCTATAGTACTTTGATTTGCTCACTGGTAAGGCTTGCCTGTGTGTTCGTATGCCCATTCTACGAAGTCGTCCCTTTCAGATTGACCACAGATTCTCGATTGGATTTAAATCAAGAGAGTTTCCGGGCCAGTCTATACTACTTTGATTTGCTCACTGGTAAGGCTTGAGTTCGTGCAGCGTTAGATTTTCTTACGCTCCCTTGGAGTAACGTCCATCGCAGACAATGGTCGTAGGACAACTAATCGACAGTCGAGACAATAATATCAGGGCGTGATGAAACTCAAAAATCCCAAAAAATTTCAACATACACCCCGAAAACAGATTCATATTTCTGCACACCACTGCAAATGACCTAATCTAAGGAAAGAATAGAAATCGATTACACCCTGTTACTCCTGTGCGTCTAAAACTGACCGTATGATGAAAAAAAAAGGAAGCTAAAGCGGTTGTTTCATGTACTTTGCACAAGGATGTAAATAACACTCATTTCAAAAATAAAATGTCGACGTATACCATGACTTACCTTAAAATAAACAAATATGCGTAAAAGATTATAAAAATATGTATATTAAATACTATAAATGCATAATAACGTAAAGAATATTATAATATAATATAATAAATAAAAGAAAAATATAAGAATAAATCTGTCGGTGGCAGACTCGTCTGTAACTTTCTTTTTGCAGACGACATTGACCTCATAGTAACAGTAAGCTCCAGCACTTGACCAACAAACTTGTTGAAAGAGCAGGAACATATGGAATGGAGGTCAGCTTCGATAAATCCAAAGTAATGGTGAGCAGCTGAAACAGTAACACCTGTGTCAACATTACCATGAACGGGAATTCACTAGCGAAAATGTCCAGTTTTAAATACTTAGTCTAAAGATGGTGCCTGCAACTTGGAAATCCGCTCATGGATTGCCGCAGCCATAGCAGTGATGAACAAACTGACAAGAATATGGAGGAGCAAAATCAGCTTTCAAACAAAGTACAGACTGTACAAAATCGCTGGGAGACTCCATTCTCCTATATGGATGTGAAACCTGGACACTATTGGCAGATACAGACAGAAGGGTCGAGGCGTTTGAGAACAAATGCATAAGAAAACTCCTTGGCATCTTCTATTGGTAACAAATAACTAATGAGTTTGTGCGGAAAAAAGTTGAAAGCTTTGTGGGACTGTCAAACGGAGAAAAATGGCATGGTTTGGACACATTACGAGGCATAACAGCCTGTGCAAGAGCATCATGCAAGGCACCATTGAAGGTGGACGTAGGAGAGGATGTCAACGCAAAAACTGGCTGGACAATGTCAAAAAATAGACAGGTATGATCATAGCAAAATTACAGATGGCTGCCGTTGATAGACCGTTGCGGAAAAGAGTTAGTGTGGATTCTGCATTCGGATCCACCCTACGATTACAAAAGTCAAGGGGATGATGATGATGATGATGATATCTATCTATCTATCTATCTATCCATCTATCTATCTATCTATCTATCTATCTATCTATCTATCTGTGTCTGGTTCTGTATCTATCTATCTATCTATCATTAAAAGTCACTATTGTCTGTGCAAGAGCATCATGCAAGGCACTGTTAAAGGTGGACATAAAAGAGGATGCCAACGCAAAGACTGGCTGGACAATGTCAAACAATGGACAGGTATGACTGCACCAGAATTGCTGATGGCTGCCGTTAATAGACCGTTGCGGAAAAGAGTTAGTGTGACTTCTGCATTCGAATCCGCCAAACGATTACAAAATTCAAGGGGATGATGATGATGATGATGATCTCTCTCTCTCTCTCTCTCTCTCTCTCTCTCTCTCTCTCTATATATATATATATATATATATATATATATATATATTCGTGTCTGTTCAGTATCTATCTATCTATCTATCTATCTATCTATCTATCTATCTATCTATCTATCCGTGTCTGTTCAGTATCCATCTATCTAGCTAGCTTGCTATCTATCTATCTATCTATCTATCTATCTATCTATCTATCTATCTATCATTGCAAGGCACGGTTGCCTGTGCAAGAGCATCATGCAAGGCACCATTGAAGATGGACGTAGGAGAGGACGCCAACGCAAAAAGAAATGGTTGGACAATGTCAAAAAATGAACAGGTATGATTATACCAGAATTGCTGATGGGCCATTGGGGAAAAGAGTTAGTGTGGCTTCTGCATTTGGATCCGCGCTATGATTAAAAAAGTCAAGGGATGATGATGATGATGATGTTCAAAATTTCGGTTGAAAATCTTTTTGCGTCATTGTCGGAACAAAGATTGTATAGCGCCTTTTTTTTCCGGTGAATATCACATTGTTATTTCCCTTTAACTCAACTCTCCAAAGTTTGTCTGTGGCCTGGTATTGAACTCGCATCTCTTTGTGTCTAGTCACCAACGTCTTTATCCACTGGGCCATGCGTCCCTGTGGAAATAACTGAGACATTCGGAAGAGGCATGGCACGTGGAACCAGAACAATCTACCCACGATGGACGAAATAAAGGGTTCGTTTCGAAATTACAATCACTTGAAGAAGGCCGGAGAGTACAACGGCCAAAGCGTTGTGAATATGGCAATGAAAATGAAGATAACATTCCGAATAATGTAAATAATGCAAATAATTTCTGTCTAGTCTAGAAATTGCTA
>CAHIKZ030004007.1:455000-565000 GCA_903632075.3 Acanthosepion pharaonis
GATAAAATCCAAAGAGGAATCTGCAATGTTTGTCTCCTGATTCTATCTTACATTTTCATAAGTCTACCATTCATCCATGTTTTGAATATTGCTGCCACATATGGTCTTGTGCTCCTGCTATATATTTAGAGATTCTTGATAAAATCCAAAGAGGAATCTGCAATGTTTCTCTCCAGAATCTATCTTACATATTTATAAGTCTACCATTCATCCATGCTTTGAATATTGCTGCCACATATGGTCCAGTTCTCCTGCTATATATTTAGAGATTCTTGATGAAATCCAAAGAGGAATCTGCAATGTTTCTCTCCAGAATCCATCTTACATATTTATAAGTCTACCATTCATCCATGCTTTGAATATTGCTGCCACATATGGTCTGGTGCTCCTGCTATATATTTAGATGTTCTTGATAAAATCCAAAGAGGAATCTACAATGTTTCTCTCCAGAATCTATCTTAGAATATTTATAAGTCTACCATTCATCCATGCTTAGAATATTGCTGCCACATATGGTCTGGTGCTCCTGCTATATATTTAGATGTTCTTGATAAAATCCAAAGAGGAATCTACAATGTTTCTCTCCAGAATCTATCTTACATATTTATAAGTCTACCATTCATCCATGCTTTGAATATTGCTGCCACATATGGTCCGGTGCTCCAGCTATATATTTAGAGATTCTTGAAAAAATCCAAAGAGGAATCTGCAATGTTTCTCTCCAGAATCTATCTTACATTTTCATAAGTCTACCATTCATCACTGCACTGAATATTGCTCCCACATATGGTCCTGTGCTCTTGCTATATATTTAGAGATTCTTGATAAAAATCCAAAGAGGAATCTGCAATGTTTCTCTCCAGAATCTATCTTACATATTTAGATGTAATTGTTCTGAAGAACCTTCCCCTCTGTTGTTATTTTTATTCCCCCACCTCCACAGACAAATTGTAGATATGGAACTAGTTAGGAATTCAAAGAGACTTGAGGTATTATGGTGACTATACTAAGAATGGTAAGTGAGAATGTTTTTATGGTATAAGCAATACTGTGGTATGTTTGGTTCAGTCATCGTGTCTAGCTAAGTTTAAGAGAAGACACATTGAAGACCAGCCTTTTTCTTCTTTTGTACCTAAACTTTTTTTTATTAATGTAAGCGCAATATAAAGCATTTGAAGGCTGGTTGGGATAGAAAAAAATGTCTTCCAAATGCTAAGCAAAGTATTATGAAATAAATCAAAGAGTGCTGTAATAAGAATCGTCCTATATATTTAAGCGTGCTATTAGACCCATGTGCAAATTAATTGAAACAACTGCTTTAGTTTCCTTGCTTTCACCATAGTGCCAGTTTTAGACCAATGGATAGACAGGGCGTAATCGATTTCTAATTTTTCTTAAGATTAGGTTATTAGCAGTGGTGTGCAGTAATATGAAACGATTTTCAAAGTTTATGATGATATATTTTGTCACTGAAAAGTATTGCGTCATCTGTGACTGCATCTGATTTTCATCACGCCCAGACACTATTGTCTGAACTGTCGATTAGTTGTCCTACGGCTGTTTTCTGCGATGGACGGTACTCCAATGAAGCGTACGAAAATTGTAACGCTGCACAAAGACATTGGCACAGTGAGCAAATCAAAGTACTATAGACTGGCCCGGAAACTCTCCTGATTTAAATCCATTCGACAATCTGTGGTCAATCTGCAAGGAACGACTTCGTGGAATGGACATAGAAACACACAGGCAAGCCTGACCAGTGAGCAAATCAAAGTACTATAGACTGGCCCGGAAACTCTCTTGATTTAAATCCAATCGAGAATCTGTGGTCAATCTACAAGGAACGACATCGTGGAAGGGACATACGAACACACAGGCAGCCTTACCAGTGAGCAAATCAAAGTACGACAGATTGGCCGAGAAACTCTCTTGATTTAAATCTAATCGAGAATCTGTCCTCAATCTGCAAGGAACGACTTCGTGGAAGGGGATGAACACACAGGCAAACCTTACCAGTGAGCAAATCAAAGTACGACAGATTGGTCGAGAAACTCTCTTGATTTAAATCGAATCGAGAATTTTTGGTCAATCTACAAGGAACGAATTCGTGGAATGGACATACGAACACACAGGCAAGCCTTACCAGTGAGCAAATCAAAGTACGACAGATTGGCCGAGAAACTTTCTTGATTTAAATCCAATCGAGAATCTGTGCTTAATCTGCAAGGAACGACTTTGTGGAATGGACGTAGGAACACACAGGCAAGCCTTACCAGTGAGTAAATCAAAGTACTATAGACTGGCCCGGAAACTCTCTTGATTTAAATCTAATCGAGAATCTGTCCTCAATCTGCAAGGAACGACTTCGTGGAAGGGACATACGAACACACAGGCAAACCTTACCAGTGAGCAAATCAAAGTACGACAGATTGGTCGAGAAACTCTCTTGATTTAAATCGAATCGAGAATTTTTGGTCAATCTACAAGGAACGAATTCGTGGAATGGACATACGAACACACAGGCAAGCCTTACCAGTGAGCAAATCAAAGTACGACAGATTGGCCGAGAAACTCTCTTGATTTAAATCCAATCGAGAATCTGTGCTTAATCTACAAGGAACGACTTTGTGGAATGGACATAGGAACACACAGGCAAGCCTTACCAGTGAGTAAATCAAAGTACTATAGACTGGACCGGAAACACTCCTGATTTAATTCCAATCGAGAATCTGTGGTCAATCTACAAGGAACGACTTCGTGGAATGGACATACGAACACACAGGCAAGCCTTACCAGTGAGCAAATCAAAGTACGACAGATTGGCTTGAGAAACTCTCTTGATTTAAATCCAATCGAGAATCTGTGGTCAATCTACAAGGAACGACTTCGTGGAATGGACATACGAACACACAGGCAAGCCTTACCAGTGAGCAAATCAAAGTACTATAGACTGGCCCGGAAACTCTCTTGATTTAAATCTAATCGAGAATCTGTCCTCAATCTGCAAGGAACGACATCGTGGAAGGGACATACGAACACACAGGCAAGCCTTACCAGTGAGCAAATCAAAGTACGACAGATTGGTCGAGAAACTCTCTTGATTTAAATCGAATCGAGAATTTTTGGTCAATCTACAAGGAACGAATTCGTGGAATGGACATACGAACACACAGGCAAGCCTTACCAGTGAGCAAATCAAAGTACGACAGATTGGCCGAGAAACTCACTTGATTTAAATCCAATCGAGAATCTGTGCTCAATCTACAAGGAACGACTTTGTGGAATGGACATAGGAACACACAGGCAAGCCTTACTAGTGAACAAATCAAATTACGACAGATTGGCCGAGAATCTCTCTTGATTTAAATCCAATCGTGAATCTGTGGTCAATCTGCAAGGAACGACTGCGTGGAATGGACATACGAACACACAGGCCAGCCTTACCAGTGAGCAAATCAAAGTACGACAGATTGGCCGAGAAACTCTCTTGATTTAAATCCAATCGAGAATCTGTGCTCAATCTACACGGAACGACTTTGTGGAATGGACATACGAACACACAGGCAAGCCTTAACAGTGAGCAAATCAAAGTACTATAGATTGGCGGAAACTCTCTTGATTTAAATCCAATCGAGAATCTGTGGTCAATCTGCAAGGAACGACTTCGTGGAATGGACATACGAACACACAGGCAAGTCTTACCAGTGAGCAAATCAAAGTACTATAGACTGGCCCGGAAACTCTCTTGATTTAAATCCAATCGAGAATCTGTGGTCAATCTGCAAGGAACGACTTCGTGGAATGGACATACGAACACACAGGCAAGCCTTACCAGTGAGCAAGTCAAAGTACGACAGATTGGCCGAGAAAGTCTCTTGATTTAAATCCAATAGAGAATCTGTGCTCAATCTACAAGGAACGACTTTGTGGAATGGACATACGAACACACAGGCAAGCCTTACCAGTGAGTAAATCAAAGTACTATAGACTGGCCGGAAACTACCTCTTGATTTAAATCCAATCGAGAATCTGTGGCTCAATCTGCAAGGAACGACATCGTGGAATGGACATACGAACACACAGGCAAAGCCTTACCAGTGAGCAAATCAAAGTACGACAGATTGGCCGAGAAACTCTCTTGATTTAAATCTAATCGAGAATCTGTCCTCAATCTGCAAGGAACGACTTCGTGGAAGGGACATACGAACACACAGGCAAACCTTACCAGTGAGCAAATCAAATCAAAGTACGACAGATTGGTCGAGAAACTCTCTTGATTTAAATCGAATCGAGTAAATTTTTGGTCAATCTTGATTTACAAGGAACGAATTGCAGGGAAGGTGGAATGGAATGGACATACGAACACACAGGCAAGCCTTACCAGTGAGCAAATCAAAGTACGACAGATTGGCCGAGAAACTTTCTTGATTTAAATCCAATCGAGAATCTGTGCTCAATCTGCAAGGAACGACTTTGTGGAATGGACATAGGAACACACAGGCAAGCCTTACCAGTGAGTAAATCAAAGTACGACTATAGACTGGCCCGGAAACTCTCTTGATTTAAATCTAATCGAGAATCTGTGCTCAATCTGCAAGGAACGACTTCGTGGAAGGGACATACGAACACACAGGCAAGCCTTACCAGTGAGCAAATCAAAGTACGACAGATTGGCCGAGAAACTCTCTTGATTTAAATCGAATCGAGAATTTTTGGTCAATCTACAAGGATCGAATTCGTGGAATGGACATACGAACACACAGGCAAGCCTTACCAGTGAGCAAATCAAAGTACGACAGATTGGCCGAGAAACTCTCTTGATTTAAATCCAATCGAGAATCTGTGCTTAATCTACAAGGAACGACTTTGTGGAATGGACATAGGAACACACAGGCAAGCCTTACCAGTGAGTAAATCAAAGTACTATAGACTGGCCCGGAAACTCTCTTGATTTAAATCCAATCGAGAATCTGTGGTCAATCTACAAGGAACGACATCGTGGAAGGGACATACGAACACACAGGCAGCCTTACCAGTGAGCAAATCAAAGTACGACAGATTGGCCGAGAAACTCACTTGATTTAAATCCAATCGAGAATCTGTGGTCAATCTACAAGGAACGACTTTGTGGAATGGACATAGGAACACACAGGCAAGCCTTACCAGTGAGCAAATCAAAGTACTATAGACTGGCCCGGAAACTCTCTTGATTTAAATCTAATCGAGAATCTGTGCTCAATCTGCAAGGAACGACTTCGTGGAATGGACATACGAACACACAGGCAAGCCTTACCAGTGAGCAAATCAAAGTACGACAGATTGGCCGAGAAACTCTCTTGATTTAAATCGAATCGAGAATTTTGGTCAATTGGAACGAATTCGTGGAATGGACATACGAACACACAGGCAAGCCTTACTAGTGAGCAAATCAAAGTACGACAGATTGGCTGAGAAACTCTCTTGATTTAAATCCAATCGAGAATTTTGGTCAACACAAGGAACGACTTCGTGGAATGGACATACGAACACACAGGCAAGCCTTACCAGTGAGCAAATCAAATTACGACAGATTGGCCGAGAATCTCACTTGATTTAAATCCAATCGAGAATTTGTGCTCAATCACAAGGAACGACTTTGTGGAATGGACATAGGAACACACAGGAACTTACCAGTGAGCAAATCAAATACGGAATTGGTCGAGAACTTGATTTAAATCGAATCACAGGAACGACTGCGTGGAATGGACAAGCCTTACCAGTGAGCAAATCAAAGTACGACATATTGGCCGAGAATCTCTCTTGATTTAAATCCAATCGAGAATCTGTGCTCAATCTACAAGGAACGAATTCGTGGAATGGACATAGGAACACACTGGCAAGCCTTACCAGTGAGCAAATCAAAGTACGACAGATTGGCCTGGAAACTCTCTTGATTTAAATCCAATCGAGAATCTGTGGTCAATCTGCAAGGAACGACTTTGTGGAATGGACATAGGAACACACAGGCAAGCCTTACCAGTGAGCAAATCAAAGTACGACATATTGGCCGAGAAACTCCCTTGATTTAAATCCAATCGAGAATCTGTGCTCAATCTACAAGGAACGACTTTTGTGGAATGGACATACAAACACACAGGCAAGCCTTACCAGTGAGTAAATCAAAGTACTATAGACTGGCCTGGAAACTCTCTTGATTTAAATCCAATCGAGAATCTGTGGTCAATCTACAAGGAACGACTTCGTGGAATGGACATACGAAACACAGGCAAGCCTTTACCAGTGAGCAAATCAAAGTATTATAGATTGGCCGAAAACTCTCTTGATTTAAATCCAATCGAGAATCTGTGGTCAATCTGCAAGGAACGACTTCGTGGAATGGACATACAAACACACAGGCAAGCCTTACCAGTGAGCAAATCAAAGTCCTATAGACTGGCCCGGAAACTCTCTTGATTTAAATCCAATCGAGAATCTGTGGTCAATCTACAAGGAACGACTTCGTGGAATGGACATACGAACACACAGGCAAGCCTTACCAGTGAGCAAATCAAAGTACTATAGACTGGCCCGAAACTCTCCTGATTTACTATAGACTGGCCCGGCAAGGAAAACTCTCTGGAATGGATTTAAATCTTACCAGTGAGCAAATCGAGAATCTGTGGTCAGTCTGCAAGGAACGACTTCGTGGAATGGACATACGAACACACAGGCAAGCCTTACCAGTGAGCAAATCAAAGTATTATAGATTGGCACGGAAACTCTCTAGATTTAAATCCAATCGAGAATCGGTGGTCAATCTGCAATGAACGACTTTCTGGAATGGACATACGAACACACAGGCAAGCCTTACCAGTGAGCAAATCAAAGTACTACAGATTGACCCGGAAACTCTCCTGATTTAAATCCCATCGAGAATCTGTGGTCAATCTGCAAAGAATGACTTTGTGGAATGGACATACGATGTACTTAAATGTGCACTGGGTCATGTCTCGTTCGGAAAATGTAAATAATAACGAATTCTTCATTTTGTTTCAATTAATTTGTACAAGGGCGTAGATTGGCAACTAGGTGTCATTGTTTTACTTTTGAAATCCCTAAATGCAACCGCCACTTCTATTCCAATAGTTTCTTATTTCGCACCCCCCCCCTGTGGAACTCCCTTCCAGTTACTTGCTTCCCTGATAACTACAAATTTCCAAAAGGTTAAATGCAACGTCAATCGCCATCTTCTGAACCCCGTTCAGCTTTTATCCTTTCTTCAATCCCACTATGTCCAGTCTCGTCTCTCAGTTTTACTCGCTGTAACCTCCCGCCGCCCAGTGTACTAATGGAATTCCCCACCTTGCTGGGGGGGGGGGGATTGAAAGAAATATATGGTAATGAATGCTGAGCGGTGTTTTTAACAGATGAAGAAGAGGCATGAGGCGATAAGTATGTGATTTTATAGAAGGAATCTGTGAATAACATCGTCTGAATATGTTAGAAACGAGAAAGTTTTAGGGAATTATGGGAAAAACACACTAGCCTTCCGTTTTTAACGTGTTATTGTCACAGCTTTAGTTACTTTCGTTCTTATCTTCCTCCTTCTCTTCTCTCTCTCTCTCTTTGTCTCTCAGTCTCTTACCTTATCTGTCTCACTTTCGCATTTATCTTTCTTCCTTTTTGTTTTTGTCTTTTCCACTCTTTGCATCTTTCTCTTCGTCTGTTTTTCTCTTTCTTTTTCTTTTCTTGATTTTCTGCTTTCTCATCTTCTGCCTCTTCTTCTCGGTCTGACCCTACCTTTATTCCGACCTCTTCTTTTATTTGTATTACTCTCTCTCTCTCTCTCTCTCTCTCTGTATATATATATATATATATATATATATATATATATATATATATATATATATAAAGAACAGTAATATATATAATCCGGTGTTCTTATAGATATTTTTATTTTTACAAAACAGTGGTCAATGTAAATTTACAGAGCATTAATATTATAAATTAATTGATTTAGAATATGGATTTTTTTTCGCTACACAGTTCTAACCATGTTTCAAAAATGGAAGCTGAAAGCTTCGAATTATTTTTGTAATAAAATTAAAGTACCATTTCATCCTCAAGCGAATTTTGGAGTAACTTATTACTGGGTTTTAAAAACACAGCAAAAATCTTAATTCACGTTTCCAAGGATACAGAGAAATCCAATTCAACCAGACAAGGGGTGTTTGCGTGTTCATTATCGCTGTATTTTGATGTATCCGTTATTAGTTACGTTTTGGTAGGGGGTAGGGATGTATTTTTCAATGAAATCTGACATCCGTCAAATGCATGTCGTCTGGATTTTTTTTTTAATTTTATTGTTAACGGTAAAAAATTCTTACGGCATGTTTTTTCTATTTGCATACTTAAAGATTTTTTGTGGGTGTTTAGGTTAGAATACGTTATATTTAACTACGATTTGAAAAATATTTTCATTTTTAATTTTTAATATACTATTTTTCTTTTAAGAACAAGTAAATGTATTAGAATCACTTACAGTATGTAGAATTATTTTCACATCAAATATAAGTATGTATATAATTAGGTAACAATTTTTTTAAAGTTATATTTAAATATTATTTAAGTAAAATTTATGACAATGACGGCAAAAATAGGTAATTAATTTCACTGATTTAGTAACCTTTTATTTTTTATATAAACCTAGTAATATATTGTTTCTCACGTAAGTACAAAGGACATATATATATATATATATATATATATATATATATATATATAGTCCATCTTGCTTAGAAAGAGTTCTATCGTTCTGTTTCTCTTGAACCTCACTCTTTTTTCTCTTCACATCCTTTCTTTTTCCTTTTCTTTTTTCTTCTCTCTTTCCTTTTTCCTCTTCCTCTTTTTTTCTTCCTTTTTAGCCTGATTATCTGGTTAGGCTTTTGTCTTCCTCTTTCTTTCTATCTTTCGTCCTTACCTTCTTTTTCCCTCTATCACTTTCATCTTTCTCTCTCTCCTCCTCTCCCTCCTCTCTCTCTCTCTCTCTCTCTCTCTCTCTCTCTCTCACTGTCCATCACCTCTTCTCCCTCACTCTCTGTTTCGCTTCGATCTTTTTCCTTCCCTTTCAATTCTTTCTTTCTCCTTTTCTTTTTTCTTGTCTCTTTCTTTTTTCCTCTTCCTCTATCTTCTCTTCCGTTTTTTATCATGTTTTTTTCTGCTTCCATCTTTGTCTCTTCCTATCTTTCTCTCTGTATTATTTCACCTCTCTTCTCTTCTCTTCTCTTCTCTTCTCCCTCTCTCTCCCATTCTCTTTTCTTCTCTTCTCTTCTCTTCTCCCTCTCTCCCCTTCTCTTTTCTCTTCTCTTCTCTTCTCCCTCTCTCTCCCTTTCTCTTTTCTTCTCTTCTCTTCTCTTCTCTTCTCCCTCTCTCTCCCCTTCTCTTCTCTTCTCTTCTCTTCTCCCTCTCTCTCCCCTTCTCTTTTCTTGTCTTCTCTTCTCTTCTCTTCTCCCTCTCTCTCCCCTTCTCTTTTCTTCTCTTCTCTTCTCTTCTCTTCTCCCTCTCTCTCCCCTTCTCTTTTCTTCTCTTCTCTTCTCTTCTCTTCTCCTCTCTCTCCCCTTCTCTTTTCTTCTCTTCTCTTCTCTTCTCCCCTCTCTCCCTTCTCTTATCTCTTCTCTTCTTCTCTTCTCCCTCTCTCCCTTCTCTTCTCTTCTCTTCTCTTCTCCCTCTCTCCCTTCTCTTTTCTTCTCTTCTCTTCTCTTCTCCCTCTCTCACCTTCTCTTTCTCTCTCTTCTCTTCTCTTCTCCTCTCTCCCTTCTCTTCTCTTCTCTTCTCTTCTCTCTCTCTCCCCTTCTCTTTTCTTCTCTTCTCTTCTCTTCCTTCCCTCTCTCCCCTTCTCTTTTCTCTTCTCTTCTCTTCTCCCTCTCTCCCCTTCTCTTCTCTTCTCTTCTCTTCTCTTCTCTTCTCCCTCTCTCCCTTCTCTTTTCTTCTCTTCTCTTCTCTCCCCCTCTCCCCCTTCTCTTTTCTCTTCTCTTCTCTTCTCTTCTCTTCTCCTCTCTCTCCCCTTCTCTTCTCTTCTCCCTCTCTCCCCTTCTCTTTCTCTTCTCTTCTCTTCTCTTCCCTCTCTCTCCTTCTCTTTTCTTCTCTTCTCTTCTCTTCTCCTCTCTCCCTTCTCTTTTCTCTTCTCTTCTCCCCTCTCTCCCCTTCTCTTTTCTTCTCTTCTCTTCTTTTCTCCCTCTCTCCCCTTCTCTTTTCTTCTCTTCTCTTCTCTTCTCCCTCTCTCTCCCCTTCTCTTTTCTCTTCTCTTCTCTTCTCTTCTCCCTCTCTCCCCTTCTCTTTCTTCTCTTCTCTTCTCCCCTCTCTCTCCCCCTTCTCTTCTCTTCTCTTCTCTTCTCTTCTCCTCTCTCTCCCTTCTCTTTTCTTCTCTTCTCTTCTCTTCTCCTCTCTCTCCCTTCTCTTCCTTCTCTTCTCCCTCTCCCCTTCTCTTTTTCTTCTTCTCTTCTCTTCTCCTCTCTCTCCCTTCTCTTTTCTCTTCTCTTTCTTCTCTTCTCTTCTCCCTCTCTCCCCTTCTCTTCTCTTTCTTCTCTTTCCCTCTGTCTCCCCTTCCTTCTCTCTTCTCTTCTCTTCTCCCTCTCTCTCCCCTTCTCTTTTCTTCTCTTCTCTTCTTCTCTTCTCCCTCTCTCTCCCTTCTCTTCTCTTATCTTCTCTTCTCACTCTCTCTCCCCTTCTCTTTTCTTCTCTTCTCTTCTCCCTCTCTCTCCCCTTCTCTTTTCTTTTCTCTTCTCTTCTCTTCTCTTCTCTTCTCCCTCTCTCTCCTTCTCTTCTCTTCTCCCTCTCTCTCCCCTTCTCTTTTCTTCGCTTATTATCGTTTTTCGTCAGCAGCTGGAATCGATTCGTATTTCTTATTCAAAGACGGCACTCGACCGGTCCACCTTGTACTCCCCTGACCGGACCACGTGACAAGCCACATACAGCGTTTTCTCAATTCTTGTCTTTGCCAAGTAAAAAAAACCCTGAAGATCAAACCAGGATTCGCCACCAACAAGCACATTTTCTTTTTCTTTTAACGATTTTCCTTAACTCCATTCCCGGATGTCATCAAAAATGATTGCATTTGCCATCATGGCTTCTCTACAGAGAAACACCAATAAAATGTCGCTTAAGGAAAGAAAAAACCTACAGCCGACATTTTTTTTATCAGTTTGTCTTAAAAAGATTTTATCAAGAGTATTTTTTGTTTGTTTGTTTTTTTTAATCGAGTTTACTCCAAGTAAGGGAGTAAAGCCACTAAGACGCAAGGTGTTGCTGGATGTGGAGGAATTAGAAAACAGAAACATTACTAAGGAGCGAGAACAAAAAAAGTGTAATCAGGAGAACAAAGAAAACGATTGACATTGCATTTTAATTTTTGAAGATTAAAGTTGGCTATAAAGCAGGGACCTGGAAAAGAGTTACACAGTCGAGAAGTGCGAGAAAAGAAAAAGAAACTGTTAACATAGAACTTACGGTTACATCTAGCCAGTTCGACTGTAAATTGATGAGACTTTGTTGCCAGTCTAGTATTCTGCTTAAATTCCTGCTTAGTGTCCAAGTATATATATATATATATATATATATATATATATATATATATATATATAGTATATTTTGGCAGCATAATTTCATTCAGACATGTTTCATTGAATAATTTAAAGTTTTGTTTACCTGTTTTCAACTGGATCCTTTCATATTAACGGACAAGCTTTTTGATGTCATTATTAAAAGAAGAGAGAAAATTACCGTGTTGATACATATCATTTTATTCCGAGTACTTTCGACATAACACAAAGCCATTATCATATATATATATAATTATTTTAAGACATTTTTATGTTTAACATTCTTTTTACAGATACAAATATTTAAGTGAATGCTCTGTTTATAATAAACAGTATTAAATAACATTTACCGGCCTGAATGTCCGAGAAATTTTCATAGAAAATATTCTCGGACATTCAGAAAAAATATGCTGTCGGAGGACGCATATTTTCTGTGAAACTTTCTCGGACATTCAGGCGGGTAAATGTTGTTTAATACTGTTTTTATAAACAAACATTAAATATTTAATATAAAAAATATTAGCTATAAAAATATATATATATATATATATATATATATATATTATTATTATTATTATTATTATTATTTGATTACTATATTTATTGTTTATATTATTATTTCTTCGATTCCCTATTCTGGGTATGACGATAAACTTCCATCTGGCAGCACAGCGACTAATCGAGAGGTTTTGTGGATCCTGAAACCACCTTTTAATTGCTGTTGTTTCTAGGTCTATCCTGACCCGGGGTGGTAGCACCTGATAGGGTCCAAGCTATGGGCAAATAGTTAATCCTCAAACTGGGGTCAAAACACTATGAAAGAGTAAAAGGTTTTATGGTGAAAATATCAGCAATACATTTTTGTAAATCAATTACTAATGCCTCCATGACAAATTAAATTTCTGCATTAAATGGCCTATAAGGAGTTGATATATGCCACTAAACACAGAAATAAATTCTTCCTTTTTTCATAAGATCCATTTAACGGGTTTTACTGTCTTAATTGTCATTGTCTTTTTAGTAATTGACGATTCTTTAAAGATTGGTTTATTACATTGTAAGAAATGAAGAGTTGAGAGAAAAAAACAAACAAAGCTAAATGCTTGTTCGTCAAACACAATATAACAATTTTATATTGTCTACAATAGAATTCGTCCACCACATTTTTTATTGAAGTACCGGGTGTAACAGCGAAATTGTCCAAATCATATAACAGCAAAATGATTAAAGATATCTTACGGGAATTTTTCCAGGATTTTTTATTACACTATTGAACTCTACTTTGAACAGTATGAATGTATTTAGCTCTGAGTCAAAATGATGATCCCTCTTCCTGACGTGACCTCCTCATCCGGTTACCCTCTCTACTGTTCCGTCTTTTTTAAATTTATTCACCTGTCTCTTGATGGTTCTTGAATGGGATGGAAGCCAGAGTATGAATGTTGGTATTATTACTGAAAACATGAATGATCATTTTCCTCTCACCATTGCTCATTTGGGAAGACATTGGGACTGACACAAAACGATTTTAGCCTATTTTCTTTTTAGCTGAAAAACTCAAAAGGTTTTTCAATGATTCTTACGACAAATGATGTCAAGATGGCTAAACGTCTTATCTGAAAACCTGGAAAAAAGAAACTCAATTGGTTTAGTGATTTTTTTAAAATATTAAACATTTTGTGGAATGGACAATTATGCTGTTACAGAATTTAGACAATTTTGCTGTAACACCAGCATATATATATATATATATATATATATATATATATATATATATATATATATATATATATATGTATATATTGAATGCATTCAACATCATCACTTGATAAGACACCGGAGGTGTTGAAACAAAAATAGCTATTTTTGTAGTGATTTCATAACATATTTATGTTATAATTTTTTTAAATAAATAATTATATCTGCTCTACTCTGTACTGAGCACTCTTTTAAGAATAGTAATTGATGGTTATTGGAATTCATTCCGTATACAACAATTATATACTTGGGTATATATATATATATATATATATATATATATATATACTGTTACACCTGGTATATAGATTGTGTTTTTGTCTTCGGGTAGACTGCAACTCCGACATGAGAAAGCACAAATGAAAAAAACATTGAGAGTTGGAGAATTCCAGTAAGATATCTTTAATCATTTCTAAGATACAAAAGTCCAAAGGTTAACAATCAGACAATTTTGGTGTTACACGATTTGGACAATTTTGTTGATACACCTGGCACTTCAATAAAAAAAATGTGATGTATAATAATTCTTGAAAATGGCAACAGTTTAGCTGAAAGCGTTTGGAACCTATAGACTTTGGACAGTTTTTTATTCATCATTGTACGCCGACAAGAGTGCTTAATTGATTTGTTGTTGTTTACAGTTTATCAACCGCTTCAGGATTATTTAAAGCCAGAATATATTTTTAGAGATAATAATGATTTACTGATACAAATCCTACTAATTAACCCATAGCTGGGAGGAGGAAAAGAAGAAGTAGATTTATACATTTTTCAAGGATATTTGCGCAATATAACGAACCCGACTGGAATTAAAACTCGGCTCTTCGAGCCGATATCCATTACACTACCGTAAATCCAAAGTTACAGCACCGGGTATTACCCGAGCGGTCACCCATTTATGTACTGATCAGACTCAATGTTGCTTAACTTCGGTGATCGTACGAGAAACGGTGCATCAGCTTGATTTGACCGTAAGCCGAATGGAGGAGTGGGGGGGCGAGAAAATGATAAAAACAAAAGAGAGAAAGAGAGAGAGAGAGAGAGATCAAGTTGATTGTCCGATGGAATTAATATTCGTTTCTTCATGGTTTCTTAGTGTATGTATTTCTTTAATCAGATTTACACCAAGCAAGGCAGTAAAGACACTAAGACACAAGAGATTACTAAGTGTCAATGAATTAGAAAACAGAAACATTATTAAGGAGCGAGAACAATAGAAGAGTAATCAGAAAGACAGTAGATAACGATTGACATTGCATTGAAATTTTAGATCAAAGTTGAGTGGAAAGTAAAAAGAATGAAATAGAATTAGAAGACTTTAGTGAGGGGAAAGGACAATAAAAGAAGAGGAATTAAGAAGACAGAAGATAACGATTGACATTGCATTGAAATTTTTGAAGATCAAAGTTGACTGGAAAGTAAGAAGAGTGAAAGAGAATTAGAAGACTTTAGTGAGGGGAAAGGACAATAAAAGAAGAGGAATTAAGAAGACAATAGATAACGATTGACATTGGATTGAAATTTTTGAAGATCAAAGTTGACTGGAAAGTAAGAAGAATGAAATAGAATTAGAAGACTTTAGTGAGGGGAAAGGACAATAAAAGAAGAGGAATTATGAAGACAGAAGATAACGATTGACATTGCATTGAAATTTTTGAAGATCAAAGTTGTCTGGAAAGTAAGAAGAGTGAAAGAGAATTAGAAGACTTTAGTGAGGGGAAAGGACAATAAAAGAAGAGGAATTAAGAAGACAGAAGATAACGATTGACATTGCATGGAAATTTTTGAAGATCAAAGTTGAGTGGAAAGTAAGAAGAGTGAGAATTAGCCAGAAAGCATGGAGACGGAAAGGAGTTCCACAAGCAAGAAGTGCGAGAATAAAGAAACTGTTACCATATATTTTGCTGTTCTAACCGATTCAACTGCCGTCAGTGTTGTACCACGCTTAAATTTATAAACTCTAGGTACCATAGCGAGGCGTTAAACTGAATAATTACATTGAAAATATTTAAAGAAAAGGGACAGGAAACAACTTTACGGCAGTGGGAAGTGACTGAAGCCGAAACGCCAGATCAGGACCAATAATATTGCTGATTATTCTTAGGATTTTATCAAGGATATCTAGATGTATAGAAGGAACACCAGACCATAGATGGAAGCAGTATTCTAACGATGGACGAATGGTAGATTTATTGATATATCTACGAGAGATTCTGGAGAAAAAAAAACATTTTCTAGGCCGTCTCAGTGAACCAACTTTTTTAGCAGCTGTCTTTGCAATGGATTCAATATGTCTTTCTATTCAGGACAGAAAAAGCGTTCGTTCAGCATGGCATGCAAATTTTTCTTTAATAATATTCCTCGAACATTTAGGCCGGTAGACGAAAAATAAATAGGAATATTCGCTAAAAAAATAACGTTTAAAGTGATGAAAAACTGTCAGGTTAATAAAAAAAATCTAAAATTCTCTTTGTTTACGTTTGGATACGAAACTGTGCAGATATGAAAAACTTCGAGATATTCTATGTCGGAAGAAATTTCGCTTGAATTTGGTTTCGCTTGACCGACGGCTCTACGTGGCCAACTTGGTTAAGGCGTGCCGGTCTTAAAGTTAGCTTCTTCTTCCCTGAGAGCAAATCTTTTGTTAATAAGATTTCTCGAACACTCAGACCGTTAGACGAAAATAAATAAAAATACTGTTTAATAATAAATAAAAACAGTGCCTACTAAAATATGACTATTCACTAAAAAAATAACATTTAAATCGATAAAAATCTCTCAGATTAATAAAAAAAAATCCAAAATTCTCTTTGTTTACGTTTGGATACGAAATATGTAGATATGAAAAACTATGACAGAAGAAATTTCGCTTGAAGGCACTAAATTTGACTTCAACTGGACGACCACTCTACGTGGCCAATTCGGTTTAGGCGTGCCGGTCTTAACGTTAGCTTCTTCTTCCCTGAGTGCAAATTTTTCTTTAATAAGATTTCTCGAACATTCAATCCAGTATAAGCAAATGAATAAATATACTGTTTAATAAATAAACGGAGCGTCTATTCAAATACGAGTATCCACTTAAAATAATGTTTAAAGTGATAAAAAAAAATTCTTTATACAAAATAAAATAACAAAAGTCCCATTGTGAAATTGGATGTTTTGAGAAAATATGTAAATTATCCCAACAGGAGAAACTGTCGATTATGATCAACCCGGAACAAAATAAACTGCTTGACGAAAAATCGGACGAATTCTTGCTAACATGGTACGAAGCCCGACTATGAAACTAGGAGTATTTAAATAAAATATGTCAATTTTCTTCCTCTTCACTTTTTCTATTTATCCCTGTTATCAGGGCATGATTATGTAGATAAGAATCTCGAGATGGATAATGATCCTGAATATATATATATATATATATATATATATATATATATATATATATATATATATAATTGTTTTCAATCCTTCATGGGCTTCCGATCGTTAGCTATGATTTAATTATGATGAACATGTCATTTTCGTTTATGATCGATTTCATCACGATTCTTTTGATATGCTTGGAAAGTAATTAAACGTTCTTATTGCTCAAAGTAGAGTCCAACAGTGTTATAAAACCTTGGAGAATTCCAGTAAGATATCTTTAATCATTTCTAACATACAATGGTTCAATCTAAGAATCGAACAATTTTGCTGTTACGATTTGGACAATTTGCTGTTAATTTGTATATATATATATATATATATATATATATATATATATATATATATATATATATATATATATATATATATATATATATATATATATATATATAATCAAATATGTGGCGCAGTTCAATTTATATTACATGAATCATTCATACAAAAAGTAGATTAGTAAAGTTAATGATATAAACAGCGAAAAATATCTTCGCAAACAAATTTATTAAAGTTACATTAACCCACGAACCTCTTGATGAATGTTATGATCCTTGTGTTTAATATCCTCAAGTTGTATAAGGTTTTTTTTTTATTTTGCTAGTACTTTCAGCTGTACATACAGCCATCCTCAGACATGGAAATTTGTTTTTTTAGTAAATCCAGTTAGTAGCGGGATACGAAGATGTTGCGAACTTTAATAAATTTGTTTGCGAAGATGTTTTTCGCCATTCATATCATGAACTTTACTAACCTACTTTTTGTATGAATGATTCATGTAATATATATATATATATGTGTGTGTGTGTGTGTGTGTGTGTCTATTACTCTCTCTCTCTCTCTCTCTCTCTCTCTATATATATATATATATATATATATATATATATATATATATATATTCTTTGATATTTCTTGTATGGAAAATCAATTGATGCTCTTACAAAGAGGTAAGAAGTGATTTTCTTCCCTGTACAAGACTGACCGCTGAGACGAACACTTTTTACACGCTTTACCTCCCAAGATTCAGTTCACAAGGACACATTTTTTTGCTAAGGGTCTTCAAATATGGATCTAATCTATTTTCATGGCTTGTGAAAAATCGCTGGCATTTTTATTAGATTAACAAAAAAAAAAAACAACGTAGCCTCCAGCTCAACCTGGCCAACCGAAAAAAAAAAAAAAACAGTGTTAAATCCTAGTATTAAGCAAATAATTATTGTATAAATTCGATGAATAACAAAAGACTTGATACCGAACCGAAACAGCCAAAAGCAAAGTAGGCGTGAATATATTAATAATAAAAGTTTAAAGAATTTATCGTTGATCTTAACAGCCACACCGTAGAATCTTTTCTTTCTTTCATTATTATAAAGAACTTTCACATTTTCATTTAAGCAAAACACATTACGACTTCCCTTTTGTATATCCGAATTGACAGCATCATTTACTCACGAGTTGGGGTGGGTATTAATAAATAAAGCCAATAAATTGCTTATTTCTAGATTTGATGCGCACACACACATGTACATTAATAGATTCGTTTTTTACGGCTTATCAACCCACTGCGGGTTATTTAAATCCTAAAAATATTTTCATGTTTGGTTTAGTTTGGTTTAGTTTGGTTTGTTTTACGGCATATTAACCCCAATAGGTTGTTTAAGGCCGGCAAGATTTTTAAGGCTGGTAATATTTATTTTCAAAAAATATATTGATGGTAATATTTTCCTTCAAAAATGTATTGCTGGTATTAAAACCGATTTTTCAATTTCACAGTACTTTGACCCCCATCTGGGGCCCCAACAGGTGCCACCACCCCGAACCAGAGCCGAACACCAGCAACCAAGAGGCGGTCCCATGCTCCTCAAAACCTCCTGATCAGAGGGCTTGCTGTTGGATGTAGTTTATCGTCTTACCCAGGACAACTCATTTTAGTGATGGGGGGGGAGTGTTAACCCCCTGCAGAGGTGCAGTCAGCGTATTCTGAAGTCCCAGATGACAGGTCGGTTTTCAAGTTGTAAGAATTGTTTTGGAGAAAATAATCATTTAGTGATACACGTCTTACTGATTAACCCATATCTGGGGGAAAATAGGTCGAATCATAGATAACCAGAATTTGATACACAAACCATAAATTATAATGTGGGTATGAATAGGGGACCTATATACTACAATCGTTGTATAAACTGATCCCTCACTTTGTGCCCATGGTAGTTTTTATACATTTATATTCCAGAGAATGTAAATAAATCTAAAAGACAAGCCTATAAAAAATTATCATGTGGATATAAATTGGGGGATCAATTTTATATTATAATCAATATAAACTGATCCCTCACTTTGTAGCCACGTTAGTTTCTATACATTTATATTCCAGAGAATGTAACTAAATCTAAAAGAAATCCCTCAAGAAATGATAATATGGATATAAAGTGGGGCATCAATTCTAAATTAAAATCAATATATAAACTGATCCTTCACTTTGTGTCCATTATAGTTTCTATACATTTATATCCCAGAGAATGTAACTAAATCTAAAAGAAATGCCTCAAGAAATTATAATATGGATATAAAGTGGGGGATCAATTCTATCTTACAATCACTATGTAAAGTGATCCCTCACTTTGTAGCCACAGTAGTTTCTATACATTTATATTCCAGAGAATGTAAATAAATTTAAAAGACATGCTTACGTAGCTAATCAGTATTTCCTTGACTGATTCATTTTTACGGCTTATCAACCCTTTGCAAGTTATTTAAAGCCAGAACATATTTTTAGATTGTAAGAACTTTTATTAGGAGACTAGAATCCTTTAGTGATAGAAGTCTTACTAATTAACCCATAGCTGGGGGAGAAGAGGTGTATTCATACCTGATCAGAATTTTATGAATAAACAAGAAATTAAGTTATGAATATAAAATGGGGCATTAGTTCTTCATTACAATTAATATATAAACTGATCCCTCACTTTGTGGTCATGGAAGTTTTCATACATTTATATTCCAGAGAATGTAAATAGATCTAAAAGACATGCCTGGATAACTAATCAGTATTTTATTGATTGATTCGTTTTTTACGGCTTATCAACCCTTTGCGGGTTATTTAAAGCCAGGAAAGATTAGATTGTAAGAAATTTTTTAGAAGATAATAATGGTTTAGTGATACAAGTCTTACTAATCTAAATTATGTGGATATAAAGTGGGGCATCAATTCTATATTGCAAGCAATATATAAACTAATCCCTCGCTTTGTGGCCACTGTAGCTTCTATAATTTTATACTCCAGAGAATGCAAATAAATCTGACATGCCAGTGTAGCTAATCAGTATTTTGTTGATTGATTGGTTCATTTTCTACGGATTATCAACAAACAAGAAATTATAAAATGGATATAAAGTGGGGATCAATTCTATATTATAATCAATATATAAACTGATCCCTCACTTTGTGGCCACAGTAGTTACTATATTTATATTCCAGAGAATGTAAATAACGCTAAAAGACATGCCAAAAAGAAATTATAATGTGGATATAAAGTGGGGGATCAATTCTATATTACAATCAATAAATAGATTGATCACTCACTTTTTAGCCACAGTAGTTTCTGTACATTTATATTCGAGAGAATGTAAATAAATCTAAAAGACATGCCTGTGGAGTTGATCCGCATTTCATTGGCTGATTGATTCGTTTTCCACAGCTTATCAACACTCTGCAGGTTATTTAAAGCCAGAAAATATTTTTAGATTCCAAGAATTTTTTTTAGTGATACAACTCTTACTAATTAGCTGGGGGGTAGAAGAGGTGGGTTCATAACTTTGATAAACAAGAGAGTATAATGTGGATATAAAGTGGGGGATCAATTCTATATTAGAAAATATAAAAACTGATCCCTCACTTTATGGTCACAATAGTTTCTATACATTTATATTCCAGAGAATCTAAATAAATCTAAAAGACATGCCGACACGAAATCATAATGTGGATATAAAGTGGGGGGTCAATTCTATATTACAATCAATAAAACTGATCCCTCATTATATGGCCACAATAGTTTCTATACATTGATATAGTATGTCATTGATTGATTCGTTTTCTACAGTTTATCAACCCATTTGCAGGTTATTCAAAATAAAAAATGTTTTTAAATTGTCCTCGGTTTTGTTGTTATCGCAACGTTTCGGTCATTCTGCCTTCCGACCTTCCTCAGGAGTATTTCGATCTGGGTAACCTACAGGGAATTCTGCACTGAACTCCTTACTTAATCTACTTCAGTGCTCTTGTCTAGTGATATCGTGTAGTTCAGTCATGGGCAAACAGTGGCCCGCGGCCCACATGTTGCCAGACTGGCTTTCCAAATAGCTCGCTTAATTCCATGAAGAAAATAACGTTTATTAAAATGTTGTCGGTTTCCTTCCCTTCTCACTTGTTCACCCACACATTCTCTCAATGACTAAGTACAATGTCTTTTGAATGTTTTAAGTTTCCCTTAACGTTGTCAACATTTTAAACCACTGACGATTTTCATTAAGGAAGACCATACATGTAAACATCTTTTTCTTCAGACGTCAATAATAATTGCAAACGTCAATGATAATTCTAGTGATATAATGGCTGTCTATATCTCTGAGATGAGGTATTATGATTACTTACATTATTTACATTAAATGGACTGTTATCCTCATCTTCATTGCCATATTCACAAGTACACATGGCCCAGTAGATAAAGACGTTGGTTAGATCCAGTGACTAGCTTCTAGTGATATAATGGCTGTCTATATCTCTGAGATGAGGTATTATGATTACTTACATTATTTACATTAAATGGACTGTTATCCTCATCTTCATTGCCATATCCTGAAGTAGATAAAGACGTTGGTTAGGTCCAGTGAGTAGCTTCTAGTGATATAATGGCTGTCTATATCTCTGAGATGAGGTATTATGATTATTTACATTATTTACATTATGGAGAATCTGTGGTCAATTTGCAATGGACGACTTCGTGGAATAGACATACGAACACACTGGCAAGTCTTACCAGTGAGTAGATCAAAGTACTATAGATTAACCCGGAAACTCTCCTGATTTAAATCCAATCGAGAATCTGTGGTCAATCTGCAAGGAACGACTTCGTGGAATGGACATACGAACACACAGGCAAGCCTTACCAGTGAGCAAATCAAAGTACTATAGACTGGCCCGGAAACTCTCTTGATTTAAATTCAATCGAGAATCTGTGGTCAATCTGCAAGGAACGACTTCGTGGAATGGACATACTAAGTACTAACATGTTACTGGGTCATGTTTCATTGGAAAAAGAAGAAAAAAGTAATAATAGCTGAATTATTCATTTTGTTTCAATTAATTTGCACAAGGGTATATATATATATATATATATATATATATATATATATATATTCATCCACAGACAGACTGTTTCGCTGTATCAGAGCTCATCAGTGTGACTAGACGTCCGATTGCCTCGAAACCCGACTGAATTGGCGTCAGTCGGAGATTCTACCACTAATCCATTGGCAGGGGTGAAGGTTATTTTTAGATAAACACATAGTGACTGAGAGAACTCAATTAGAGTCTTAGGGTCTTGCATTATTATCCATAATAGTCACTGTTTACAAACCCAAACTTCCTATTGCTCACCCTATTTTCACTTAGTCAAAATACACCCAGCGCAGCCCAGGTATTGAACTCCCAATTACTCTGTCAGCAAATTCATAAATTGTTTCATAGTCCACTCCGTGGGTAATAGAACTCATGTTAAAAGGTTCAATTCAAAATTTCCTGTTCTCTCTTCCAAGCTAAATCCACATTCATCCCACGAGAGGGTCTCCTTTGTCCCCGTCTCAGGTGAGGGTTGATGCCTTCCATTTGTCTATCCGCCCGTTTCAGTTCAGCGTCAGCAAATCTGTTGTTCCCCAAATCCTCAAAACCAACAGGAATCAGATTTATTTTTACGCCTTACCGTCTGTTGTAAAATGATCCTGGGTGTTAGGATCGGCATTGACTTTATTTTTTTAACTGTGTCCGTAAGATTATCATTGTCTTGAACGAGTCCAGCATACAGCACCTGTTTACGACACGCCATCGTTCTCTCAGTGAACAAGGTGTCCAGCCTATCTTAGTTGGTGTTTCATGTTGCAGCATCTCGGATCAGAGAAATCTTCTGACGAGTGGACAGAACAATTAACAAATGGTTCATCTATGAAACTCCAGAATCGAAGTGCTAAATACAACATCAATCAGCTAATTGACAAATTTTATTGTATTAATCATATATATATATATATATATATATATATATATATATATATATATATATATATATATATATATATATATATACACACACACACACACACACACACACACACACATTTATTATTTCGCTCACACCCCCTTTGCAAGACTGGGTGTTGACTACAATGTTTACTTTTATATATAACATTCCCTCCGTATCGTTTCGGCCTCCATGTCCCCTAAGATGACACTCAAGATCAGTATTCGATTCATAGGTATCAGGAATATATAACAGATAAATCCCTGTATCCCTGATTGGGCTGATTGGATCTTCATGACCTATAACTCTTCTGTGTACTACCATCTACCTCCCCACTCCAGATGATGATCTGCAAAACTTGTTACAAATAACACATGAATTGCTGACAGGACGTGTCTCGTCGTCCTTTCAACAATCCAGGTTGGTATATTTGTCTTGTTTCTATTTGTTATGAAGACCTTTCAGATGTTTTATACAACCTGATCTTGACTACAGACTACGCTCACACCACCTTTGACTCAGATGTTGTCCATATTTTATAAATACATACATTCATTGACACTGAACGCTCTCATCGCCTATAGCAGACTGTGCACACGAGATTCAACTCACTCCAGTGTTCAAAGTCCTGGGTAGCTTAGTTCTAACGGCTCAATGGGGTAAAACTGGCATGTAAATTTTAATAACTCTAAAACTGTTTGAGGGGAATTTACTTCTCGCCGATGGAATACAGAATGAATGTGGCTGGTTTATTAATATGTAAGGGGTTTGGCGGGTCCTATACTTGAAGGTTAGATCTGGTGGAATCAGGGGATGCAGTTCGTCCAAGCCCTTTCCATGATAGTAGCGATAATGCAGCGAGATTCTCGCCACATCCCGTTCGTGAGAGAGAGGTTGGAGGGTGGAAAATAATTCTTCTCCCATAAGGACTCACAGACGTTTTGAACTCTATCAAAAGAGAAAAGTGTGGTCTGGGCAGCTCCTGCTCGAATATGGTACTCCATTTTCGACCTGATCTGGTACTGGAGCTAGTATATGTTGTAATTAGATGAAATATCCGCTAAACTTGTTTTAACGGCTCAATTGTGCACACGTGATTCAACTCACTTCAGTGTTCAAAGTCCTGGGTAGCTTAGTTTAAAGATTCTTGTTCTAACGGCTCAATGGAGTAAAACTGGCTTTCGCTCACAGCATCTTTGCCTCTGATAATTTGTCCATATTTTACTAATACATACATTCATCAATATTGAACACTCTCGTCCCCCTATAGCAGATTGTGCACACGTGATTCAACTCAGTGTTCAAAGTCCTGGGTAGCTTAGTTTAAAGATTCTTGTTCTAACGGCTCAATGGAGTAAAACTGGCTTTCGCTCACAGCATCTTTGCCTCTGATAATTTGTCCATATTTTACTAATACATACATTCATCAATATTGAACACTCTCGTCCCTATATAGATTGTGCACGTGATTCAACTCCAGTGTTCAAAGTCCTGGGTAGCAGTTTAAAGATTCTTGTTCTAACGGCTCAATGGAGTAAAACTGGCTTTCGCTCACAGCATCTTTGCCTCTGATAATTTGTCCATATTTTACTAATACATACATTCATCAATATTGAACACTCTCGTCCCCTATAGCAGATTATTGCACACGTGATTCAACTCAGTGTTCAAAGTCCTGGGTAGTTTATTTTAAAGATTCTTGTTCTAACGGCTCAATGGAGTAAAACTGGCTTTCGCTCACAGCATCTTTGCCTCTGATAATTTGTCCATATTTTACTAATACATACATTCATCAATATTGAACACTCTCGTCCCCTATAGCAGATTGTGCACACGTGATTCAACTCCAGTGTTCAAAGTCCTGGGTAGCTTAGTTTAAAGATTCTTGTTCTAACGGCTCAATGGAGTAAAACTGGCTTTCGCTCACAGCATCTTTGCCTCTGATAATTTGTCCATATTTTACTAATACATACATTCATCAATATTGAACACTCTCGTCCCCTATAGCAGATTGTGCACACGTGATTCAACTCCAGTGTTCAAAGTCCTGGGTAGGTTAGTTTAAAGATTCTTGTTCTAACGGCTCAATGGAGTAAAACTGGCTTTCGCTCACAGCATCTTTGCCTCTGATAATTTGTCCATATTTTACTAATACATACATTCATCAATATTGAACACTCTCGTCCCCTATAGCAGATTGTGCACACGTGATTCAACTCCAGTGTTCAAAGTCAGGTTTAGTTTAAAGATTCTTGTTCTAACGGCTCAATGGAGTAAAACTGGCTTTCGCTCACAGCATCTTTGCCTCTGATAATTTGTCCATATTTTACTAATACATACATTCATCAATATTGAACACTCTCGTCCCTATAGCAGATTGTGCACGTGATTCAACTCCAGTGTTCAAAGTCCTGGGTAGCTTAGTTTAAAGATTCTTGTTCTAACGGCTCAATGGAGTAAAACTGGCTTTCGCTCACAGCATCTTTGCCTCTGATAATTTGTCCATATTTTACTAATACATACATTCATCAATATTGAACACTCGTCCCCTATAGCAGATTGTGCACACGATTCATTCAACTCAGTGTTCAAAGTCCTGGGTAGGTTAGTTTAAAAGATTCTTGTTCTAACGGCTCAATGGAGTAAAACTGGCTTTCGCTCACAGCATCTTTGCCTCTGATAATTTGTCCATATTTTACTAATACATACATTCATCAATATTGAACACTCTCGTCCCCTATAGCAGATTGTGCACACGTGATTCAACTCCAGTGTTCAAAGTCCTGTAGCTTAGTTTAAAGATTCTTGTTCTAACGGCTCAATGGAGTAAAACTGGCTTTCGCTCACAGCATCTTTGCCTCTGATAATTTGTCCATATTTTACCTAATACATACATTCATCAATATTGAACACTCTCGTCCCCTATAGCAGATTCCACGTGATTCAACTCCAGTGTTCAAAGTCCTGGGTGGGTTAGGTTTAAAGATTCTTGTTCTAACGGCTCAATGGAGTAAAACTGGCTTTCGCTCACAGCATCTTGCCTCTGATAATTTTGTCCATATTTTACTAATACATACATTCATCAATATTGAACACTCTCGTCCCCTATAGCAGATTGTGCACACATGTGATTCAACTCCAGTGTTCAAAGTCCTGGTAGGTTAGTTTAAAGATTCTTGTTCTAACGGCTCAATGGAGTAAAACTGGCTTTCGCTCACAGCATCTTTGCCTCTGATAATAATTTGTCCATATTTTACTAATACATACATTCATCAATATTGAAACTCTCGTCCCCTATAGCAGATTGTGCACACGTGATTCAACTCAGTGTTCAAGTCCTGGGTCTTAGTTTAAAGATTCTTGTTCTAACGGCTCAATGGAGCAAAACTGGCTTTCGCTCACAACATCTTTGCCTCTGATAATTTGTCCATATTTTACTAATACATACATTCATCAATATTGAACACTCTCGTCCCCTATAGCAGATTGTACACGTGATTCAACTCAGTGTTCAAAGTCCTGGGTAACAGTTTAAAGATTCTTGTTCTAACGGCTCAATGGAGTAAAACTGGCTTTTCGCTCACACATCTTTTGCCTCTGATAATTTGTCCATATTTTACTAATACATACATTCATCATTGAACACTCTCGTCCCTATAGCAGATTGTGCACACGTGATTCAACCCAGTGTTCAAAGTCCTGGTAGCTTAGTTTAAAGATTCTTGTTCTAACGGCTCAATGGAGTAAAACTGGCTTTTCGCTCACAGCATCTTGCCTCTGATAATTTGTCCATATTTTACTAATACATACATTCATCAATATTGAACACTCTCGTCCCCTATAGCAGATTGTGCACACGTGATTCAACTCCAGTGTTCAAAGTCCTGGGTAGAGTTTAAAGATTCTTGTTCTAACGGCTCAATGGAGTAAAACTGGCTTTCGCTCACAGCATCTTTGCCTCTGATAATTTGTCCATATTTTACTAATACATACATTCATCAATATTGAACACTCTCGTCCCTATAGCAGAATTGCACCCGTGATTCAACTCAGTGTTCAAAGTCCTGGGTAGCTTAGTTTAAAGATTCTTGTTCTAACGGCTCAATGGAGTAAAACTGGCTTTCGCTCACAGCATCTTTGCCTCTGATAATTTGTCCATATTTTACTAATACATACATTCATCAATATTGAACACTCTCGTCCCCTATAGCAGATTGTGCACACGTGATTCAACTCCAGTGTTCAAAGTCCTGGGTAGCTTAGTTTAAAGATTCTTGTTCTAACGGCTCAATGGAGTAAAACTGGCTTTCGCTCACAGCATCTTTGCCTCTGATAATTTGTCCATATTTTACTAATACATACATTCATCAATATTGAAACTCTCGTCCCCTATAGCAGATTATTGCACACGTGATTCAACTCCAGTGTTCAAAGTCCTGGGTAGCTTAGTTTAAAGATTCTTGTTCTAACGGCTCAATGGAGTAAAACTGGCTTTCGCTCACAGCATCTTTGCCTCTGATAATTTGTCCATATTTTACTAATACATACATTCATCAATATTGAACACTCTCGTCCCCTATAGCAGATTATTGCACACGTGATTCAACTCCAGTGTTCAAAGTCCTGGGTAGCTTAGTTTAAAAGATTCTTGTTCTAACGGCTCAATGGAGTAAAACTGGCTTTCGCTCAGCATCTTTGCCTCTGATAATTTGTCCATATTTTACTAATACATACATTCATCAATATTGAACACTCTCGTCCCCTATAGCAGATTGACACGTGATTCAACTCAGTGTTCAAAGTCCTGGGTAACTTAGTTTAAAGATTCTTGTTCTAACGGCTCAATGGAGTAAAACTGGCTTTCGCTCACAGCATCTTTTGCCTCTGATAATTTGTCCATATTTTACTAATACATACATTCATCAATATTGAACACTCTCGTCCCCTATAGCAGATTGTGCACGTGATTCAACTCCAGTGTTCAAAGTCCTGGGTAAGCAGTTTAAAGATTCTTGTTCTAACGGCTCAATGGAGTAAAACTGGCTTTTTTTCGCTCACATACATTCATCTTTGCCTCTGATAATTTGTCCATATTTTACTAATACATACATTCATCAATATTGAACTCTCGTCCCCTATAGCAGATTGTGCACACGTGATTCAACTCCAGTGTTCAAAGTCCTGGTAGCTTAGTTTAAAGATTCTTGTTCTAACGGCTCAATGGAGTAAAACTGGCTTTCGCTCACAGCATCTTTGCCTCTGATAATTTGTCCATATTTTACTAATACATACATTCATCAATATTGAACACTCTCGTCCCCTATAGCAGATTGTGCACACGTGATTCAACTCCAGTGTTCAAAGTCCTGGGTAGCTTAGTTTAAAGATTCTTGTTCTAACGGCTCAATGGAGTAAAACTGGCTTTCGCTCACAGCATCTTTGCCTCTGATAATTTGTCCATATTTTACTAATACATACATTCATCAATATTGAACACTCTCGTCCCCTATATAGCAGATTGTGCACACGTGATTCAACTCCAGTGTTCAAAGTCCTGGGTAACAAGTTTAAAGATTCTTGTTCTAACGGCTCAATGGAGTAAAACTGGCTTTCGCTCACAGCATCTTTGCCTCTGATAATTTGTCCATATTTTACTAATAATACATACATTCATCAATATTGAACAGTGTTCTCTCTCGTCCCCTATAGCAGATTGTGCACACGTGATTCAACTCCAGTGTTCAAAGTCCTGGGTAGCTTAGTTTAAAGATTCTTGTTCTAACGGCTCAATGGAGTAAACTGGCTTTCGCTCACAGCATCTTTGCCTCTGATAATTTGTCCATATTTTACTAATACATACATTCATCAATATTGAACACTCTCGTCCCTATAGCAGATTGTGCACACGTGATTCAACTCAGTGTTCAAAGTCCTGGGTAGCTTAGTTTAAAGATTCTTGTTCTAACGGCTCAATGGGTAAAACTGGCTTTCGCTCACAGCATCTTTGCCTCTGATAATTTGTCCATATTTTACTAATACATACATTCATCAATATTGAACACTCTCGTCCCCTATAGCAGATTGTGCACACGTGATTCAACTCCAGTGTTCAAAGTCCTGGGTAGCTTAGTTTAAAGATTCTTGTTCTAACGGCTCAATGGAGTAAAACTGGCTTTCGCTCACAGCATCTTTGCCTCTGATAATTTGTCCATATTTTACTAATACATACATTCATCAATATTGAAACTCTCGTCCCCTATAGCAGATTGTGCACGTTTTGATTCAACTCCAGTGTTCAAAGTCCTGGGTAGCTTAGTTTAAAGATTCTTGTTCTAACGGCTCAATGGAGTAAAACTGGCTTTCGCTCACAGCATCTTTGCCTCTGATAATTTGTCCATATTTTACTAATACATACATTCATCAATATTGAACACTCTCGTCCCCTATAGCAACGTGATTCAACTCCAGTGTTCAAAGTCCTGGGTAGCTTAGTTTAAAGATTCTTGTTCTAACGGCTCAATGGAGTAAAACTGGCTTTCGCTCACAGCATCTTTGCCTCTGATAATTTGTCCATATTTTACTAATACATACATTCATCAATATTGAACACTCTCGTCCCCTATAGCAGATTGTGCACACGTGATTCAACTCCAGTGTTCAAAGTCCTGGGTAGCTTAGCGTAAGGATTCAAGATTGAGACGTAGTTCTCGAGTTATGTTCTCAGGTCAACTTTTTCGATTATATACATTACTTCCTTTTTCCAGCAGCCATCGCTTCAATGTGTATTTTTGATAATCCTTTCTTGTTTCAGTTCATGTGACCATATAACTTAACTGTTTTCCTCTTTATTAGGGTCACACCAGTTGTGTCCAGAAGGGTTTCTTTCCTTACGCGATTGTTGGTCAGGCACTTTTTAAACCACTTCCCCCCCAAAAAGGGTAATTAAGACACAAAGTTGCAACGAAGGTTACTGAGTGCGAAAGAATAAAAGAAATAAGAAAATCATTATTAAGGAGAGACGAGAATAAAAAAAAAAAGTAATTAAGAAGACAGAAGATAATGATTGACATTGCATTGAAATTTTTGAAGATCAAAGTTGTCTGGAAAGTAAGAAGAGTGAAAGAGAATTAGAAGACTTTAGTGAGGGGAAAGGACAATAAAAGAAGAGCAATTAAGAAGACAGAAGATAACGATTGACATTGCATTGAAATTTTTGAAGATCAAAGTTGTCTGGAAAGTAAGAAGAGTGAAAGAGAATTAGAAGACTTTAATGAGGGGAAAGGACAATAAAAGAAGAGCAATTAAGAAGACAGAAGATAACGATTGACATTGCATTGAAATTTTTGAAGATCAAAGTTGACTGGAAAGTAAGAAGAGTAAAAGAGAATTAGAAGATTTTAGTTAGGAGAAAGGACAATAAAAGAAGAGGAATTAAGAAGACAGAAGATAACGATTGACATTACATTGAAATTTTTGAAGATCAATTTTGACTGGAAAGTAAGAAGAGTGAAAGAGAATTAGAAGACTTTAGTGAGGGGAAAGGACAATAAAAGAAGTGGAATTAAGAAGACAGAAGATAACGATTGACATTGCATTGAAATTTTTGAAGATCAAAGTTGACTGGAAGGTAAGAAGAGGGAAAGAGAATTAGAAGAATATACCGGCCACCATCTTTAAGTTCCACAAGTATGAAGTGCGAGAGAAGAAACTGTTAGCATAGACATTTTTATTATTATTTTATTTCCATTGATTTTTGCTATATATTCATTTCTTTGCAGAGACCTAAGGTCAGAACTCGCACTGTAACATAACTGAGCTGTTTTTTAAAAAAATCCCACATATTTTACATAGATAAAGCCCTTCGTAAGGTGTGGGCTGTACTTGTGAGGACAATTTTTTTATATTTTAAGGCATGGCTCCCTTCAATTAATCTATTGGAATTTTTCCCAGTCAATTCGAGGGCTCCAACTTCAACTGGAATTGCTGTCCTCATGTGCCACATTTCCTTGTATTTTGATAGTTTTTTGAAGAATCTTCAAAGATACATTACAGTCTGCAGGGACTGCCACGTCAATAAGAAGGTACATTTTGTTTTTGTGATCGCTAATCACCATGTCTGGGCGATTGGCTTTGATTGATCTGTCTGTGTGTAAAGTCCAATAAAATTGTTACAGGTCCCAATTCCGTAACTGTGCCTGGATAGTGTACATACTAATTTCTTGCAGTTTGCTTTTCGTAAAAGTTACAGATTTTCCAGTGCAGATATTTGCCCACTCTGTCATGCCGGGTTTTATATTCAGTGGGTGCCAATGTCGTGCAACCTGATACAAGATGATCAATTGTTTCTGGATATTTATCACAGAATCTGTACTTTGAGCTAACACAATTTCTCAGTATATGTGTTTTCTAGTTCTTCTTCTTCTTCTTCTTCTTATTATTATTATTATTATTATTATTATTATTATTTTCTTCGATATTTGACTGCCATATCAATAAGGAGGCACTTTTTTGTTTGCGGTCTGTAATCACGATGTCATAGCAATTAGCTTTGATTGTTCTGTCAGTGTGTATTGTGTAGTCCCATAGAATTGTAACAGGTCCTATCTCCGTAACCGGGTGTGGGTGGTGTTCATACCAGTTTCTTTCAGTTTCCTTCCCTAAACGTTGCAGATTTTCCAGTGCAGATATTGGCCCACTCTGTCATGCCGGGTTTTATATTCAGTGGGTGCCAATACCGTGCAACCTGATACAAGTCAATTGTTTCTGGATATTTATCACAGAATCTGCATTTTGGGCTAACAATGTTTCATAGAACTTAGCATCATTTTTAAGACAGAGATATGATTTTTGACGTGTTAAGTAATGCATTAATAGCCTAATGTTTGGCAAATTAAAATAACGTTGACGTAATTGAAATCAAATTACATGAAGAATAAAACGTGAATGCCTTTTAATATAATTTTGAACTACCCGATAATTTTAAAATTTAAAATATTTTTAGTATTTAATATTTTATTGAATTTTTGGTACTTTGGCTTTATAGCTTAACTTACGAAAATGTTAGAAAATAAATTTTAAATTTAGTATAGATACTGATCTTACGTCTTAGTGGCTTTATCGCCACCTTCTGTCTTCCTGAAATCTGTTCTTTTATTGTCCTTTCTTCTCACTAAAGTCTTCTCGTTCTCTTTCATTCTTAGGTGCCTTATGTCTTAATGGCATTATCTCCATCTTCTGTCTTCCTGAAACCTGCTGGTCTTTTATTGTCCTTTCTCCTCATTAAATTCTTCTCGTTCTCTTTCATTTTCAGGTGCCATACTTCTTAGTGGCATTATCTCTATCTTCTTTCTTCCTGAAATCTGTTCTTTTATTGTCCTTTCTCCTCACTAAAGTCTTCTCATTCTTTTTCACTATCTGTAATGCCCTTGCGTCTCAGTGGCATTATCGCCTTGCTTAGAGTAAATTGATGAAAAAAGAAGTCCGGAAGGTTTCATTAAAACCCGGCAATTGTCTGGGTTTTTTTGTCTTTTTTTAAGAATTTCCAAATTGATGTGTTTTTCACAACGCAAAAAGGCTCAAATTCGCCATTACGGATTTATTGGTTCTATTTTGATGACAGAAAAATGTTTAACAAAAATTTTCTTAAAAATAATTAAAAAAATAATTTTTCCTCAGTTTTGACGATAATTTTTATTTTTATTATATTTTGGACATTTTTTCTTATGTATCCGCTTTTTTTATTTTTATTTTTTTATTTTTTTGCGAATTTTTGGAGGCAACTAAATAAAAGCCTTTTTAATTTACCCACGGGCAAAACATTTCCCGGCTTCTACCCCTCAAAACAATTAACTGTGAGCAAACAAAAATAAATAAATAAACAAATAAACATGATAATCGCACTTAAAGCATCTCCCCACCGTGATTTTTCCATCTGTCTGGAGCCTATTCTCATTTCAACAGAGACAACGTAAAGTAACCATTCTGTGTTGTCTATTACCAGTCCTTTGGGTATTACCAACACCGTTGCTCTGTTTGTCCATCTAAGTGTGGAATCCCTGAACTACTTATATCAGAGCGCAATGCATGGTGGATGAGTTGGGACTATTTTGTTAACAGTCGGGAGTCCTGACCCTTTGTTGTAACTGCTGAACCTCCTCCCAACTTCAAGTTGAAATACACCCCACGTCTTCTGGAATCATGTGTATAAAACGCAGCTCCGTAACCATCCCGAGGTTTTTGTTGGACTTGTTTCTCCGGTCCTATCTTCTGCTGACAGAAGCTTTTACAGATGGATCTACAATTTTTAAAGACGAACGCATTAAGTAATAAAATATGCGGGTAGATGTACCCAAAGGATTCTGTTTAACTAATTTTTTTCTATAGCCAAAAAGAAAAAAAAAAGAATAGACGTCGAGGTGTCTAGAATTGCTTTTAAATTCATTTTGTATCCTGTTTTCTGTATATTTAAACCTGGAGACCTTGTCCATCAGGCAATTAAAAAAATTGATAAAAGGGACGAAAAGAAAGAAAGAAAGAGGAGATGAAGAAAGAAAGAAAGAAAGAAAGAAAGAAAGAAAGAAAGAAAGAAAGAAAGAGGAGATGAAGAAAGAAAGAAAGAAAGAAAGAAAGAAAGAAAGAAAGAAAGAAAGAAAGAAAGAGGAGATGAAGAAAGAAAGAAAGAAAGAAAGAAAGAAAAAAAAGAAAGAAAGAAGAGGAGAAAGAAAGAAAGAAGAAAAGAAAGAAAGAAAGAAAGAAAGAAAGAAAGAAAGAAAGAAAGAAAGAAAGAGGAGATAAAGAAAGAAAGAAAGAAAAGAAAGAAAGAAAGAAAGAAAGAAAGAGGAGATGAAGAAAGAAAGAAAGAAAGAAAGAAAGAAAGAAAGAAAGAAGAAAGAAAGAAAGAAAGAAAGAAAGAAAGAAAGAAAGAAAGAGGAGATGAAGAAAGAAAGAAAGAAAGAAAGAAAGAAAGAAAGAAAGAAAGAAAGAAAAGGAGATGAAGAAAGAAAAGAAAGAAAGAGGAGATGAAGAAAGAAAGAAAGAAAGAAAGAAAGAAAGAGGAAAAACAGAAAGAAAAGAAAGAAAGAAAGAAAGAAAGAAAGAAAGAAAGAAAAAAGAAGAAAAAAAGAGATGAAGAAAGAAAGAAAGAAAGAAAGAAAGAAAGAGGGGATGATTAAAAAAGAAAGAAAGAGCGGAGGAAGTAAGAAAAATATAGAATGGAAGATAAAAACTGAATAGAGCTGGAGAGACAGAAGTATTGATTATATGACCACTCTCTCTCTCTCTCTTCTCTCTCACCCACTCACTAAATCTTTCGCTAGATCTCCCTCTACAGACGAATATATATATATATATATATATATATATATATAAAGAAGAGACAATATATATATATATATTGTCACACTCTCCTCTCTCTCTCGATATATATATATACATATATGAGAGAGAGAGTGTGACAATATATATATATATATATATATATATATTGTCACAAACAAACACACACACACACACACACACACACACATATATATATATATATATATATATATATGAAAGAAAATAAAGGTGTGCTATATTTATGGGATAAAAATAAGATACAGCGTGTGTAAATATAAAAGGGAACATTGAAGTCAACACTTAGAGGCGACAGGCCTGACGATTGCGTCTAGCATGAAACAGCCTGTCGTCTCTAAGCGTCGACTTCAATGTTCACTTGTATATATATATATATATATATAATTAGGAAATCAACCTATTCCGCTACTTTGGTTTCAACCTCTCGGTATCTTCAGGTGATTTTTGGTCATTTCATTTCCTAGCGCTTTATTTAGATCTTTGACCTCTGCGTTCCTGAACAATTTTAACCCTTCTGCCTGAGCTCCTGAGTCAAAATTCGCAAATGACCACATTCAACATTGCTTAACTTTAATGACCGTACAGGAACCGATGTTTGAACGTAATGAGGCTGTAAGCCTATTACGCCAACCGTACACCGAAACATACAGTACATGGTATTCCAAAGGGTTCATTCAAGTAGGTACTGGCCAGGTTCAACGTTGCTTAACTCTTTGATCCCTACGTTCCTGAACAATTTTAATCATTCTGTCTGAGCTCCTGAGTCAAAATTCGCAAATAATTAATATGTAATATTTCACGGCAGATATAAAAATAGTACCAAGTGTTTACCCACCGTTCAACCAGTGGCTGGGCATTAAGTTATTTTCTATATAACCGGTAAATCGGTGGTCAGGTCTCAAACGGTTAATCCGGCATTATTTTACTATAAACTCTTATCTTCGATGGGTATACGTGTCGGTGTTGCTGACCGCGTTTTTCTTTATTTAATTATTTTATCATACAGTGAAAGCCACAACAAATTGCCCCAGGTCGTAAAGACCTATCAAATAAATGTTGTGCCTCCCGACAGGAAGCGAAACCCGTATCCCTCATGTTTATGTTTGAGTAGACGACCTGTTTTTAAATAGCGTGAATTATATGAACAGTTTGCGAACCAGAGAGTAGGGTTCGAACAAACACACTCCACCTTTGTCAGTTGACAGCGATTTCGATGTAGATCGTTTCTCCTATAAAGTGTGGGGTCCAGGTCCACACCCTGTCAGAGGGTGGTCCTACGAGGAGTTTAGAACACCCGACGCCATCGTTCTCAAAGTCATTAGGTAATAAATAATAACGACATAAAAGACGATGAATTGGGCACTTCGCCCTGATGTAATGGTTAACCAGCTTGCCTCGCTACATCAATTGTAGCGTGTTTTGTTCTCACTGGGGTTCCATACTTTTGGCTTCTTGTTTTGTCTAAATTAAGGCTCTAAAACAGGGGTTTTCAAACTTTTTGACTTGCGGACCCCTTTATATTTCAGGCTTTACCTTAGGGACACCCTTATAAACGCTTATGAAATTTATACATAAATATTTGCTGAATATAACATATAATTTTGCATTAATGCAATAAAATCTGGTTTAAAGCTTAATTTAGACGTAAGTGTTCAAATAAATTAATGCTGCATGTTGTTGCAAAATGTAGCAAAATTAAATTTTGTTATATTAAAATATTAACTTTACATGTAAATGAAAACAGTAATAACAACTAGTTTTATTGTCACTTACACACACAGGATTTTTTTAATACACACTTAGTGAGAAGGACGTGCGTGCTTGGCTTTGCACAAAATGCCAATTCTTGGCGATATTACTGATAAACATACACGTAAGTCACTTTCTGGAGCAATTTGTTTTTCAGATTGGTGAGTGCCGAAAATCCTGCTTATTTGCTTACTCGTCCAACAGCCTTGCACTTCTACACGCAAAATGTCTCCCGTTTGAAGATTTGCACACGTGACGCCTAACAACCAACGAGAAAGCCGAAAATCGCAAAAATAGATCCAAAATTCAAATCCTTTGGTTCCTTCTCTGCATGAATAGAATCCATTATCTTTATCAATTTAAGATACAAATTATATTAGTACAGTGTAACCTGGATATAAGAGAGTTGTCGGGACCGGAGAAGAAGTCTCTTATATCCGGGTTTCTCTTATATCCGGGTTTCTCTTATATCCGGGTTTGGTCTATTTTATATACATTAACACAGGCTCTAATTTGGGACCAGAGAAAATCTCTCTTATATCCGGGTTTCTCTTATATCCGGGTCTATTACATCCGGGTTACACTGTATATTAAATCTATGAAAGTTTATTGAATCAATTTATTTCATGATCGGCCTATAATTTACTTATAAGCGCTTATAAGTTGCACGTCACCCATAAAAAAGTCTTTGCCGTCCACGGACCCCCTATCTTGTCCTTGCGGACCCCCTGTGGTCCGCAGACCACAGTTTGAAAATCCCTGCCCTAAAAGACGATAAAAACGTGATTCAGCAATCAAAAGGTACATCGAAACAGTGAATGACACCTAATTTTTTTAAGCAAGGCAATAAAGCCACTAAGACACAAGGAGTTTACTGGGTGTGGAAGAAACATTACTAAGGAGCGAGGGCAATAGAAGCGTAACCAGAAAGAATGGATAACGATTGACATTGCATTTACATTTTTGAAGATTAGACTTGGTTGGAAAGCATGGAAGCGGAAGGGAATTCGAGAAAAGAAACTCTTTGTATTTCGATGAGACTTCGCTGCTTAAAGTACTGCGCTTAAATTCATAAAGTCCAGATAATATAGTGAAGCGCTCACTCAAAGAATTACGATGAAAGTATTTATAGAAAAGGCCCAGGGAAGCAACCTTATGGCGGTGGGAAAGTGACTGCAACTGAGATGCCGGGTCTCGTGACAAGCCACATATAGCGTTTTTTCAATTTTTGTCTTTGCCAAGTGTTATGGTCCAGGTTAGGACCAAGGAAGAACGACACGAACACAAGAGTAGAAATAACGAAGGTATATTACACGAAATAATAATACAAGATGTGGAAGGTGTTAGTATGACTGTCAGTCTGGTTTGGAGTGAACTACTATCGGCTCGACTCGATTCGGTATCTAGCCACCTCCACGAGGGTTGCATGTGGCACAAGGCCGAGTTTAACGTGGGTTTCCTGAGCCCGTAGGCTCGGACAAAAAATACCTGTAGAACCCGTATAAACAGAATCGGGTTGGTCAACCTGTCCGAACGAAACTCTGCACTTCGGCGGAGCCTCGTCCGGGTTCCTCTCTGCTCAGAGGCAGAGAGTTCGACCGTCAAGCCTAGAAGCTCGGTTTGATTCGCCCCTCTCTCTTGAGAGGCGTAGTATACATAGTGTTAGGTAGAGTTCATTATGTAGTTATACGTAAGGACCCATGACACCAAGTAAAAAAACCCTGAAGATCAAACCAGGATTCGCCACCAACAAGCACATTTTCTTTTTCTTTTAACGATTTTCCTTAACTCCATTCCCGGATGTCATCAAAAATGATTGCATTTGCCATCATGGCTTCTCTACAGAGAAACACCAATAAAATGTCGCTTAAGGAAAGAGAAAAACCTACAGCCGACTTTTTTTTATCGGTTTGTCTTAAAAAGATTTTATCAAGAGTATTTTTTGTTCGTTTTTTTTAATGGGGTTTACTCCACGTAAGGGAGTAAAGCCACTAAGACGCAAGGTGTTGCTGGATGTGGAGGAATTAGAAAACAGAAACATTACTAAGGAGCGAGAACAAAAAAAGTGTAATCAGTAGAACAAAGAAAACGATTGACATTGCATTTAAACTTTTGAAGATTAAAGCTGGCTATAAATCAGGGACCTGGAAAAGAGTTACACAGTCGAGAAGTGCGAGAAAAGAAAAAAGTGTAATCAGGAGGACATAGAAATCGATTGACATTGTATTTACATTTTTGATGATTAAAGTTGGCCGGAAAGCATGGAGACGGAAAGGAGTTCCACAAGCAAGAAGTGCGAGAATAAAGAAACTGTTACCACAGAATTTGCGGTTACATCTAACGAACTCAATTTTCACCAGTCTCGTACCGCGCTTAAATTTATAAACTCTAGGTACCATAGCGAGGAGTTAAACCGAATAATTACATTGAAAATATTTAAAGAAAAGAGACAGGAAACAACTTTACGGCAGTGGGAAGTGACTGAAGCCGAGACGCCAGATCAGGACAAATAATATTGCTGATTATTCTTAGGATTTTATCAAGGATATCTAGATGTATAGAAGGAACACCAGACCATAGATGGAAGCAGTATTCTAACGATGGACGAATGGTAGATTTATTGATATGTAAGATAGATTCTGGAGAAAAAACATTGTCTAGGCCGTCACAGTGAACCAACTTTTTTTTAGCAGCTGTCCTTGTAATGGATTCTATATGTCTATCTATTCAGGACAGAAGCCATCGGTAAACATGGCCTGCAAATTTCGTTTGTTCATGGCTTCTTAGATAGTGATGTATTTTTTAAAATCAGATTTACCTCAAGCAAGGCAGTAAAGCCACTAAGACACAAGGGGTTACTGATTAGTGTGTGGAAGAAATAGAAAACAGAAACATTACTAAGGAGTGAGGACAATGGAAGCGTAATCAGAAAGACAGCAGATAACAATTGGCATTTCTTTTACATTTTTGAAGATCAAAGTTGGCAGGAAAGCAGGGAGCCGGAAGAGAGTTCCACAAGCAGGAAGTGTGAGAAAATAAAATTTAGTATAGCGCTTACTGTTGCATCTAGCCAATTCAATCGATGAGACCTAGCTGCCAATCTAGTACTGCGCTTAAATTCATAAATTCTAGGTACCAAAGCGAAGAAGTCATCCGAACAATTACCATGAAAGTGTTTATAGAAAAGGCGTGGAGAGGCAACCTTACGGTGGCTGGAAAGCATGGAGCCAGACGTGAGTTCCCCAAGCGAGAAATGCGAGAAAAGAAACTGTTAGTATAGAACTTACGGTTACATCTATCCAGCGATGCCAGTCTAATACTACGATTAAAGTCTATGTACCATAGGAAAGAGCTCATCCGAACAATTACCATGAAAGTATTTATAAAAAAGTCACAGAGAGACAACCTTAAGCCGAGCCGCCAGATCAAGACCAATAATATTGCTTATTCTTCTTTGGATTTTATCAAGGAGCTCAAGGTAAATACCAGCGGCGCCGAAGCATATGTGATAGCGATATTCTAAACATTGGCGAATGGTAGACTTATAGGTATGTAAGATAGATTCTGGAGAGAAAAATTGTCTAGCACGTTATGGTAAACCAAATTTCTTAGCAACTCACCTAGCAATGGATTCAATATAGTCTTTCCACTTCATGTCAGCTTAGAATGTTAGCTCGAAAAGGATTTCTTGGAGGTTAACGCGAGCCTTACTGATGGAAGGCAGAAGGGGACCACTCAGATGATTAATGAAGAGGAGTTTAGCTTTGAGGACGTTGAAATTAAGAAGCCATTCTTTGCGCCGGTTAACGACAGACTTGATATCGCTTTCGACATTGGTTGGCATTAGTTTTGTTGAATTTATATTTTGGTATACAGTTTGATTTAAGAGATTGTCGGATATTATATGGATTAATGTCATGAAAGTTTTTTCATGTTTGATTGATTTTGTTTAGCGGCATCACAACATCTTTATGGGTTAATTAAGGCCGAAATCTAAACATTTTGAGCACAGTTGTATGCTTCAGCCACAGGTAAAATGCATTGTTGGTTATTTTGTTATAAACAGGTATTGTTGATCATTGTTTTATATAAAAATGTATTTCATAGCATTTTGTTTGGGGCAGTCAATATTTTCCCATAGCTGTGACCCGAACAGGTGCTACTACCCTAAGTCAGAGTGAACTTCGGAACTACAACAATTAAGAGGTGGTTCCACGCTCCTCACAAGCTCCCGATGAGAGGCCTTGCTGCCGGATATAGTTTATCGTCATACCCAGGACTGTGGTAAATTTAACAATCATAGGACATATTGAAAGCAAGAGCTGTAAGACAGTGAATAAGATGAGTTTGCGTGAACGAAAGAGAAGTACGATCATAAAGACAAAGAGAGAAAAAATACTGGACGGCATGGAGAGCCACCTCCTGAAGGGACATGGCGGATAGGGAGAAGTACGGAGACGATCCCTCCTTTAAGTTAAACAATCGCATTTCTGATGTTTCAATTATTTGTCCTTTTTCTAGAGAAATGAAAATCTAAAAAAAAAAAAAAGGTTTATATAACAATCTGTTTACAAAACAGAAAACAATTTCTTTCTCAGGGTTTTGTGTTGTTTTTATTTAAGTGCCACCAACGCATTTCCTGAAATAGAAACTCATAATTTCTTAGCGACATTCCAGTCTTACGATGGTGAGGAGGTGGGTGGGGGCGAACTGTTAAGACGCCTCCACCACAAAATCAGCGATTTGAGTTCGAATAAGGATAAAAACAGTTCAAGTACAATTCACGCTAACACGTTTGGGAAAACTAACAGTGTGTCTATTATCACGCCTCCACAGCTATGATTGGCAACCTACCTTGGAGAAGGATAATTCTAATTTCAAAATTATCGATAACCTTATAAAAGGCATGAATCCACTATTCCCTTCCCTACACAACTATGACTTTAATCGAACAGCAAATTGGGCACTCCAGCATTGATTGGCAACCTAACTTGGAGAAGGATAATTCTAATTTCAAAATTATCGATAACCTTATAAAAGGCATGAATCCACCATTCCTTCCTACACAACTATGACTTTAATCGAACAGCAAATTGGGCACTCCAGCATTGATTGTCAACCTAACTTGGAGAAGGATAATTCTAATTTCAAAATTATCGATAACCTTATAAAAGGCATGAATCCACCATTCCCTTCCCTACACAACTATGACTTTAATTGAACAGCAAATTGGGCACTCCAGCATTGATTAACCTAACTTGGAGAAGGATAATTCTAATTTCAAAATTATCGATAACCTTTGAATCCACCATTCCCTTCCAGCAATATGACTTTAATCGAACAGCAAATTGGGCACTCCAGCATTGATTGGCAACCTACCTAGGAGAAGGATAATTCTAATTTCAAAATTATCGATAACCTTATAACAGGCATGAATCCACCATTCCCTTCCTACAGAACTATGACTTTAATCGAACAACAAATTGGGACTCCAGCATTGATTGTCAACCTAAATTGGAGAAGGATAATTCTAATTTCAAAATTTGATAACCTTATAAAAGGCATGAATCCACCATTCCCTTCCCCACACAACTATGACTTTAATCGAACAGCAAATTGGGCACTCAGCATTGATTGTCAACTAACTTGGAGAAGGATAATTCTAATTTCAAAATTATCGATAACCTTATAAAAGGCATGAATCCACCATTCCCTTCCCTACACAACTATGACTTTAATTGAACAGCAAATTGGGCACTCCAGCATTGATTGGCAACCTAACTTGGAGAAGGATAATTCTAATTTCAAAATTATCGATAACCTTATAAAAGGCATGAATCCACCATTCCCTTCCCTACACAACTATGACTTTAATCGAACAGCAAATTGGGCACTCCAGCATTGATTGGCAACCTACCTAGGAGAAGGATAATTCTAATTTCAAAATTATCGATAACCTTATAAAAGGCATGAATCCACCATTCCCTTCCCTACACAACTATGACTTTAATCGAACAACAAATTGGGCACTCCAGCATTGATTGGCAACCTAACTTGGAGGAGGATAATTCTAATTTCAAAATTATCGATAACCTTATAACAGGCATGTACCCACCATTCTCTTCCCTACTCAACTAGGACTTTAATTGAATTGCAAATTCGTTTCTCGAGCCTTGGTTGGCAACCTACCTTGGAGAAGGATAATTCTAATTTCAAAACTATCGATAACACTGGAAAAGGCGTGATTTCACCTCTTCTTGCCCATACGTAGCTTGCATGGCAGATTGGGTTTTCTAGTTTTGGTCGGCAACCAGTTTTGGACAAGGAAAACTCATAACAAAAAAAAAAAGATATGAATCCATCTCTTCTCCATTCTTTTATGTGCCGTGTCCTTTCAGGACGTAGGCGGTCATGGCTCTCCACTTTGTAGCTCTCAATAAGTTTTCTCCCTTTGCTACTTGCCCCCCCCCCACCAAGACCAATTTCTGTCATCCATTTGCTTAAGCCTGCTAATTATTTCACGCGTTGCTTTCCCTTGTTTCCCTTTTCCTCTGTCCGCCCTGTGAGTATCAGATTCTCCATGTCCTCCTTTCTCATTACGTGTCCCAAAAATTTCAGCTGCCTGTTCCTGATGTTAAGTATAAGCTTCGTCATTGTTTGCACCCTCTCCAAAACCTCATCGTTGCTCACACACTCAGTCCATGTTATCCTCAGCATCCTTCTGTAGAACCATATCTCTGTTGCCTCGAATCTCTTCTTCATCTTTGAGGAGACCGTCCAACATTCGGTAATGTAGAGGACAGATATCACGTAGCAGTTCAGTACTCTTTTCTTTGTTACCAAAGAAATCATCTTGTCTCGTAATACATTTTTTTCTATCCTCTGCCAGCCGCAATGATGGAGAAAGCATTACCTCGAACCATGGCCAGTGAGACACGCTGCAAGAGCCACTCCGTTTCGCGAGGCTCGTCCCTTAATCGAGACGCAATCGCGTCAATCCTCCGAAGGAACGCCATCAAACGAGGGCCAATAACCCCAGAAGTCTCCACTGCCATAGGAGTAAAAAAAAAACTATCAGCAAGAGAAGAATATTTAACTATTTTTTTTTATCTCTGCGTCCCGGGGCGACGGATCCTGGCTCAACCGCGGACCTGATCAAATTACCGGCGGAAAATGTATCCGCACAGGTCGCATCCCAAATCAACGACTTCCCTATTTTAAAAGTGGAAAATGGTAATGCCATCCGGCCGCTTTCCATCACCACGGTCAAGGCCTACGGGTTCGATTTGCGAAGGGAACCCAGCTGAATTCAGACATCTTCTGATGATGTCGTTTATTGCTGCATGGCGTAGAAAGCGACCTGCACTACGACGACAGGAGAGAGGACGCAAACCAAACTCATTAATGGAAGCTCCACATCTGCATCTGTGACGCTCATATAATTTGAGTCCAAGACGGATCGCGACTCCGACCCGAGTGCACTTATCATCTAGAAGGGTACCGGTAGATGAAGAGGGCACTGTGTTGAGCCAAGCGCCACTACTCGGTTGTAAAGCAGATAGTAGAGAGGCGAGGCGATGCTGATCCAGAGAGAGCCTCAAATTAGTAAAATTGGCCTCGCATTTTATTTTATCCCAGCTTTTTTGTTTTAATGTGTCTAGTGGAATATAAAGTAATTCTTATGCTCAGACGCTGCAAGCTTGTTCAAAAGAAATACCCGTAATACTCTGCCTAGCTTTTGGAACACGGCTTTGGCCATCCCAATACGTCTTTGGATTTCAGCGTCGCACTTACCGTTCTGTCAAAACGCTTGCCATGTATTTAAATTTCCGCACCTGCTTGATTTTAGTGTCCCCGCTCTGTAAATTGCATTTCGGGCTCATCCTTTTACTGATGACCATGCATTCTGTTTTCTTGTAGTTTATGCTTAGTCCCTTCTTCTAGCCCTCCTTACCTACCCTCGGTAAGAAGTTTTGGAATTTCTTTTCCGTGTCTTTTATCAGAACTGTGTCATTTGCGTATCTTATATTGTTAAGATTGTGGCCGCCAATGATGAATCCCGATAGGATTTCTATTTCTCTCAAAATTCTGCAAATACGGCACGTCCTGGGTATATATATATATATATATATATATATATATATATATATATATATAATTTAAATAAAAACAGACCATTTTAAGGTTCCATGTAATAAATTATTTCACCACAGCCCTTTTAAAAAGGACTGCGGATCATCAGACTTTACTTCCAAACAAAAAATGAAAAGAAAATTTACACATTTTTGACGGGCGTATTAAACATATGTAAATTAACGAAGTGAGGAAGTGAGGGGGGAGAGAGAAGACATGAGTGAGTTAGCAGATATTGACACATTTAAACGGTTAACTTAACGGAAGTTATATATTGATATCGAAGGGGTAGAGAAGAAAAACCCATAGAGAGAAAAAGAGAGAAGGAAGTTAAGAGAGAAGAGAAGATGTCACTAATTTTCTTTGTAAAAAAAAGCTAGAAACAGACGTTGTTATTTTGCTTTACTTTGAAAGTAACTATATATATATATATATATATATATATATATATATATTTGGTTGGATAGATGTGAGTTTGTGACCCTAGATTTCACGCTTTAGCGATTGTCAGAATTTGTCTGACGATCGCCAAAGCGTGAAACCCAGGGTCACAAACTCACATCTATCCAACCAAATATGTTAGCTCTATCTCTGATATTGAGCGCTTTCTAATAAGTACCGCGTATATAATATATAAATAATTATACATATATATATTTATTTATATTTATATACACTTTTCACACACATATATATATATATATATATATATATATATATATATATATATATATATATATATATATCGTTGAAAAAAGAACAGTAGCCCACACATATTTATCTATCTAGTCTTTGTCTTTACACCTTTTTCTCTTTACACCAATTTTCTCTCCAATACCGAAGTCTTAAAATATACTCGTCCCGATATATATATATATATATATATATATATATAAAGGGACTAAGCATAAATTACAAGAAGACTGACTGCATGGTCATCAATTAGAGGATGGGCCCGAAATGTGATTTGCAGGTTGGGAACACTGGAATCAAGCAAATATCTGGAAAGCGTCTTGACAGAAGACGGTAAGTGCGACATTGAGATCCGTAGATGTATTAGGATGGCCATGGACGCATTCTAAAAGCTGGGCAGAGTATTGCAAGACAGGAGGATTTCTTTGGTAACAAAGAAAAGAATACTGAGCTGTTACGTGACATCTGTCCTTCTTTATGGCTGCGAATGTTAAACGATTTCCTCAAAGATGAAGAAGAGACTCGAGGCGACGGAGATGTGGTTCTACAGAAGGATGCTAAGGATATCATGGACCGAGCGTGTGTGCAACGATGTGGTCATAGAAAGGTTGCAAGTTAAGACTTATACTTAACATCAGAAAGTAGCAGCTGAAATTTCTGGGTCGCATAATGTGGTAGGAAGGCCTGGAGAATCTGATACTCACGGGTCGAATAGAGGGGAAAAGAAACAAGGGAAAGCAGCGCTTGACATACTTGGTGATCTTGAGCAGGTGGATGACAGAACGTGGTCTGGGGCAGGAAGCAGAGGGAAGGAATTTGTTGAGAGCTGCATGGGATAGAGGGAGGTGAAGAGCCATGATCGCCTACGTCCTGAAAGGAGACGGGACATAAGAAGAAAGCTAAAAAAAAAAAGACAGAAGAGAATTAAACGGCTTATTGTTGACGTTTATATTTTTTATTACGATGCTATATTCTCTTTTAAAAATTTAAGCCTCAAACAATTTTACTCCCTGGGCTACTGCTCCCGTCGTCTCACCCTGGCTACACCCACGTTCCGTATAGTTTCATTTTTTTATTTTTATAAACATGGCTGCCTGTGCACGCAATATTTATCCATCAGCGATCTGAAGATATTTATTGCCTTCGGTTTTATTGGTATCATCATTTAAAAAATAAAAAAAAGCCCAGCTCGTGTCTACAGGAGGCGGTAAGTAAATTGTGGCCATTTTATATTTTTAATTTCGCGCATGCGCGACTTTTGTTTTTGATTTTTTCGACTTCACAGAATAGTAAGGTCAGTTGGGCACCGTCTGTTTCCTACCTCCCATGCTTTCTTTCTTTTCTTTCTTTCTTTCCTTCCTTTTTCTTTCCTTCCTTATTTCCGTTCTTTCTTTCTTTCTTTCCTTCCTTCCTTCCTTCCCTCACTCCTTTCTTGCTTCCTTCATTCCTCTTTTGCCTTTCCTGTCCTTTCTTTTCCTCGCCTTCCTTCCTCCCTACCTTCCTTCCTATCTGTTCATATCCATCTGAATCTGTTTATATCTATCTATCTATCTATCTATCTATCTATCTATCGTTAAATTCCCAGATGAATTCTGTGGACAAGACATATTGGTATCAAATGACAATTGGAAAAAAAATTTTAATTTACAATTTTTAATTTAAATTTAAGGTAATTTACATTAACCAGAAAAAAGGCTTAGACACAAGCGTCTATCTTTTTAATTTTGAATTTTAATGTAACTGTAACAACAAAAACATTTCGATTTTATTTTTGCCTTGAAAAAGTAGGAAGACGAAACGCGTCGGCAAAATGTAAGATTTTTTTCCAATTGTCATTTGATACCTATCTATCTATCTATCTATCTATCTATCTATCTATGTATCTATCTTTTTGTACTTTTTAACAATGTTAGGTAAATATGTATTTGTACATTTTAACACTGTTAGGTAAATATGTCTTTGAATCTAATTTTATTCAACTTGCATTTTCAAAGATATTTAACTAAATAATACACACACACACACGCGTGTATATATATATATATATATATATATATATATATATATATATATATATATATATATATATATAACATGAATCATTCATACAAAAAATAGATTAGTAAAGTTAATGAAAAACATCTCGCAAACAAATTTATTAAAGTTACATTAACCCACGAACCTCTTGAAAGTTTTTGAATCGAGAAACCACCTTTTAATTGTTTTGTGTTTCTAAGTCCACCTTGATTTATTGTGGCAGCACATATTAGGGTCCCAGCTATGGGAAAACAGTGAAACTCCTCCCCCAAAACAAAATGTTATGAAAGCTTAAACTACATCAGACAGCAAGGTCTCACCTCTTAATTACTGTTGTTCCCATGTTCATGCTGACCTGGGGAGGTAGCAACTGTCAGGGTCCCAGCTATGGGCAAATAGTTAACACCAAAACTGGGTTCAATCCCTATGAAATTATTAAAATACATTTTTATAGTAAAAATACCAGCGATATATTTTCATAGTAAAAAATTACCAACAATGAATAAAAATAATGCCAGCAATAAATTTTTGAAAAAAAATATTTCCAGCAATACATTTTTAATAAGAAAAATTACGAGAAATACATTCTTGAAAAAAAATATTTCCAGCAATACATTTTTATTAAGAAGAACTACGAGAAATACATTCTTGAAAAAAATATTTCCAGCAATACATTTTTTATTAAGAAAAATTACGAGAAATACATTCTCGAAAAAATATTTCCAACAATACATTTTTTATTAAGAAAATTTACGAGAAATACATTCTTGAAAAAAAAAATATTACCAGCAATACATTTTTGTATTTTAGGAAGTAATTACTAATGCTCCTAAAAATTTACAACATTAAATGACCCATAAGGATTTGATATGCCGCTAAACAAATAAACCAACGACTTTACCGATGTCATCAGTTCCCAACTATATATTTAAACAGATGACACAACTCCGACAAATTCGACAAAAACTGGCAACTGCTCTCGAAAAAGGGCCTCCAAACAATGGTTAACTGGGGCAAGGAATGGCTTGTAAATTTTAACACAAAACAAAACGGACATGAAATGGAGTGATTATATTTAACCGATTAGTACTTCTACTCGTAGTAAAGTTAACTCACTGTGTCGTACCAGAAAATTAGTAAATTTGCATTAGATTTAATTGTATTACTTTTTTATTTTTTTTATTCGGTCGAGGTAGCTGGGAGACTCACGCCAACCATCATGGTCCTGCATCAAGGTCAGAAGGTCATTAGGGTGGTATTCTTTGTCATAAAATAGTTGGTCATTGTAGGTGATTGCTGGCCGACCAACCCGTCTTGTGCCATGGCTAGGTGTCCAGAGCAGTAGATCACTTGCAAGTTCTTGCTTTACTCGTCAGCAGTGTCCTGCAAAGCGCATTCTGCGGTCGCGTCAGAATGTAGAAAGATCAGCAATCGGTAAGTAGAGCCGTAATTTAGTTGGATGTTGTCTCCAAGAGATGTTCTGTCCTGGGTATGACGATAAACTACATCCGCGTCCTGGGTAAGACGATAGACTACGTCTAACAGCAAGGTCTCTGATCAGGAGATTTTGAGGAGCGTGAGACTACCTCTTAATTGCTGATTTTCCCAAGTCCACCCCGACCCGGGGTGGTAGCACCTGTTAGGGTCCCAGCTATGGGCAAATAGTTAACCCCAAGCTGGGATCAAAACACTATGAAAGTGTAAAATAGGTTTTAATACCAGAAATACTTTGTAAAAAATTATTACCAGATATAAATTTTTGAAGAAAAAACTTACTATTATTTGAAAAAAAATTACCAGCAATACGTTTTTGAAAATAATATTGACAGCTATACATTTTTTATGAAAAAAATTTTACCAGAAATAGATTTTTGACAAAACAAAATATTACCAGGGGAAAAAAGTTGTCAGCATTAAATAACCCATTGAGGTTGATATGCCGTAAAACAAAATAAACCAAACCAATCTAATCCAAAGAATACATATTCTATTCATATGAATCTATCCTAAAAATGTTGTCGGCTTTAAATAACCCATTGAGGTTGCCGTAAAACGAAAATAAACCAAACCCAACCAAGAGATGTTAAGTATAGTTCTCAGGAGTGTAGGTTATATCCAGGTTAGACTCAAAGGTTTTAGGGTTAGGGTTTTAATGTCCAAGCAGTGGCACCATCCATTAAAACCACCTCTACAGAGGCGTGAAAGAGTCTCCGCTTGTGGTTATCTGGTAGATCAGATTAAATCCATCTTATTCAAAGCTGACGTAGAATTTTTTTCAAATATAAATTATTCTTCTACCCCTTTGCGACTGCTTGGTCTCACACCGTCTGCTGACCTGAGATGGAACAATTACATTGAATCAATAGCATCATCCACTGCAAGGAAATTTGGTTCCCTGTGTCGCGCCAGAAAGTTTTTCTCGACCGAGTCCATCCTTCAAATCTATAAATCAACCATTCTCCTTTGCATGGAATACTGCTGCCATATATGGTCTGGTGCCCCAACTGTTCGCATTAAGGTCCTCGACAAGATCCAGAGACGGATAAGCAATGTGGTACGTCCTGATCTGGCATCTCGTCTACAGTCACTCTCTCACAGACGTACCGTCGCCTCCCTCTGTCTTTTCTATAAAAACTTTCACGGTAACTGCTCCGACAAGCTACTTTCGCTAACTACCAGACTGAATGAATTTAAGCGTGCTACTAGACTGGCATCACGGTCCCACCCTTTCACTGTCGAAACGGTTAAATGTAGCCGTCTCTTCTACTCCAATAGCTTCATATTTCGCACCTCTCATCTGTGGAATTACATTCCTATTATTTGCTTCCCTGATAGCTATAATCTCCAACTATTCAAATGTAATGTCAATCGACATCTCCAGATGCCCTGACCTATTCCCTGTCCTTCTCTTCATTCTTTTTCCTATCATGCCTCTTTACTTTCGCTCCCACTCTGTAACCCCTTGCGTACTAGTGGCATCTCAGGATGAAATGCTTAAAAAAATGATCTAATAAATAAACATCATATGTTTAGGTTTTATTATAATCCTAATAATCTGTATCGGTCTATATTTCTGAGATGAGGTATTATCTACACTATTTACATTATTCGGACTCTTGTCCTCATCTTTGTCGCCATATTTATCAACCTTCAGTATCTGTCTATATTTCTGAGATGAGGTATTATGTACACTATTGACATTATTCAGATTATTGTCCTCATCTTTGTCGCCATATTTATCACCCTTCAGTATCTGTCTATATTTCTGAGATGAGGTATTATGTACACTATTTACATTATTTGTACTATTGTCCTCATCATTGTTGCCATATTTATTACAACGTTTCGGCCGTTGTACGCTCCGGCCTTCTACAGGCGGTTGGAAATAATAAAAATACACATTGATAATTATTACATGGTTTGATTTGATGATTAACAACAAAATTCTTTATAATATCTAATGTTATCAAGAAAATATTTTATCTCCCTTTATGAAGAAAATATAGTTATCTCCCATTATCAAATAGGACAGGAAATATATAACTAAATTCACATTGATAATTATTATATAGTTGGATAATTCCACGGTTGCAATAGCTATTATTGGTAAAAAAAAAAAAAAAAAAAAAAGACATTGATAGTTGTACAATTGGCATTGCAACCGGAAATAACACTCTATCTCTCTCGCTCTCTCACTGTTCTCTCTCTCTCTCTATATATATATATATATATATATAGAGAGAGAGAGAGAGAGAGAAAGAGAGAGAGAGAGGGAGAGAGAGATTTTTCATATTTTTCTTATTTTAATCGAACACGCAATCGAGATCACGAATATTAATTTTTTTTAATTAAATTTTATAAAATTTAATTTTTTATTAAATTTTATAAAATTTAATTTTTAATTAAATTTTATAAAATGTAAAAGGGGTATCCAGTTTGGTAAGTCAATCCATAACCCCCTATGGAAGCCAAAACAAAATATGGTCACACTGCATGATTTCTTAAAATGAAAAATTTTAAATAAAATTTTTAAAAATTGAGACCTAATATGTAATAATATTGGTCCTGACCTGGCATCTCGGCTATAGTCACTTTCCAACCGTTGTAATGTAGCTTCCCTGTGCCTTTTCTATAAATACTTTCATGGTAATTCTTCTGATGAACTCTCTACTATTATATCTAGAATTTATGAATTTAAACGCAGTGCTAGATTGGCAGTTGAAATCATTTACAGTTGAAATGGCGGCTAGATGGAACCGTAAGTTCTATGCTAACATTTTTTCTCTGACACTTTATATCTCTGTTTACCTAAATATTTACTTTTGTCTACACCAAAAAATTAAATAAATATTTATTTGTATATCTGCATGTGTACGTAATCGCACGCATATATGGTTGCCCATATCTCTTTATTTAACTCATTTTCACACGCCTATATATATATTGGATTTTAAAAATTGCCAGTTTTTAATTTTAATATTAAATTTTATCATATAATTTTATAATTATTAGTTAGTATAAATTATTTTTAATATTACACGTATTTAATGATCTGAATAGCTATTATAGCAGGATTTCGTTGTCAAGCTTTTGAATCTTTCTATACTTCGTTTTTGATTGGTTATTCTAGCTTTTGTAACAATGTTTCCCCCTAGTGTAGGATCGTTAATTAATCTGAAACTTTTAAAACCATTTATTTTCTTTTCAACATCATCACTTGATAAGACACAGAGTGTGTTGAAACAAAATGGCTATTTTTGTAGTGATTTTTATAACATACTTATGTTATAATTTTTATAAAAATAATTATATATATATATATATATATATTTTATATATATATAATATTTTTATTACAATACATCATAATAAAACTTTTTACATCGCTTCACAAAAGCTTTCATGTTTCCATACTTTGTTGGCAATAACAGATAACTGTTATGGTGTGGACCATAAAAGATAACGCGGACTCGGATATAAGGTTTAATATATTCTCGGTAAAAGAAGTACAACATTAAACGTGGACAGGAGAGTACTTTCTCTCACTGGTGCTCGTTTACTGTTGTACTTCTTTTACCGAGAATATATTAAACCTTATATCCGAGTCCGCGTTATCTTTTATGGTCCACACCATAACAACTAACAACTGGCGACGAGGCATTCGAATTTATTCGGAAGGAAAGAAACCCTCTCTTGCCGACCATAACAATAACTTTTCTATCATCGCCTGACGAAGTACAATCGAAGTATTGAAACGTGAAAGAAGTATATGGTTGCAGCAGACTTTAGAAGGAGCCAGAAAATCAATCCTAAACAGAAAAAAAATATATTCCTCTGTCTCTGAATAAAAGACTGGGGAGGAATGTGAAATGGGCAATAGGCAAACTTTTTTTTTCTTTTATTGTTCTCTCTCCTTCAAAGTGATGTTTTTCATATTGTCAAACACTCATTAAGCAATTTGCTTGGGGGTGAAATGATTGAAAAATAACACTTGTATACTCAAGCTGCCTTGACCAGGGATCGAACTTTCATTATTTAATGTCTGGTATCCGAACCCGTAGTCTCGACCAAAAATATTCCCTGTACACCCTGTATAAAATAGGGTCGGGTAACTGTTTCCCGAGACGAGACTCTGTCCTTCGATTTAGCCTCGTAATGAATTATTGAAGCACCTGAATAAGTCCTTTTCACTTTAATCTCAAATGGGCCTTAAGGACCTCTGGATATTGTTGTTTTGTTTTTGATAAATATATCCGTTTGCTTAGCAGCATTCCACAATTCAAGTCCTTGTGTCTTATCCTTATTTTCTCACGACAGGAGCGATGACGGCAGACAGGCTGGCACCATTGACCGATTTCACTTGTGCAATGAAAACTCTCAACCGGAAATTATTTTCCACAAAGGTTCATTGATTGCTCCAAATGTCCGACGAACGACAATTTACTATTGATATTTATTAAACACTAGAGACCAACTGGTAGGATATCCAAGGAAGAAGACTGTGTCGCGCCAAAACAATCCACCTTTCGAGAAAATCACCGTCCGTTATTTGTTGACCGGTACTTTTCGGTTATCGGCGCTGAGTTCACTTTTAGGCGGAGACATTAGAGGTTGACTGGGAAGTATAGAGCTGGAAGACAGTCCCAAAAGAGAGAAGTGCTATAGAAGAAACTGTTAGCATAAAACTTACGGTTGCATATAGCCATTTCAATTGCAAAATGATGAGACCTAGCCGCCAATCCAGTACTGCGCTTAAATTCATAAAGTCTTGATACCGTACAGAAAAGTTCACCAGAATAATTACCATGAAAGTAATCAAAGAAAAGACACAAGTAAGATATGTCTCGACGGTGGAAAAGTGATGCCTGATCAGGATCAATAATATTGTAGATTCTTCTTTGGATTTTTGGAAAGCATGGATGAATGGTAGACTTAAAAATATGTAAGATAGATTCTGGAGAGAAACATTGCAGATTCTTCTTTGGATTTTATCAACAATCTCTAAATATATTGCAGGAGCACCGGACCATATGTGGCAGCAATATTCAAAGCATGGATGAATGGTAGACTTATAAATATGTAAGATAGATTCTGGAGAGAAACATTGCAGATTTCTCTTTGGATTTTATCAAGAATCTCTAAATATATAGCAGGATCACCGGACCATATGTGGCAGCAATATCCAAAGCATGGATGAATGGTAGACTTATAAATATGTAAGATAGATTCTGGAGAGAAACATTGCAGATTCTTCTTTGGATTTTATCAACAATCTCTAAATATATTGCAGGAGCACCGGACCATATGTGGCAGTAATATTCAAAGCATGGATGAATGGTAGACTTATAAATATGTAAGATAGATTCTGGAGAGAAACATTGCAGATTTCTCTTTGGATTTTATCAAGAATCTCTAAATATATAGCAGGAGCACCGGACCATATGTGGCAGCAATATTCAAAGCATGGATGAATGGTAGACTTATAAATATGTAAGATAGATTCTGGAGTGAAACATTGCAGATTCCTCTTTGGATTTTATCAAGAATCTCTAAATATATAGCAGGAGCACTGGATCTAACTAACGCCTTTATCCACTGTGACATATGAGAAAAAATTCTGAGCTGCAGACTTAGCAAATGATTCAATCTAATCTTTTCACTTCATCTCAGTTGAAAACATTAGCCTGAGAAGATGCAATCAGCCACTCTCCTGGAGATTAACATAGTTGATATATTTACGGTGAAGAGGGTATAAATCTCTCATTGGATAGAAACAGGGGTCAGTTTTTCCGATGTAAGAAAAAAGATAAAATCTGAATTAAATTGAAAGGGGGTGCCATTTAGTTCAATTGAGCCCGAGGCACTCTGACATGATAACAGTGGAGAGCCATGATCACCGACATCTTGAAGGTACATGTCTTTAACTTTTTTAAAAAATCCATGGCAATTCACAGTGGTCAAAGATAACTTGAACAACATATGAATCTGACACTGGAGCGAGGCGGCAACTGTTCCAAAATATATAAACATGAAAGAAAATAACATTAATTTACATTATACTATTTACAATGCCCTCATCTTTGTTGCCATATTCACAACGTTTCGATCATTGTACTCTCCGGCCTTCTTCAGGTGAATGGAATTTCGAACTAAACCCTTTATTCCCTCCAGCGGGGTAGAGTGTTCTAGTTCCATGTGCCGCGCCTCTTTCTGTTATCTTCCTTTTAACTCAACTCTTTAAGATTTTGTTCACCTCTGTTGTAGCCTTGTATTGAACTCACAACTCTTTAGGTCAAGTTATTGAATTCAACCAATGTTTTTATCCACTGCGTCATGTGTCCTTCGGAAATTACCTGAAGAAGACCAGAGCGTATAACGATTGAAACGTCGTGAATATGGCAACAAAGATGAGAAAAAACCGACCGAACAATGTAAATGGTGTAAATAATTACAATTCCTCATCTCAGAAATATGGATTGGTTCTGAAGAAGGCCAGAGTGTACAATGGCCAAAACATTGTGAATATGGCAACAAAGATGAGCACAACTCTCCGAACAATATAAATGGTGTAAATAATTGCAATTCCTCATCTCAGAAATATAGACAGATCCTGAAAATCCTGGAGCGTACAACGTCAAAACATTGTGAATATACAAAAATTTAAATATCTAGGAAGTGTTTAAACAGAAGACGTAAAATACGACCCCGAAATCAGAAGATACAGGGGGATAGCGAAAAATGTCTTCCAAAAAGTAAGCAAAGTATTACGAAACAGGAAAAAATTCATTATTTGTACTATTTACGCGTCGACTATTATCCCGCTTTTGTTGCTGTTTTCACAAACAAATAAATGGATGTTCTGTTCATCCTTCGTCATTAAAAATATTCCATTTTTCCGTAAATTCACTTCTAAATGTTTTATGTGAATACTGTATCTTTGAGAAATAGTAACTGAGATGGGTACAGGAGTTTGCGTGTAAATAGTTGAAATAATGATCACTCCTCATCCCAAAACCTAAGTAGGAAAATTTCATAACAAACGAAGAAAAGAACACTGAACTATTATGCATTTTTGGTATTTCATATATGGAAATGAATGCTGGACAATCTCATGACAGATGGGAACGATTTGATACAGCAGAAATGTGGTCTTCTAGAAGAATTCCTGCGAATCCCATAGACTGAACACTTGGATAACGACGAAGTTTTAAAGAAAATGGAAACTTATAGATAGTATCAGAAAAGTTGAAATTTTAGGGTACTTAATGAGGGAAAGACGGCTCGGAAAATTTAACACTCACATAATATACTGAAAGCAAGAGGAACAATGGAAACCAGTGGATAACCTACCTAACTGTTGTAATCTAGGGAAAGTTACTGAATAGAATAATCACATGAAGATTGATAATGGACAATAATACTTAGGACAAGAACAACACATATAAGATTCGCCAGAGTCGCGTAGAAGTAGGTAGTCAACTGCTAGAAGTGAGTCAAGGGAATTCCGCAATGAATCTCCAACGGCAGGATATCTACCATCGCCCCATCGGTCAGATGTGGCACAAGGCCGAATTTAATATGGGGCATCCGAGATCGTAGGCTCAGCCAAAACAAAAAAAATCCCCGTAGAACCCGTATAAAACGAGGTCGGGTAGCTGTTTCCCGAGACTAGATTCTGCCCTTCGATATAGCCTCGTCTGGGGATCCTCTCGGCCAGGAGGCAGAGAGATTGACCAGCACAACTGGGGACGAATCTCCCACTACAGGATATCTACCTACCGCCTCACGCGGTTAGATGTGTCACAAGGCCGAATTTAATGTGGTATATCCGTAGCCTCGGCCAAAAAAAAAAAAATCACCGTAGACCCGGTATAAAACGGAGTCGGGTAGCTATTTCTCGAGACGTCACTCTGCCTTGCGAAAATAGTCTCACCTAAAAATCCTCTGTGAACGGAGGCAGAGAGTTTCACCAACACAGCAACTGAAGGATATTTACCAACCACACCACGCGGTCAGATGTGTCACAAGGCCAAATTTAATGTGGGGTGTCACAAGGCCAAATTTAATGTGGGGTGTCACAAGGCCAAATTTAATGGAGGGTGTCACAAGGCCGAATTTAATGTGGGGTGTCTCAAGGCCGAATTTAATGTGGGGTGTCACAAGGCCAAATTTAATGTGGGGTATCACACGGCCGAATTTAATATGGGGTGTCACAAGGCCGAATTTAATGTGGGTTGTCACAAGGCCGAATTTAATGTGGGGTGTCACAAGGCCAAATTTAATGTGGGGTGTCACATGGCCGAATTTAATGTGGGCTGTCACAAGGCCGAACTTAATGTGGGTTGTCACAAGGCCAAATTTAATGTGGGTTGTCACAAGGCAGAATTTAACATGGGGTATCCGAGATTGTAGGCTCAGCCAAAAGAAATTCCCCGTAGACCTCGAATAAAACGAGGTCGGGTAGCTGTTTCCCGGGACTAGACTCAGCTCTTCGACATAGCCTCGTCTGAGGATCCTCTATGCCCGGAGGCAGAGAGTTTCACCAGCACAAGGACGATGTGGCACAAGGACGAATTTAATGTCAGCTATCCGAGCCCGTAGGCTCGACCAAAAATATTCCCTGTACACCCTGTATAAAATAGGGTCGGGTTTCCCGAGACGAGACTCTGCCCTTCGACATAACCTCGTCTGGGGATCCTCTCTGCCCGGAGGCAAAGTGTTTGGCCAGGACCGCTGGATATTTATTGTATATAAAATACAATTGTGGCACAAGGCCAAAATGGGCAGGGGTTGAGGCTGGTCATCACTAACTATCTTATACCTAGCTAATCCGATTCACGGCCCATTCATACATTACAATTTACTCATTCACCACAAGAACTCATCCATCACCAATCAATCCTCCATTCACCATAATACCGCATCCTCTCAAGGGGAAACCTACAAAACACGCCCCATGCCTTAACAATTTAATGATAATAAATATATATATATATATATAAATTCTAATAATGAAGAATGAGAGGGGAGGGAGATGAACCCAATAATAAAACTAAAACTCAACACAAAGTAAACTAAACATAACTGATGCTAGTAGGGCCCGTCCAACTATCTAAATGGAGAGGCCGCTGTATTCTGCACATTGGACAAAATCAAGAGGCTCTCTCGCTAAGGGAGTGGGAAGGTGAAAATATAGATGAACATAGCGAAAATATAAAGCTGACCCAGTCGAGATAAAAAGGGGTCAAAACACACAAGGGGGTGGGGGGTCGTTTCGGGAATCTCGACTTGAATCATAACCAAAGAGGCGGCCGGGAACAGGCCAAGAACAACACTTACATTAACTAGGTACACTGAAGCTTGTCTAACCTAAACAAGGGGAGGGCTCCACAGGAAATCACCCCGATGTGACATAGGTTGACCTAAAAGAGAAAATCAAGGCTAGTCCCATTCAAACGAACCAAGCTCGCCTGTCGAATGCAATCGTTTTCTATCAGTTCTAATCTTCATCTTGAGCTGATGCTCAAAGAATCGGATTAGATCCTGATGAGAAAGACGGTTGTCTCGTAAGATTTCCTCCTGTCACGTCATCCAAATCCCCATTCGGGCCGTGGCCAGCAGCGTGAGAAACAACATCCGTTTCACCCCGGAAAACGGGGGCGACACATTGTCACACGCGTATGCGCGATCAATGAGCACGGGCTGTTCGGGAGCGAGACGAGCCGTCAGCTCGCCGACATGGTCCCATAAGGGGCGGACCCGGGGGCAATAGTAGAAAGCGTGCGAAGCCGTTTCTTCCAGACCAAGGCCACACCGTCAACAGTCTGGCAAATCCGCCAAGCCCCATATGAAGACCTTGTCATTGAGAGGCAGCCGATTCCGAACCAATCGCCAGGTAAGCGATAACTCAGGGTTATAAGATAATCCGCCGCTGGCGCCCAAGACCAGAAAGAGCGAAACTCCTCTTCCGACAAGCCGAGCTGCTCACGTAGGGAATCCTTCGTGACCCCCTCCACTAAAAGACGATAGAAGACCTTCCTAGGCCGTGAAAGGTCACTGGACCGAGGAACGGCCAACAATGCCGACCGACACTCGCGAAGGAAATCCGATTGATCCCGGGGATTATAATTGCGCTCAACCCACTAGATGTGGGGATTGATGGTAAGGCGAGGGAACGCGTCCCTAACAATCCCCACCATAGGCGAATCTCTTCCTGTCAACGCGCGGCGTAGGAAAGAAAACCTCGAGGCACGTTTGTGGCTCTCCAAGTGTGGCATTCGCAGCCCCCATGACACGGACGTTGTGCACAGACTCGTTTGTCGACTCGATTCCCGTGTCCCCTCCATAAAATGAAGGATAGCGATCGCTCGATCGGCTTCCTATGGCCGTCACAGAGGAAGTACGGACAATCGATAAAGGACAAGAGGGAAAACACGAATCTCCGGCTGCAGACCAACATACAGTATTTACTACTGTATTTATGTGAATGGGGACATACCCATTATCGTCCGTAGGTATGCTACATCACTAACGAGTTTGTGTAAATGGTTGACAAAACACTGATTAGGAGATATAGAAAAAAGAGAAAATTTAATAAGGGTTACAAAGAACATGAAACTGTGGAGAGCCATGAACGCCCACGTCCTGAAGGGACGCGACACATCATCATCATCTTGCGGCCTCAGCCGAGATTGAACTCACTACACCTTTCCAGTATTCCTTATCTGTCATAGCTAATACTTTGATTGGTGTAGTTCATAATCTTGTCAAATAACTGAATTCTTGATGCTTCGCTAGGGCTATCAAGGGTGGATTGCCAACCAAGGCTCAGACAGACTCCATTCACCCTCCGCAGGTTTTGAATTCAGAGTTTTCCTTCTCCTAGACCAGTTGCCATCCAAGGCTATAGAACCCAGTCTGTCCTGCTATTTACCCATAGCTGGAAACATAGAAGACCCAATGATCACTGGCAATACTAAAAAATATCGAACTCAGTCATCAAATACCCAAATGATAACTTGTTAATGACCACAAAGTATTTATTTAATGGTCGGGGACAGTGACGTCTAAAAGGTATGATATCTACTGTGTTATATGCGTATATATGCGATGGCGCACTTCGAGGAGAAGAAACGAGGAGTGCTCGAGGGGAGGCGACGCCAGCGTCATCTGCAGCCTGACAATTCCGCACTGGGTATGTTTCCCTGTCACCTATGCCCGAGAAATTGTCGTTCGCGGATCGGGCTGCTATCTCATTTGGCAGCCCACAGAAGACGGATGGAGATGGGAGGACAGTGCCGTCGTCAGCAATGACGAACAGCGTAAGAGAAGATATATATATATATATATATATATATATATATATATATAAAGAAATAATCATACATAGAATCAATCAGCAATATTAATGCGATTAATGGTGAAATCACTTCGCTAGTAGAACATAATGTATGCATTAAAATACTGTTAATCCATTGAATGATGTGATCCTCATTTATAAAACTGTTGTCAGATGTTTCTAGTGTATATTTTTTTAAGTTAAGCAAGTACTTTCAAAGATCCATGTCTTCATCGTCAGGCTGTAATTTTTTCCTTTAAAGTTAAAACTTGAAGTCGAAATAATTGTTTGTAGACCGAAAGATGTTTTTTTTAAGAATGTGCTATTTATTGATGGTTGTACAATCTCGGAACGTGCTAGTCGCAACGCTAAATTATTTCGTCTTCAAGAAATGGGCTGGGAAGGAAACACACTCCTGTATTCAACAGTTAGATAAAGATAATTGTTAATTCTCATCATATTCGAACCTCTTGAGTTGTTTTATTTTATTTATTTTTTTTTTTTACTCACGCTTGTGCGGTATCACCTTTACCCCGGATTCAGCTTGCACTACGGCCCGACGCCTGATTGATTTCGTCTACTTAAGATCAAAGTCACAACGTCTACTTTCGTCTACTTGAGATCAAAGTAGTTACTTCGGTAACCAGACGTTGGAGGTGAGCTGGGAACGACAAGTTGGTATCGAACCGGAAACGACCAAATCGACTGGGGCACAGGCTGGTGGCAGCGACTGCGAGTCAACCCCAAACGCTGGTGGAAGAAACCTTACAGCTTCGCGCCGCAACTAGGAGTTGACCACAGGCCGACGGCGCAGTGTCATATATTGACGTCGCGACCAGTGGACGTCACGTATTGGCGCTGGACTGCGACTGCGACCGCGACCACCGGTGGGTGTCACAAAGTGGAAAGATTATACTGAATCAATTGCTCAGTCTGATGCTAAGAAAGATGGATCACTATGTCGTGCTAGACATTTTTTCTCGCCAGAATCCATCTTTTACATTTCTAAACCTACCATTCGTCCATGCATTGAATATTGCTACCACATGTGGTCTTCTGGTCTTGCAGATATTTAGAGGTTCTGCAATGTTATTGGTCCTAACCTGGCATCTTGACTTCAGTCTCTTTTCAACCGTCTTTTGTATAAATATTTTCACAGTAATTATTTTGATGAGCTAATCTCTTTGATGGCTAGACTTTACGAATTTAAGTGCAGTACTAGATTGGCAGTTAGGTCTCATCATTTTACAGTCGAAATGGCTAGATCTAACCTTAAGTTCTATGCTAACAGTTTCTTTTGCGTTTCTGGCTTGTGGAACTCTCTTCCAGCTTCTTGCTTTCGAATCAACTTTGATCATCAAAAATTTAAATGCAATATCAATCCTTATATTATGTTTTCTTAATACCTGTTTTTTATTGTTGTTAAATAATGTTCTCTTTTTCAAATATTCTATCACACTCATTAGCTCCTTGCATCTTAGGGACTTTATTGACTTGTTTGGGGTGAAAAGATAAAAAATATTTTCATGGCAATTGTTCTGGTAAGCTTTTCTATTTGGTACCTAGACTTTACGTATTTAAGTGCAGTACTAGATTGGCAGTTAGGTCTCTTCATTTTACTGTTGAAGTTACTAGGTGTAACCGTGAGTTCTTTGCTAACAGTTTCCTCTCACTTCTCGCTTATGGAACTCACTTCCGGATTCTGTTTTTCAGTTAAAGTTGATTTTCATAAATTTAAATGCAATGCTAATCTTCGTCTTCTGCTACCTTAAATCCTGTTATTTTTTTTAAGGGTTTCACCCCAAGCAAGGCGGGAAGCCACTAGCACGCAAGGAGTTACAGAGAGTTGGAGCGAAAGCAAATAGGAGTGATAGAGGAAAGGATGAAGAGAAAAATAGGGGATAGTTCAAGGCATCTGGAGATGTCGATTGACATTACATTTGAATAGTTAGAGATTATAGCTATCAGGGAAACAGGAAGAGAGGAGGAAGTTCCACAGGCGAGAAGTGCGAGACATGAAGCTATTGGAGTAGAAGAGACGGCTACATTTAACCAGTTTCGACAGTGAAATGGTGAGAGCGAGATGCCAGCCTAGTAGAACGCTTAAATTCATGAAGTCTGGGAACCAGCGAAAGCAGCTCATCGGTGCAGTTACCGTGAAAGTATTTGTAAAAAAGACAGAGAGAGGCGACGGCACGTCTGTGAGAGAGCGGCTGCAGACGAGATGCCAGATCAGGGACAATTACGTTGCATATTCGTCTTTGGATTTTATCAAGAACCTTGAGACAAACAGAAGAGGCACCAGACCATATATGGCAGCAATACTCCATGCAAGGGCGAATGGTTGATTTGTAGATTTGAAGGATCGACTCCGGCGAGAAAAATTTCCTGGCACGCCACAGTAAGCCATCTTTCCTTGCAGTAGACAAAGATATTGACTCAATGTATTCGTCCCATCTCAGGTCAGCAGTCAACGTGAGACCGAGCAGACGCAGAGAGTTGCTCTCGAGAAGTTGAGCGTCAGACATTCTAATGGGAGGCAGGGATGGTTCTCTCTGGTGAGTAATAGAGAGCGGTTTTGTTTTTGAGGCATTAAAATTAACCAGCCAATTCCTGCCCCAGTTCACAACCGATTGGAGGTCCTTTTCGAGGCTAACGGCCAGGTTAGATTTGTTAGCGACACTAGATTTGTTTTTGAGGCAGGACTAGTAGTGTCGATCGCGTAGATGCCTACTTGGGAATCTATGACGTCAGGAAGATCGTTGATGAAGATAAGGAACAGAGTAGGGCCTAGGATGGAGCCTTAGGAAACACCTGCGTTCGTGGGATAGGATCTGGAGGAGAATCCGTTGAGAACGACCTTCAATACACGGTTTGACAGGAATGATTGTATTAAGTCAATCAATCGACTTGAAATTCCATAACCCTGAAGCTTGCGAATAAGGCCGGCATGCCAAACACTATCAATCGCTTTGGAGATATCTAGAGCCACGGCACGAGCTTCTCCGTTATTATGAAGAGCTATTGGCCTCTCTCCTTAATAGTTGTTATATACCGTACCTATAAACACTAATGGATATATCCAAATCTGCATAAATACGGTGGACACTATTGTAAGCGGGAGCAATATGCTGCCTAAGCTGGAAGCGAGAGAATATTCTGCCTAAGCTGGAAGCGTGAGCTGTCAGCATGGAAAGCTGTTCCCGTATCGAACTTTCTGCCCCCTCAGAGAGGAACCCGGACGAGCCTATGTCGAAGGGCAGAGTCTCGTCCGGGAAAGGTAGACAGATAGCCGATCCCGCGTATTCGGGGTCTACGGGCAATTTTTGCCCGAGCTCACGTGCTCGGATTTCGTCACATTAAATTTGGCTTTGTGCCGCATCATAACTCGTGGGGAGACAGGTAATTATCGTAATATGGTGTTTAAGTAGTCCACCACTAGCAGTGGTTTACCTACTTCACGCCGCTGGCGAGTATTATATTTTATTGATGTTATAAAGATTACCATTTCATTTCCAACATCCGTTTTGGTTATTCCTCATTCAGTAACCCTTTCTAGGTTACAACAATAATGTTTTGTCTTAGTAGCTTTATTTCCTTGCTTCGGGCGAAATGATTTTAGAATAAGAATATGGCGTTGCTATCACGTGATGGTGTTCATGTAACGAACTTGACCAGAATTCAAACGACTATTTTTTTGTTCTAAGCCGCCAACTATTACGCCACTTGTACGCCATTAGTTTATGGCGAAAATGAACTCGAGGCTGGGCGTTTTTAAATTTTGATAATGTAGAAAATAAAAGTGGACATTGGGTGGTGTGTGTCTCTTTCCCAACATAAGCGACATTAGATGATCAGAAAATCCTAGCAAATTTTAAGTCGCTTAACGACACATTATCAAATTGCTTGGAGATTGATTAAACTAAAAATAAACTACAAGTCCATAAAAAAGATGTTTACCGTCTTTAAGATCGTACAGTGAGATTCCAAGTTAGTGTCTCGCCATTACTTTCTCACGACCACTACGATGACGGCAGACTGACCGGCACCGTCCACTTATTTCTCTGATGCAGTGAAAATCTCCCAGCAAAAGTCATTTTTCCACAAAGGTCCATTGAGAGAGAATTTGCAAATAATATTTGCTAACTTTAGAAAACTTTAAAGATTTGCACTTTCGTTACTAATAGAATTTTAATTCAATCGGTCACATAATCTACGTCTATATATCAATGTTTATTATACCTCAGTATTTATAAAGTTGATATCTCACGGTTCTACGACGTTGGTTAACATGATTTTCAAGTATATACCTCAATATGTAAGCAAATATATAGATATAGATCCGACAGTATGAAGAAAAATATATAGAAAAAAACAAACAAAAATCTTAATATTCAATTATGCTGTATTAATGTTAATATAAAGTCAACGTCGGACGTTTCGGTCTATTTTAGACCATCTTCAGGACATTTTCATTTAAACATAATTAACATTAGGACATATAAAATTCAACATGAAAAGACGATGGACATAAGAGCACAACTAATCCAAACAGATAACTGAAATTTTTATATAAGATCAGCGTTCCGTTTAAATATGATCACGTCGTCGTCACGTGGGCGATGTTGTGAAAACGTATTGATCTCTGCGTATTCCTATATCAACGGAAGGAATTTCTTGAACTGTTTATATAAAATAGTTCAATCGACCTTTTTTAATATTTTGAAATCATCTTGAAATACGTTTAATAAGTTTAAAGTCAGCCCACCCGAAAATCAATATTAGTAACAACAATTGGGTGCAACTGAGGCACATACCCGAATGGGGGGTTAACAATTTGAATAGGGGGTGGCCCTGAAATGGGCCGTCTTTGCGTTCTTAATCTTGCAAGGAAGGAACCTCTTCCATGGACCGTCCTAATAATAATATACGATAATTTTTTTATTTATAATATAATTGTTTTTTTATAATTCTAATAATCTTTTGCGTTAGATTTCAACTCTCTAAATTGATTGTACGCTGTTTTTTACAGACATTAAATTTTGCCTTTGATTTTCGCGCTAAGTGTAAAAAATTAGTTTTTTCGATTTTTCACCTTCAAAGTTGTCATTTTTTTCCAGCCCATTTGGACTCAAAACTGGCACTGGAGAATTATCTCTGAAAAAAAATAATCGAAATTGGATGAAATCTGTGGAAACGCATAAACAACATCCGATCACATACACACATACATACAAATACACATTTTGAGAATTATATATATATATATATATATATATATGCAAATATTTACTTTGTTGCTTTAACCCTTTGAGCCCTGTGTTCCTGAACAATTTTAACCCTTCCGCCTGATCTCCTGAGTCAAAATTCGCAAATAATTGGTAATGTAATGTTTCACGGTAGATATAAAAATAGTTACAAGTGTTTACCCACCGTTCAGCCGGTGGCTGGGCATTAAGTCATTTTTCTCTACCACCGTTCAACCGGTGACTGGACATTACATCATTTTTCTCTACCACCGTTTAACCGGTGGCTGGACATTACGTCATTTTTTCTCTACCACCGTTCAACCGGTAGCTGGACATTACATCATTTTTCTCTACCACCGTTCAACCGGTGGCTGGATATTACATCATTTTTCTCTACCACCGTTCAACCGGTGGCTGGACATTACGTCATTTTCTCTACCACCGTTCAACCGGTGGCTGGACATTACGTCATTTTTCTCTACCACCGTTCAACCGGTGGCTGGACATTACGTCATTTTTCTACTGCCGGTAAAGCGGTGGTCAGGACTCAGGTTAATAATATAACATAATAAATCAATTAAAATATTAATTAAAAATATTAACTAAGATATTATAATTTAATTAATAATAAGAATTAACAAATATTATAATTCATTTGAGTGGCTCTTGGTCCCTGGATTAGTTTTAAAAGTGCATTTGAATTTCAGAGAATTTCTGTTCGCGTTTCCCACATTTTTGTTCTCAACTATTTTTCCGTACCTCGATTTAAAAAGCAGTCAGTTATTCTTTTTCTTTTCTCTTTCGCATTCTTTTTCTTGTTTAAAACTGTTCGTTGGCCTTCTTGGGGTGGAAAAGCAGAGAAAGGGGAGAAAAAAAAATGAAAACTCATCATCTGAGCGAGCCCCACCTTTACACTTGAGATGAACCCGGATAAAACAAGGGTCTTTCGCTAGACACTTTACCATTTGTAAAAAAAAAAAAAAATTGATAAGATCTTGGTGCGCCAGAACCAATCTTGTGACATTCCTCGTTTCCCCGCGACCGACACACACCCGCAGAAAAATGCGGGGAGGGGTTTGAAAAATACTATATCCGATGCGAATAAGAAAGTACATCCTTAGCGAATCCTTTTATATGTCGCGCTGGACAAAGAAGTGTCTTGTGTTTGTCGCATGAAGTTCACAACAAATGAATAGTATCTTTTTCGACAAATTTTCTCAGAGTCCGACGTCTTTTCACCACCTTGGATAAGTATTGTACTTCTATGTCACTTGAACTCTTCGAATACATCTGTTGATATCATTATCAATTCTATCAATTTTGTAATGATAAAAGTACACGTGACAGCGTTTGTATGTCATTTAAACACACACAAACACTTCAGGTCCTTACAACGTTTTCACCAGTCTTAACAGATCTTCTGTTCTCGTAATTCGCCTTCGGATTTTAGTGTTTCACATTCCGTCGCTGTTAAAAGACGCCCTAGATATTTAAAGTGTTTTGACAGAGGACGCAAAGTATTGGGATATCCAAAGTTGCCTTCAAGAAGCCAAGCAGAAAAACTTCGTTTGAAACTAAGAAAAGAGTACTGAACTGTTATGTAATATCAGTCCTCCTATATGGCAATGAATGCTGGACAACCTCTACAAAGACGAAGAAGAGCCTTGAAGCAAGAGAAACAAAGAAAAGAGGACTGAACTGTTACGTAATATCAGTCCTCTTATATGGCAATGAATGCTGGACAATCTCCTCACAGATGAAGAAGAGACTTGAAGCAAGAGAAACAAAGAAAAGAGTACTGAACTGTTATGTAATATCTGTTCTCCTATATGGCAGTGAATGCTGGACAATCGATTATGTGAACATTGTTCGAACATAATATCCAAAGAAAATACAAAATAAAGGAAACCAAAAATAAAGTACAGTGTAACCCGGATATAAGAGAGTTGTCGGGACCGGATAAGAAGTCTCTTATATCCGGGTTTCTCTTATATCCGGGTTTGGTCTATTTTATATACATTAACACAGGCTCTAATTTGGGACCAGAGAAAATCTCTCTCATATCCGGGTTTCTCTTATATCCGGGTTACACTGTATTAGCAACATTAAATAATGTTAAATATTCAAAATTTTAAAATTAAAAATTAAAATGAGATATTCAGTTATTATGGTAAAACGAAACATGCTCACATCGTTCGGGTTCGAGTAAGGCTAGTTTTTTGTTTCTTCTTCTTCTTCTTCTTCTTCTTCTTCTTCTTCTTCTCCTCCGCCTTCTTCTTTTTCTTCTTTTTCTTCTTCTCTTCCTCCTCCTTCTTCTTCTTCTTCTTCTTCTTCTAAAGTCACCTTACATCGATGAATCTAATTATTCGCCTCACTTCCGGTCTAGTTTTCATCCGCCATGATCCATGACGACGTGTTATATATTCTTCCCACCAACGCAACCAAACAAGGACTGAATTGTCAGCGGAATGTATTTTTAAAAAAAAACTGCGAGCCTGTCTTATTTGACTCTAGACGAGTCTAGCTTAGTCTCCCTCTTGCCGATTATAAACTGGTGTAGACCTGAAATGCCGGCGAAAACATTCTAAATAAGTCGCTGTTGCTATGTCGTGGGAAGTCGACCGTAGAGTGCAAAGCGAAAACGAGACCAGGTAAACGAAAACGTTTTAACAACATACAACTATGTAACTAAAAAGACAGATCTTTGATACAAAGATTCACCTGACGCACAGGAAATAGAATAAAAAGGAATGCATATCACAAAACTATTAACGTGATGAATCGATCAGCAATGGCCAAAGTCAGAATATTTTTTTGTTTGTTGTTTCTTTTTATGCATCTAGTCTTGTTCGAGAATCTGGAAGTAGAATAGGCATTATCGACCATTATCGACTCGGAAAGTGGACTTGACGTGTCGAGTTCAAATTCCAGCCGGTGCCATTGCGTTAGGATTTGGAAGAAGACTCTTGGAAAAGACACGAGCCTTACGACCAGATCACAATAAAACCCCGGTTACCTCCCGATCACCGGAGTCAAGCAACGTCAAGTAGACGGATAACCGTTTCGGAATACCGGGTACTGCTTGGATGTACATTTGCTATGCCTTACCGCGATATCACGTTGAAACATCAGTTCCCGTACATTCACCAAAGTTAAGCAACATCAAGCCTGATCAGTACCTAGATGAGTGACCTCTCGATAATACCAGATACTGCTTCGGTGTACAGGTAGTATGGTTTACACCTATATTACGCTTAAAAACCGGGTCCCGTACGTTCACCAAAAGTTAAGCAACATCAAGCCTGGTCAGTACCTAGATGAGTGACCTCTCGATAATACCAGATACTGCTTCGGTGTACAGGTAGTATGGTTTACACCTATATTACGCTTAAAAACCGGGTCCCGTACGTTCACCAAAGTTAAGCAACATCAAGCCTGGTCAGTACCTAGATGAGTGACCTCTCGATAATACCAGATACTGCTTCGGTGTACAGGTAGTATGGTTTACGCCTATATTACGCTTAAAAACCGGGTCCCGTACGTTCACCAAAGTTAAGCAACATCAAGCCTGGTCAGTACCTAGATGAGTGACCTCTCGATAATACCAGATACTGCTTCGGTGTACAGGTAGTATGGTTTACGCCTATATTACGCTTAAAAACCGGGTCCCGTACGTTCACCAAAGTTAAGCAACATCAAGCCTGGTCAGTACCTAGATGAGTGACCTCTCGATAATACCAGATACTGCTTGGGTGTACAGGTAGTATGGTTTACGCCTATATTACGCTTAAAAACCGGGTCCCGTACGTTCACCAAAGTTAAGCAACATCAAGCCTGGTCAGTACCTAGATGAGTGACCTCTCGATAATACCAGATACTGCTTGGGTGTACAGGTAGTATGGTTTATACCTATATTACGCTTAAAAACCGGGTCCCGTACGTTCACCAAAGTTAAGCAACATCAAGCCTGGTCTGTACTTAGATGAGTGACCTCTCGATAATAACAGATACTGCTTCGGTGTACAGGTAGTATGGTTTTGGCTCATATCGCGTTTAAACACCGGCTCCCGTACGTTCACCAAAGTTAAGCCACGTCGAGCCTGGTCAGTACCTAGATGAGTGACCGCTCGATAATACCGGGTGTTGCTTCGGTGTACAGGTGGTACAGTTTACGACCATATTGCGTTTAAACACCGGTTCCCGTACGTTCACCAAAGTTAAGCAACGTCGAGTCTGGTCAGTACCTAAATAGGTGACCCTTTGGTAATACCAGGTGCTGTAAGACTATATGTGCAGGTGGTATGCATTACGGCCATATCATGTAGAAACACCGGTTCCGGTATGATCAGCGAAGTTAAGCAACATCTACCCTGGTAAGTATCTAAATGGGTGACTGTGAATAGGAGTTGATAGTTTCGCCTATCGCCCGGTTAAACTCCTTCCCTCTCTTTTGAACAAGAATAGAGATCTGTCGCTTGTTTTCCTGTCCTGGGTATGACGATAAACTACATCCGGCAGCAAGGTCATTGATCAGGAGGCTTTGACGAGCGAGGAAACGCCTCCTAATTTCTGTTGTTTCCTGATTCATTCTGACCCAGGATTGTAGCACCTGTTAGGCTCCCAGCTATTAGCAAATAGGGAACTACAAGACTGTAGTCAAAACGCTATGAAAATATTCAAATTTTATAGCACAAAATACTGGCAATACATTTTCATAGTAAAAAAAATTACCAGCGATACATTTGTGTAAGGAAAAAAGATTGCCAGCAATACATTTTTAACAAAATTGCTAATGTTCCCAGAAAATTTAAAATTCCGCATTAAATCATCCATAAAAAATTGATATGCCGCTAAACACTATTTTCCTATTTATTATTAGGGTTCAGACTCCATCTAAATTCTTCTCATTCTTTTCACTCCCAGTAGACAGTTGGGGTTAATTGATAAAAAAAAGAAAAGTAATGCTTGCATTAATTCCTGACCACTGACAATCCCTTCCTTCCTGATTTTCAATGCATTTTTATAGTAAAATCATTAGCAATGCATTTCCATTATACATATAATAGCCCTATTCTATCAGTAATGCTTGCATTCATTCCTGACCACTGACAATCCCTTTCTTCCTGATTTTCAATGCATTTTTATAGTAAAATCATTAGCAATGCATTTCCATTATACATATAATAGCCCTATTCTATCAGTAATGCTTGCATTCATTCCTGACCACTGACAATCCCTTTCTTCCTGATTTTCAATGCATTTTTATAGTAAAATCATTAGTAATGCATTTCCATTATACATATAATAGCCCTATTCTATCAGTAATGCTTGCATTCATTCCTGACCACTGACAATCCCTTTCATCAGTGCCCAAATTATATTGATTTTCCAATTGTAGCTTAGATGTGACCCAAGGCCGAACGTAGGGGACACCCAGTGAGGATCGAACTCACTACTGAATCGTAATTGTTCTAGCGAGACAAGCTTGCTAACCATTACACCGCCTCGATCTATGATACCCCCACCAATCTATGATACGGCCCCCAATCTATGATACGGCCTCCAATCTATGATACGGCCCCCAATCTATGATACCCCCACCAATCTATGATACGGCCCCCAATCTATGATACCCCCACCAATCTATGATACGGCCCCCAATCTATGATACTCCCGCCAACCTATGATACGGCCCCCAATCTATGATATCCCCACCAATATATGATACGGCCCCCAATCTATGATGCCCTCACCAATCTACGATACGGCCGCCAATCTATGATAACCCCACCAATCTATGATACCCCACTAATCTATGATACCGCCCCAATCTATGATACCCCCACGAACATATGATACAGCCCCAATCTATGATGCCCCCACTAATCTATGATACGGCCCCCAATCTATGATACCCCACTAATCTATGATACGCCCCCAATCTATGATACCCCACTAATCTATGATACGGCCCCAATCTATGATACCCCACTAATCTATGATACGGCCCCAATCTATGATACCCCCACTAATCTATGATACGGCCCCCAATTTATGATACCCCTACTAATCTATGTTAGGGCCCCCCAATCTATCATATGGCTCCCACTCTACTGCATCTCAATTTTCATAATGTAGTATTCATATAAAATACAAATGTTATTGCAACCTAATTATGTACAATGATGAATCGTATGCAATATCGATGAACAATTTAACTAAAAAAAAATGAAAATAAATACAAAATAAATACAATGTATGTAAATACATTTTTGAGACATATCATAATACATCATTTCTTCTTAAACAAATCAAGAGTTTTTCGATAAATTTTAATATCAACTTGTGATTTTTCTTGTTAAAAAGTTGAATAATTTTAATACATTCAACATTAGAGATTAAAAAAAATAGTGAATTTTATATAATGTTTTTTTTTTTCGAGACTTATCATTGGCAAAACAAATTCACGGATTTGGACGGAAAAAAAACGAATGACGTCAAAATCCTCGAAAATTTTTTCATCATTTTATAATCTGGTATGCTTAGTTTAAATTGTAACGTATATAAATACTGGTAGAAAAATGCAAATGTTGATAAGATAGCTAGGGTCACAAAGGACTACCCGAGACCCCCAATCAGGCAAGGTCGGTTGAATAAGGTTTTAGAACAGTCCAGCCGAGTTCCCAACATTTTCCGCTGTTATTCTGTCTGCGACATTGGAAGAGAACCATATTTTTTTCTGTAAATCAGCCACTACCGTACATGAACTAAGTTCTATTCACGCACGCCAAATTTATTCTTAACTGATTAATAATCTTTGTTTTAATCATTTCACCCAAAGTAAGGCGATAAAGCCACTAAGACACTCAGAGAGTTGAAATTTTTAGGATATATAATGAGAAAAGAGGGCTTGGAGAATCTAACACTCACAAGACATATAGAAGGCAAAAAAGCAATGTCTAAAGTATCTATTAAGCTTGTGTAGACGCATGGCAAAACAGGGGTTGGAAGGGATAGCAAAAAGCAAACTTTACTACAATGATAGGAAGTTATGGAGAGCCATAACCGCCTGTCTACTAAAGATCATGGCAAATAGAAGAAGCTCGAGGTAAATATTTGAGCCGAGTTAAATGCCAGGAAGTTGTATACTGATGTTCTACGCAAGCAGAACCTCCCCATTTAGAAAATTAGTGATAGAACTGGGCTATATCTTGCATGGGATGCGTACTTTTCTCCAATTTTATATTATCTTAAACTTAATTCTTTTAAATCCTCTTTTTAATTAGACATGATTTTGTTTACACATATATATATATATATATATATATATATATATATATATGTGTGTGTGTGTGTGTGTGTGTGTGTGTGTGTGTAAGCAAATATATGGATATAGATCCGACAGTATGAAGAAAAATATATACGGAAAAAACAAACAAAAATCCTTATATACAATTATGCTGTTTTAATGTTAATATGCCAACGTCGGACGTTTCGGTCTAATAAACCATCTTCAGGACATATTCATAAATTATAACATTATAAATACAACATGACAAAGACGATGTACATAAGAAACAAGACTTATCCAAACAAATAACTGAAAGTTTTATAAGATCAGCGCTACGAAACGTCCGACGTTGACATATTAACATTAAAACAGCATAATTGTATATAAGGATTTTTGTTTGTTTTTTCCGTATATATTTTTCTTCATATATATATATATATATATATATACATCCTTCAAGGAATATTTACCACTGACTTTAACAATTTGTATTTTGAAGTATAAAACTTTTGTTGTTTATAATATAGTAGAATTCCTCATGTCTAGAATTCCTCATATCCGGAATTCCTTATATCTGGAGTGCCACATATCCGGAATCTCTCATATCCGGACATGATTTTGATGTGTATATTTGAAATATTTGGGTGATATGTAACTGATTTGAAATTTCTGTTTTTCAGGAAATTTACTTTGGATAATTGCATATGTTTGTTTCACCCTAATGGCTTGTATTGGTGCAAAAGATGATGGAAATAAGAGGAAAAGAACAACTTTGAAGTTATCGCAAAAAGTGGAAATTTTAAACAGACTAGACGCTGGTGAAAGTTCATTGTAACTAATGGCTGAGTTCACCATAGGAAAGTCAACATTGTATGATATAAAATCTTCCAAAGAAGCTATTCTCCGGTGTTCACACTGTCACAATGAACAAGGAAATAAAAAACATGATTGGGATGAAACCTGGACTGAAATTGAAAAAGCCATTGGAAAGGTTGTCAGTTTTATGGAAAGAAAACTAGCATTCAGCTATGACTATTGCAATAACGCGTGCAGTGTTAAAAATGCCTTTTGTTTAAAAAAAACTTCAAGAACAAAAGTAAAACGAAATTCGGAAAAAGTTGAGAATGACATTAGAAGAGAAAGAATCATCAGGCAACAGCGATTAAAAAATCCTCGTTACATTATTTGTTTTGCATACGTGGCATAATTAATTTAATGAATTTTCATTAACATTAAATAATTTATTTCATTTTCTTTCAAATCAATTCCGTTATATTTCACTCACCATTAGCTTATTTTGTTTACTATAAAACATTGAAAATAAATGTTGAACCTGATTTCAGTTCTTTTATTTTAATCTAAATATAACCCCTCATATCCGGACTTTGTAACCAAATCCTCATATCCGGAAGACCTTCTTAGTCCGGCTGTCAGGGATTCTACTGTACATGATTTATTTCCTATCTATTCTATTGTGTGGGTTAATCTATTCAAGGCCTAAACCCAAACTAAAAAGAATCCGACATCCACCATAAACTGGCGACATCGACGTGATTTTAAACACGGGATACAATTACTTTATATAAAATGTTGACTTCTAACAAAAATTGAATAGAATTTTAATACAACAAAACAAAAAAAAAATATTGAAAGAAAAATTCAAAGCAAAATAACAAATCACTACATATCATTTGATACCAGTAAAATGATTTGTTAATTTGCAGTGTAAGCATCAAACTCACACGGTATCGAAAATGTTCCATTATGGTGTGAAATTGCCTGATTATTTCTAAAATGACATTAAAAGTTTGCGCTCTCTTACCGTTTAGGAGTTATGGACAATGTAAGTTTGACTTCTTTCGCGTCGCGTCGACATTACTGGCTTTGTTTATATACGTTTGTCTCGAGTAGTGATGCGGCGCGGAAGCTTCACTTGTCTTGATTACTACGCAATGAACGAAGTTTAAAATGAATGCGTGATTCCAAATATAGCAGTAAAAATGAAAAAACGAAAAATAAAATCAAAATTACGTGCCTGAAAGGATAAAAAGTTTTCGTTTTTTTCATCATTTTTTTTTAAATTGTGTTGTGAAAGCTTCCTTTAATTCCGACAATTTAATAAAAAAGAAAATACGTGCCTGAAAAAGGTAAAAAACAAAAGGGTGTTTTCCTTTTTTCTTCAACGATGTTTTTTGAAAAAAAGTATTCACCCATGACATTATATTTATTTAGAAAAGCATTCAATTATTTCTATAACAAATTTAAACCAATTTAATAAGATAAAAAATTCATTATCTAATAAAATTTCAATTCTACAAAGAAACAATACTTTTAATAGGAAAATAGGAATTTATACCAATTAAAAAAAAACTATTCATTTTAAAGATTTATTTAAAATAAAAGAAAGCGCATTTTAAAATAACTTTCGCGAAAATGCGCAGTAATCAAGACGAGTTAAGAAGATGCGAAAAGCAGTAAAAAGGTTATTAACTAAGTAAGCTTCCGCGCATTACTACTCGGGGCAAACGTATCTTTCTATGTGCCGTGTCCTTTCAGGGCGTCGGTGATCATGGCTCTCCACCTCTCTCTATCCCTTGCAGCTCTCAACAAGTTCTTTTCCTCTGCCACCTCCCACATACCACGTTCTGTCATCCACTTGCTTAATCCCGCCAGGTATGTCATTCGTTGTTTTCCTTTGTCTCTCTTTCCATCTATTCGACCCGTGAGTATCAGATTCTCCAGGCCTTCCTTCCTTATTATTTGTCCCAGAAATTTCAGCTGCTTCTTCCAGATTTTAAGTATAAGCCTCCTTCCTTGTTTGCAACCTCTCTAAGACCTCATCGTTGCACACACGCTCGGTCCATGATATCCTTAGAATCCTTCTGTAGAACCACATCTCCGTCGCCTCGAGTCTCTTCTTCTTCTTTGAGGAAATCTTCCAAGATTCGCTGCCGTAAAGAAGGACAGATGTCACGTAACAGCTCAGTATTCTTTTCTTTGTTAACAAAGATATTCTCCTGTCTCGCAATACTCTGCCCAGCTTTTGGAATGTGTCCTTGGCCATCACAATGTGTCTACGGATCTCAGTGTCCCATTTACATTGTCGATAAATCTATATGGTAATCGAGCGCAAATTTTTATTTTCATTTTCGAAATAATCAGGCAATTTCACACCATAATGGAACATTTTCATTATCGTGGGTTTATGGTGCTTATACTGCAAATTAACCAAATGATTAAATGTTTATATTTTGACTCAATTAAAAACCAAACCAATGTCAAACTTTTGACACAATTATAAACCGGTCGAATGTGTAACTTTTGACATCAGTATAAACTGATCCACTATTTATCTTTTCACACATTTAAAACTGGACCAATTTAAGCCACAACAATGTCAAACTTTTGACACAATTATAAACCAGTCGAATGTGTAACTTTTGACATCAATATAAACTGATCCACTATTTATCTTTTGACACATTTAAAACTGGACCAATTTAAGCCACAACAATGTCAAACTTTTGACACAATTATAAACCAGTCGAATGTGTAACTTTTGACATCAGTATAAACTGATCCACTATTTATCTTTTCACACATTTAAAACTGGACCAATTTAAGCCAAAACAATGTCTAACTTTTGACACAATTATAAATTTTGATGTCAGTAAAAGCTGGACCAATGTTTATCTTTAAAATAAGTTTAAACCGGTTTAACATTTACTTTTTCCGCTAGTACTTCTTTTGGTTAGGATCCAAGTTGAGATTCCCAACCGCCCAGTTTGGTTTTGGCCCCTTTTAATCTCGACTGATTCACTCTTTGATTTCCCCAGGCCCACATTTATTTTATCCTTCCCATTCCGTTGGAGAGTTAGCTTCTTGATTCTGTCTGATGACAGAATACAGCGGCACCTCTTATTTTTGTGGGATGGACGGGTTCTACAAACATATGTTATTTTCTGTTTTACATTTGTTATATTTTGTTTGTAATTCGGATTCATACCCCTCCACCCAATTCATATCATTTTCATATATATATATATATATATATATATATATATATATATATATATATATTACGAACATTTGTATATAGGAAATTTGTACATAAGAAATTTTTAAATCATGGGGTTTATTTTTTAGGTTCCTTTGTGTATGTGGTATTGTGGTATATGTAGGAGTAAAAGGTGAAGGATATCTTCTTTTGGTTTATGTGTTATTTGTATTGGATGAATAGGTCGTGAATAGGATTAGCTAGGTATAGAATAGCTAATGTTGACCAGCCTCAACCCACTTCCCACTTTTTGGGCCATCTGCCACAATTATTATTTTATACAGTGTAACCCGGATATAAGAGACTTCTTCTCCGGTCCCGACAATTCTCTTATATCCGGGTTACACTGTATTAATAAATATTTACTTTTGCCGCTAGGATAAATCGAAATTTTGACATTAAATTAACACAAAGTTCTGCTGTATCTGCCTATATTTCTGAGATGAGTTATTATGTACTCTGAAATTTCTCCACTGCCTTTACCGGATATTGAACTCACATTCTTTGGGCCCTGTCACTGGATCTAACTAACGCCTTTATCCACTGTGCCATCCCTGTGGGATCAGGTTGAGATCATAGACAAAGAACACCATTGGAAAATTCGTAAACCTAAGGAATCAGCACATATGCTAGGCCACAAAAATCTCCTAAGCCGACCAAGCCTAGAAATGAATACAATATGGGAACCAGTAATAAAGAGTGCCAGAGAAAAGCGATAATAACAAAAATTGCAATATGAGCTCTGGTAAAAAATTGCAATGATAACAGCAAAAATTGCAATATGAGCGCTGGTAAAAAATGTTTGCTGAAGACATTAAGTTTATAATACCCAGAAATTCATGCATAGATGTCCTCACGGACTCATGGCACAGTGGATAAAGGCGTTAGTTAGATCCAGTGACAGGGCCCAAAGAATGTGAGTTCAATACCCGGTTAAGGGGGAGGCCTGTCTCCCTTTTATATTTCTTTCCGTAGCTGCACGGGATAGCGTACACACAGTCTTTAGTCATGTTCTCCTCTATGGGGGGGTCTTACTCGGGAGAGAGATCTGCGAAGTGTCGTCAAGCTTTTGAAGGTTGTCCTGATGTTACATGGACCGCAGATCCTTTGTATTTTCTCTGATAACCCCTTCACATAAGGCAGACTGACTGTTTTCTGGGTGTTATTGCCCTCCTATTGTACCCGCCTATCCCAGTTTTTCGGGGCTGCTACCATGTACCCAGGGTAGTTGTTACGTTGTAGGGTACTACTTATACTGACCAAGTCTTTATCTAATATCTCTGGGTCGCCACTTATGACTTTTGCTCGGTGTTGTAAGCAGCGGACGATCCCTTTCTTCACGCTGTATGGATGGTGGGAGTTGAAATTGAGGTACTGTCTGGTGAATGTCCGCTGTAATTGTAGAATAAGCCCTTATGAATAATGTCTGGGGGGAAAAGAAATTGGTGAGAAATTCGTGGGAAGTAATCGTAAATATTAAAAAAAGAAGTACAAATCCCAGTACATTTAAGGTAGAGTATGGAACTGATCACTACAAATAAAAGAAAATTGGTGATTGAGTAAAAAGGGTCAATGAATGGAATTCTTTGAAAGCCAGGAAAAGATTTGAGAATAATGTGTGTGAGAAAGGCAAAAAACCACAGAGGCAATTCCATTGTATTTTATGCAAAAACATTCTTGAATGATCACCGACAGTTTTTACCCAAAACCACAGTTTCATTAACTGAATTACTTACATATTATCATAGCCAGGTGTTCTCATACAGGTGTGAAAGATATACATATCCTCATTCAAAAAAAGAAATCACTCCTAAAATATTATTTTAACAGTATCTACTACCTGGATATAAAGGACACATTCAACATAGATTTATTTATAAAAAATGTATTTTAGACAATTTTTTTTAACTATCCATTCGTTTCAGTTTAAAAGCGATAACCTGAAAAACAGGAAATAAAATACATTTTAAATAAAATATTCTACGTTTTGATCAACAACTTATTTTTATTTTTATTTTTTAAGCATTACGCCCCGAGCAAGGCGTGAAGCCACTAGGACGCAGGGGGTTGCAGAAGATTTGGAGCGAGAGCAGATAGGAGTGATAGAAGAAAGGATGAGGAGAGGGATAGTGGATAGATCAAGGCAAGTGGAGATGTCGATTGACATTACATTTGAATTTGTTGGAGATTATAGCTCTCAGGGAAACAGTAATATGGAAGGGTGTCCCACAGGCGAGAGGTGCGAGACATAAAGCTATTGGAGTAGAAGAAACGGCTACATTTAAAGGTTTCTACAGTGAAAGGGTGAGAGCGGGATGCCAGCCTCGTAGGGCGCTTGAATTCACGAAGTCTGGGAACCAGTGAAAGCAGCTATTCGGAGCAATTACCATGAAAGTATTTGTAAAAAAGACAGAGAGAGGCGACGGCGCGTCTGTGAGAGAGTGATTGCAGACGAGATGCCAGATCAGGGCCAATTATATTACATATCCGCCTCTGGATCTTGTCAAGAACTCCAAGGTAAACAGAAGGTGCACCAGACCATATATGGCAGCAATACTCCATGCAAGGGCGAATGGTTGATTTGTATATTTGAAGTATCGATTCCGGGGAGAAAAATTTCCTGGCGCGGCACAGAGAGCCAACTTTTCTTTTCTTTGGACGAAGCAATTGACTCAACGTATTTGTTCCATCTCAGGTCAGCAGTCAACGTGAGACCGAGCAGACGCAGAGAGTTGCTCTCAAGAAGTTGACTATCAGACATTCTAATGGGGGGTAGGGAAGGATCTCTATGGTGATTAATAGAAAGTAGTTTAGTTTTTGAGGCGTTAAAGTTGACCAGCCAATTCTTGCCCCAATTAACAACCGATTGGAGGTCCATTTCAAGACGCACGGCCAGGTTAGTTTTGTCACCGACACTAGATTTGTTTTTGAGGCAGGAGTAAATTGTAGTGTCGTCCGCGTAGATGCCAACTTAGGAATCTATGGCGTCAGGAAGGTCGTTGATGAAAATAAGGAATAGAGTGGGACCAAGGATGGAGCCTTGGGGAACACCTGCGTTCGTGGGATAGGAACTGGAGGAGAATCCGTTGAGAACGACCTTCAATTCACGGTTTGACAGGAATTATTGCATTAGATCAAACAATCGACCTGTAATACCGTAACCCTGGAGCTTGCGAAGAAGGCCGGCATGCCAAACTCTATCAAAAAACTTAACTGTGGATAGCGTAAAGATTATCGACGAGCAATGGATCAAGTTCCGGCCTCGTCTGTTGTATTCGCTTTCGCATTAATGAAAGGCGTAAATTCATCTCACCGCCCAACAGCTGTGAGAGCAGGGTATATTGAGCTCTTTTGCTAAGGTTGCTAGCCAGTTAATGAGAAGACCTTCTCTGAATACAGATATTTCAGAAACTTTATTTTTCTATTTTCTAATGGGGTAATTGGATAGTACTTTTGTATTTTTAACGCAGTTTATAGCTATACTATGACATCGATCGATCGGTTGATCAATCGATTGCGAATCCCATAACCCATCAGAGTCGAAGGGGCACCACATGTATTGCAGCTGCAGTAGAAATTGTGGTTCTTGAGAAATATAGCCTGACGGAGCCCAACCCTCTCCAGGTCGGTTTGAATTCAGAGTTTCCATCTCCTAGACTGGTTGCCAACCAAGGCTATAGAACCCAGTCTGTCTTGCTATTTACCCATAGCTGGGGGGAGAAAAATAGGATTCATACCTTTCCCAAGGGTATTAGTACGTAAATGAATGTAAGGGGTTTTCTCTTTTTACTTTTTCCCTGCCTGTAGTTCTGGTCAAATCTTTCCGTAAAGCTTTCTATTCATCACAGAGTTCAAGTAGCTTATCAGGAATGCGTGCTTTTTGCCCAAAAATGGAATCTTCATGAATGACTTTCCAGGCGTCAATTTCAAAATTTCAGGGTTGATGAGGGTCGCCTTGAGCTAAAATTTTGCGTAGAATGTTTTTCTATTAATTGGAATATGATATAGGGTTAGGAGCTAAACTTTTAGAAAATTTAAAAATAAAGGCCACTTTAATACACACACACACACACACACACACACACACACACACATAGCGATTTGCCAAAAAACAACATAGTTTACAAATTCAAGTATCTCCAACGAATTAAATAATATTAATGTTGGTCACACCACAAACTCGCTTTCACGACGCTTGACACTACATTTGAATGATAACTCTAACATTTTTAGGCATTTAAAACAACATGCCTGGCCGCGTACACAATGACGGAAAATCCTTGTTGAAAACACAACTATACTTAAACATGAAAACAATAAACAAAAACTAAAAATTCTTGAAGCTATATACATAAAACAGTTGAAACCTAACCTGAACAAAATAAACTATGAAATCTCCACAAATATTCTTAAATGCCTATAATTGGAAACAGAAGCTATTGGTTTATACCAACGGCTTCACATACTTAATACTTCTCGTTTTCACTCTCACGTGGTCATGCGTGACGTCATGGGCTGCGATGCGATTTTCGCTTCCAGCGTCTTGTATGCACGAGTTTGTCGTTGCTTGGAAATCTTCCATGTAAACAGAAACAGACTATCATCACTGTCTTGTCCGTGTATTGCTTAGTATATTGTAATGTAAATGTCATCTTTGATAATGGCTTACGTAAGCTTAGATTGGATTAAAAAATATGTATCAATATTGTGATTTTCTTTCTTCGCTTAATGATAATTTTATTAAGCTTATCAGACGATATGAAAAAAATTTACATAAAATAAATAGACAAAACTTGTCTATATTATTTAATGAAACACGCATCAATATATATATATATGTATAATCAAACAAATCCCTTTACCTCATATGGGGAGTAGTCTATTTCGGCAGATGACGGAAACGGTCGTCTGCCTTTTCAAACCCGGTGGGTTTGAATTTTGCTAACCGGAAAGTTCTTTGTATCTGAATGATTAACAGCACGTCAGACTAAATGACGGCTTCTGTATGGGATACAGGTTCGATTCCAGTCGGAGAACGCATATTTAGGTAATAATTAATACCAGATGCTTGCATAGAGCATGAAATTCCGAGTTGTACTGTCGGCCTGGGGCATTATGTATATCTATAATATATATATATATATATATATATATATATATATATATATATGTGTGTGTGTGTGTGTGTGTGTGTGTGTGTGTGTGTGTGTTATGGTCGGTTCCTTGTACCACGGTGATAGTCCAATAAAGAAGAACTCGAACACAGGTATGGAATAACACAGATATATTACAAACAGGAATATATACAGAGAAGTAGAAGTGTTAGTACGAACAATCAGGTTTAGTAGAGAGAACAATGTAGTCTCGACCAGTATCAAAATTCCAATGTCTTGCAGTAATTGTCTGAACGCGACTCTGTTTCGGACTGCCTCTGACTCGACTCTTGACTCTTGACTCGACTGACTGACTCGCTCGCTCTGACTGACTGACTCCTGACGGACTTCACTCCAGACTTCAGTCTGAACAGTATTTAGTCACACCACCACGAGGGTATCATGTGGCACAAGGCCGGTTTAACGTGGGATCTCCGAGCCCGTAGGCTCGGCCAAAAATATGCCCTTTGAAACCAGGTTCAGGGTCGGTTTACGGGTTAGACGGGTTCAGGGTCGGTTTACCTCCCCGAAAGAGACTCCGCCCTTCGGCGTAGCCTCGTTCGGGTTCCTCCCCGTCCGAAGGCAGAGAGTTCAACCGATCAGCCGATCAGCCGGTCGCCTGATTTCAGACTGAACTCCCTGCTTCCTCTTGAGGCGCAGTATTTATTACGTATGGAATAGTCCATTATGTTATTATGGGTAAGGTCCCATAACAGTGTGTTAGGGACAAAAATATATATATATATGTGTGTGTGTGTGTGTGTGTGTGTATAATTCCAGGATCATTTTCTAGCTTATTCCAGATGATCTTCGCCCTATCTAATCTTCTAATTTTATGTCCTGTAGTAACAGGGTGCCTCATAGGTTTCACGTACGATTTCATTTTCAATCTTTTTTCACTGCTCCTTGGACTGTCATAGCTGAAACTCCTCTCTCGTTTGCCAAACGTCTTATGCATTGAGTTGGATCTTTTCTAATTGATCTCTTTAGCTCTAATTTGAAATGATGATCCCTCTTCCTGTTGTGACTTCCTGATCCAGTTTTCCTCACTACTCTTCCCACTTTTTAAAACTTATTCACCATTTTCTTGATGTTTCTTGATTGAACCTTAAAGCCAGAGTATGAATGTTGGTACCATTACTGCAGGCCTGAATGATCTTTTTCCTCTCAACATTGCTCTGTTGGGAAGACAGTGGGACGGACTGAAAATGATTTTAACCTGCTCTCTTTCTAGCTGAATATCTCAAAGAGGTTTTCAGTGATTCTTAGAAATGGTAACACAGATGGCTAGATGTCTTATCTGAAAACCTGGAAAAAGGAATATCAATTAGTTTAGTGGGTTTTATTTTTTTTAGATATTAAACATTTGGTGGGGATGGACAATTATACTGTTACACGATTTGGACAATTTTGCTGTTACACCTGATATATATTTTCTCATGCAAGCTAAAATGCAGAAAAATGTTAAAATGAAGGTGGATGAATAAAAAAACACAACATAAGTATCGACATTGGAGAAACACAATACCATCGACCTCGAAGGCAATAGTTTATCTGTCTGACATTTGAGGTACTTGTCACAGAAAATGAAGGAAAAAAAAATCAACCACACCTAAAATAAATATAAAATAAATATAAAATATAATAATATTTTATATTTATTTTATTTTTCTTTACATTTAAATTTCTTTTCTTTCTTTATTTTTAAATTTTTACGCGTATACGAGTTTGTTTTAATCCGATAAAAACGACGACACAAACACCGATAAAAGAAGCTTAGGTCTATCGAAAAAGAGACATATTCAATGAACAATAATCATAAACATTGTGGAAGTCAATTCAAGTAACATCGGGATGCCATCGAGATCGTGAGGATTAATGTGTTGAATGGATAAACTAGTGAGCATGCGCACTCGTTCGCTTTGTACGTCTGCTTAGAATCTCAATGAATTTCGGTGCCCCGCATCTGTTGATCCTTAACATGAATTGTATTGAGAGTGCAATATACATGCTTCACTTCACATAACTTTTTCATGTCCGGATCATAAAATAGACTAGCTTTTTCGTTCTTTCTTTTATTCTTTTTTTCTTTCTATTCTTTTTTCTCTCTTTTTTCTTTGTTTTTATATCTTTTTTCTTTCTTTTTTCTTTCTTATTCCTATTTTTTAACTCTTTCTTTCTTTTTTCTATCTTTCTTCTTTACTTCTTTCTTTTTGTTCTATTTTTCTTTGATAATTTCTTTCTTTATCTATTTTTTCTATATTGTTTTTTTTCTTTATTCTATCTTTTTCCTATCTTTTTCTTCTTTCTTTCTTGCTTTCTTTCTTCCTTTACTTTTCTGTCTTTTTCTTTATTTCTTGTTTCTATCTTTTTCTTTTCTTTTTCTTTTTTCTTTCTTTACTTTTCTATCTTTTCCTTTATTTCTTGTTTCTTTTTCCTTTCTTTTTTTTTTATCTTTCTTTCTTTCTTTATTTTTCTATCTTTTTCTTTATTTCTTGCTTCTTTTTCCTTTCTTTTTCTTTCGTTCTTTCTTTCTTTAGTTTTCTATCTTTTTCTATCTTTTCCCTTCTTTTTTCTTTTTTCTTTCTTTTTTCTTTTTTCTTTCCTTCATTTTTTTGTCCCTTCCTTCTTTCTTTCTTTCTTTCTTTCTTTATTTTTCTATCTTTTTCTTTATTTCTTGCTTCTATCTTTTTCTTTTCTTTTTCTTTCGTTCTTTCTTTCTTTCTTTAATTTTCTATCTTTTTCTTTTTCTATCTTTTTCCTTTCTTTCTTCGTTTTACTTATCTTCTTTCTATCTTTCTTTACTTTTCTATTTTTTCTTTATTTTTCTTTCTTTTTTTCTTTCTTTCTTTTTCTATCTTTTTTTTATATTTATTTCTTTTTTCTTCCTTTTTTCTCTCTTTTTCTCTCATTCCATCTTTCTTTCCATTTTATTTCTTTTTCATACTTTCTTTCTTTCTTTCTTTCTTTCTTTTTTCTTTCTGGAACATCCATATAAATTTTTTAAAAACTTGTTGCAAAGGAAACCCGCTGTTTTTCTTTTAGATATCTTGTCAAATTTTTACCCTTTCTAGACGTAGCGGCAACATCTAGGCGGCCAAATAACGTAAGTTCGTTTGCAACCGAATATTTGCTCTATACTAGCAAACGCTGATTGCCACTCCTGCAAAAAAAGAAAAACAACATATGTCTGTCTATTGATTATACTATAAAGATGACCTATATCTACCTATGGACTCAGGTATAAACTGGACCAACATCTACGTATAGATTCAAGTTTACCTATTGCCTCAAGTATAAAGACAACGTATGTCTACCTGTAGTCTCGAGTATAAACACAAACTATCGAGTCAATTTTTTACTTATATATTCAAGTGTAAGAAAAATACACCAATAGGGTTTGATATATTGTTAATTACACTAACCAACTAAGCAATATACTGGTTTAATTGTGTTGTAGAGTAGTTTTCACAGTGGAAGCTTGTATTTCACTGAATCGGTCCTAAAAAAGTTTCGACGTACAAAACGTTAGGAACTTGTTATAATATTTAATGACGCAGCAATCTAGTTGTGGTGGCTGATACTTTAATGTCCGACATCGACTGACTGACCAACTCACTGAGCTACTCCGCGACTGCTACTACTATTACTTATAATAGGTGGAAGAGTCTATTAACAATAGAATAGGTGTGTTTCAGTATAACAAATTGGTCGTAGAAATTCTTTTAAAGAAAAAATTGCGCTCTTCAGCAAGGAATCGAGCCTACGTCTCTGACGAAGAGCACAATTTTTTCTTTACTATGTGTTATGGGGTCCACCCCTTTTTCATATAAGTGGACTCGACCAGTGTGTACTTGTACTGCTGCCGGTGAATACCCGGGAGAGTTACACTGATACAGTGAACAGTGAGAGAGTAAGAGTGTGAGGTAACCGCTTTGTAGGAGTCACTGTTGCGAGCAAGTGGACCCAGAAGGAAGTCATACTTCGATACTGAATTTCCCAGACTGTATATATATTCTTATTGCTACTAACCGCATTTCTGGATCTACTAACCGTATTACCAATTGTATTATTACGTCAATACATTTATTTGCTATATTTCATTCCTGCGTTTGTCATTCATTTTGAGACCGGATTTCATCCCGGAATCCATAACAAATTGGCGACAGCAAATTGGCGACAAAGATTCGAACTCACACGGGAAGAAAAAACAACAAAAAAAATTTTCCTCGTCGTCCACAAGAATAAGATTTCTCGAACAATCAGGCCGGTAGACGGAAATAAATTAATATACTGTTTAATATATAAACGGAGCGTCTACTCAAACACGAGTATCTATTAATAATAACGTATAAATTGGTAACAAATTTGTCGGATTAATAAAAACCGATAGCTTGTAGATAATGTATTAAAAATTCCATTTCTTCCTAGCTGATAGCCTAGAAGTGAGAGTCTCCGACTGATATCAGATCGGAGTTTCGATTCCAGCTTGAAGCAATCGTATGTCTATACAAATGTATTTGTGCGTAGTACAAATGTAATTTTCGCTAAACAAATTTAATTGTGGTTAGTGTAAATGTAATTGTCGGTAGTACAAATTTAATTGTGGGTAGTTGTCGATATTACAAACTTCATTGTTGTTCGGACAAATATAATTGTGGGCAGTAAAATCTTAATTGTCGTTAGTATAAATGTAATTGTGACAGGTACCAAACTAAATTGTGATTAGTACAAATTTAATAGCGGGTAATATAAACGTGACTGTGCTTAGTAAAAAATTAATTATGGATATTACAAATGTAATTACGGTTAGTAAAAACTTAATTATATATAGTACAAATGTAATTATGTCTAGTACAAATGTCTGAATCTATAAAAAAGGGGTTGCAGATTGGAAAATACGTCATCGCCTACAAGGACGCGGAGGCGCTTTTGGAATCTATCGAGATTGAAAAGTGACGACTGGTCAACTCCTGTCCAATATGACAGCAGTATTCCATTTTAAGCTTTTTGAATACAAGATGACATTTTTTTTTTCGAATATAAGATGGCGTAGCATTATAAGTACACATAGTTTATCGAATATAAGTTTGTTTATATATATATATATATATATATATATATATATATATATATATATATATAGTTCACTTTGTACAAGGCCTGAAGGCGACTCGACTTCGAGTGTTACAGAGTAAGAGGCACAGTTTTTGCGGATATGTGGGGAAGATAACAGTTAACCCTAGACTTGAAGAGATTAACATTTTACTGATCGGGGAAGCATCCTCTTGGGAGTCGGTTCTGCAGAGAAGTGGTTTGCGGATAGAAGCTGTTCGAGTGGAACTTACTTCTCACCGATTGAATACAGAGAAAATGGGGGTTGTTTGCTACTATGTGAGTGGCATGGGGGGGCTAGCCGCGAAGATTCTCATTGGCGGAACCCAAAGAATGTAGTTCGTCCGAGCACTTTCAAAATTTCATACAAAATATTTAGATTTCGACATTAAACAACCCATAGAGGTGTTGATATGCTGCCAAACAAAGTCATCTAATCAATAATAATAATATATATTTAAATCAAAATGACTAACTATACTTTGTATCTGTAATTGAAGGCATACAATTGTGTTCAATATATATTTAGTTGAAGCTATAAAAGTGTGTTCAAAATATTTAGATTTCAGCGTTAAATAACCCATAGAGGTTTTGATATGCCGCCAAACAAAATCAACCTACAATAAATACTTAAATCAAAATGACCAACAATACATTTTATCTGTAATTGAAGGCATACAATTGCGTTCAATATATATTTAGTTAAAGCCATAAAATTGTACTCAAAATATTTAGATTTTGGCATTAAATGACCCATAGAGATGTTGATATGCCGTTAAACAAAATCAACCAACCAACAATACATATTTAAATCAAAATGACCAAAAATACATTTTACCTGTAGTTGAAGGCATAGAATTGCGTTCAAAATATATTTAGTTGAAGCCATAAAATGGTGTCCAAAATATTTAGATTTCGGCATTAAATAACCCATAGAGGTGTTGATATGTCAATAAAATCAACCAACCATTTTGGGGGTTGGTTCCGCAGAGTAGTGGTTTGCGAATTGAATCTGTTCGAGTGGAACTTACCAATGGAATACAGAGAAAATGTGGGTTGTTTGCTACTATTTACCTTTTGTTCGCTAAAAGGCGAACATGAATGAAATAAGGGTGGTTCGTAACAATGGGTGTGGCATGGCGGGTCTTAACCGTGAGGGTTAGGACTGGTGGAACTAACGAAGCGAGAGGCTTGCGACGTCTCGTCTGTGAAAAAGGGGTTGCAGATTGGAAAATAAGTCATCGCCTACAAGGACGCGGAGATGCTTTTTGATTCTGTCGAGAGTGGAAAGTGAAGAGGCCGGAAACCTAGTCCTAAACAGGGAACTCCTGTTCAAAAGACCGGCGAGGAGGGTGAATAGCCTATCATGCAGTTCACTCGATCTTTTCAACAGGAATAGAAATTTATCCTTTGTTCGCTAAAAGGGGAACATGAAGGGAATAAGGGTGGTTCACTACAATGGGTGTGGCATGGCGGGTCTTAGGCGTGAGGGTTAGAACAGGTGAGACAAAGGTCGGTAGTTCGTCTGAACACTTGCCATGGAAATAGCGAAAGAGTAAGGAGAGGTTTGCGGCGTCTCGTCTGTGAGAAAGAGCTGAGGGTTAAATTCTACAAGTTTTTTTCCTCATTACGTGTCCAAAGAATTTTAGCTGTCTTTTCTTGATTAATAAGCAACAGGGAAGTCTTACAGAAAATAGCAACAAGAAGAACACTTCTCACTTCAGGAAAATTACGGCGACGGGCAGGTGACTTAATCCGAGATGCCATATTAGGACCAATAATATTGCAGATTCCTCTTTGGATTTTATGAAGAATCTCTAAATATATAGCAGGAGCACCGGACCATATGTGGCAGCAATATTCAAACCATGGATGAATGGTAGACTTATAAATATGTAAGATAGATTCTGGAGAGAAACATTGCAGATTCCTCTTTGGATTTTATCAAGAATCTCTAAATATATAGCAGGAGCACCAGACCATATGTGGCAGCAATATTCAAACCATGGATGAATGGTAGACTTATAAAATATGTAAGATAGATTCTGGAGAGAAACATTGCAGATTCCTCTTTGATTTTATCAAGAATCTGTAAATATATAAGGAGCACCGGACCATATGTGGCAGCAATATTCAAAGCATGGATGTATGGTAGACTTATAAATATGTAAGATAGATTCTGGAAAGAAACATTGCAGATTCCTCTTTGGATTTTACAAGAATTCTAAATATATAAAGCACCCCACCATATGGCAATATTCTAAGCATGGATGAATGGTAGACTTATAAATATGTAAGATAGATTCTGGAGAGAAACATTGCAGATTCCTCTTTGGATTTTATCAAGAATCTCTAAATATATAGCTGGAGCACCCGACCATATGTGGCAGCAATATTCTAAGCATGGATAAATGGCTTATAGATATGAAAAATGGGAACGTTCCGTCTCCCCATAAATTTACGTTTTGCGGTTTTGTTTGCATTTGGTGAACGGGAGCCAGGAATATGCCAACATATACACGGGTGTGTTGGCGTATGCACGGCAGTATGTGTCTGCGAAGTGAGAGAGGGAAGAGGTTGGGGGGAGAGAGGGGAGAACAAGAGAAAAGAGTGTGTGCAAATGTGATGTGTAAAATAAATTAAATCTTGATGTGAGAGAAATAGAGAAAGAGAGTGAGACTGGGAGAAATAAAGGAAGAGAGAAATAGAGGGAGAGAGAAGTAGAGGGAGAGAAAGAGAGGGAGAGAAAATAGGAGAGGGAGAGAGAGAACAGGGAGAGAGAAAGAGAGGGAGAGGGAAAAAGGAGGAGAGAGAAATAAAGGAAGAGAGAAATAGAGGGAGAGGGAAATAGAGGGAGAGAGAAATAGAGGGAGAGGGAAATGTGAGAAATGTGATAGAGAGTAGAGAGAGAGAGAAAAGGAAGAGAGAAATAGAGGGAGAGAGAAATAGAGGGAGAGGGAAATAGAGGGAGAGAGAAATAGAGGGAGAGAGAAATAAAGGAAGAGAGAAATAGAGGGAGAGAGAAATAGAGGGAGAGAGAAATAGAGGGAGAGAGAAATAGAGGGAGAGAGAAATAAAGGAAGAGAGAAATAGAGGGGAGAGAGAGAGGGAGAGAGAGAGAGAGAAAGAGAGAGAGAGAAATAGAGGGAGAGAGAAATAGAGGAAGAGAGAAATAGAGGGAGAGAAATAGAGGGAGAGAGAAATAGAGGGAGAGAGAAATAGAGGGAGAGGGGAAAAGGGAGGGAGTGAGAAATAGAGGGAGAGAGAAGAGGGAGAGGGGAGAGAGAGAGAGAGAAAGGAGAGAGAAATAGAGGGAGAGAGAAATAGAGGGAGAGAGAAGAAGAGAGGAGAGAGAAAAGAAGAGGAGAGAGTGGAGAGGGAGAGAGAAGGAAGAGGAGAAATAGAGGGAGAGAGAAAAGAGAGAGAGAGGGAGAGAGGGAGAGAGGGAGGAAGAGAGAAGAGAGGAGAGAGAAAAGAGGGAGAGAGAGAAATAGAGGGAGAGAGAAATAGAAGAGAAGAGGAAATAGAGGGAGAGAGAAAGAGGAGAGGAAAGAGAGGAGGAGAGAGAGGAGAAATAGAGGGAGAGAGAGGAAGAGAGAGAAATAGAGGGAGAGGGAAATAGAGGGAGAAGAGAGAGAAGAGAGGGAGAGAGAGGAAATAGAGGGAGAGAGAAATAGAGGGAGAGGGAGAGGAGGGAAAGGGAGAGAGAAAGAGAGGAGAGAGAGAGAGGGAGAGGGAGAAGAAATAGGAGAGGAGAGGGAGAGGGAGGGAAATAGAGGAGAGAGAGAGGAGAGAGAAATAGAGGGGAGAGGAAAGAGGAAGAGAGAAATAGAGGGGAGAGAGAGAGGAAGAGAGAGAAAGGAGAGGGGAGAGAGAAATAAAGGAAGAGAGGAGGAGAGAGGAGAAAGGAGAGGAGAGAAAGAAAGGAAGAGGAGAGGGAGAGAGGGAAATAGAGGGAGAGAGAAATAGAGGGAGAGAGGGAAGGGAGAGAAATAGAGGGAGAGAAAAGAGGGAAGAGAAATAGAGAGGGAGAGAAATAGAGGGGAGAGGAAGAGAGAGAAATAGAGGGAGAGAGAAAGAGAAAGGAAGAGGGGAGAGAGAAAGAGAGAGGAGAGGGAGATAGAGGGAGAGAGAGGAAAGAGGGAGGGGAAGAGAGAAATAGAGGGAGAGAAATAGAGGAAGAGAGAGGTAGAGGGAGGAGAGAGCTCATTTAGAGGGGAGAGGGGAGAGGGAGAGAGAAAGAATCGAGAGAGAAATAGAGGGAGAGGGAAATAGAGGGAGAGAGAAATAAAGGAAGAGAAATAGAGGGAGAGAGAAATAGAGGGAGAGAGGGAAAGAGAGGGAAGGGAGAGAGAGGAGAGAGAAATAGAGGGAGAGAGAAAAGAGGAGAGAAATTCCTGAGAGAGAGAAATAGAGGAGAAAGAGAGAGAGAAAAACAAAGAGAGAGAAGAGAAAGAGAGAGAATAGAGGGAGAGAAAGAGAGGAGAAAAAATGAACAGGAGAGAGACTTTGGGAAAGAGAGGAGAGAGAGAAATAGAGGGAGAGGGAAGGGAGAGAGAGAGAGAAAAAGGAAATAGAGGGAGAGAGAAGGAAAAGAAATATAGAGAGAGAGAAATAAAGGAAGAGAGCTAGAGGAGAGAGAGAAATGAAAATAGAGGGAGAGAGAAATAAAGGAAGAGAGAAATAGAGGGAGAGAGAAATAGAGGGAGAGGGAAATTCCTTGAGAAGAGGGAGAGAGAGAAGGAGGGAGGAAGGAAGGAAGAGAGAGAGAGGAAGAGAGAAAGAAGAAAGAAAGGAAATAGAGAGAAAAATAGAGGAGAGAGAGAAAGAGAGGAGAGAGAAATAAGGGAAGGGAAAATAGAGGGAGAGAAATAGAGGAGAGGGAAATAGAGGGAGAGGGAAATAGAGGGAGAGGTTGCGCAAATTTAAATCATGTAAAATAAATGAACTTCTGGCGTGAAGAGAAAGAGAAAGAAATGGAGTGCTGAAAAGAGTGAAAATGAAATCGTATAAAATAAATAAAATCCTGACGGAAGAGAAACAGAGAAAGAAAATGAGAGCGGGAAAGAGAGAGAGAGAGAAAAGGTGAGAGAAGAAGGAAAGATATAGAGAGAGGTGGAGCTCAAATGAAAATGTGTAAAATGAATTCCTGATGTGAGGGAGGGAGGGAAAGAGAGCGAAAAGAAGAAAGGAAGAAAAATTGAGAGTAAGAGAGAGGGGGGGTTCTCAAATGAAATCGTGTAAAATCAATGAAATCCTCATGTGAGGGCGAGAGGGAATGAGAGAGAAAAGAAGAGAGAGATAAAAAGTCAGAGTGAGAGAAAAAGACGTGAAATACAGAGAAGAGGTGCTCAAATGAAATCGTGTAAAATCAATGAAATCCTGTTGTGGGTGGGTGGCGTGTGTATGTGTATGTTATCTGTTTGTTCACATTGTTCAGTCTGTTCGTGGAAATCAGCGCGGGGGTAGGAAAAATATTTAACCGAATACCTGTGTTAGATAAAAAAAGCAAAAAAAAAAAAAAGGAATAAAGTCGATATTCAGCTTCGACCGGTTTATTTCAAGAGGGAGAGTCATATAAATGTTTTCTATTATTTAACGTAAAATAATGGAAAGACATGTTTAATTCATGTACGGCCAAAAATCTTTGGACCCCGGCAGCATCGTAGATTTTTATAAGATTGACGTTAAATAATTTAGCCGAAGGATTCAAAATGACTTCAAGCGAATGGATCTTTTTGGTCTTAAACAAGACGATGTTTCACCAGGTCCGTCAGACTGGCGCCATAAACTCACAAAAAAAACATTACCGTATATATTCGAATATCGTGCGACATTTGAAGACTCCATTTTGAAACTAATTTGACTACAGTAAATTGATATATAGTTTGGTCAACGGCGTTGCTAGGACCAGTAGTACATATACTAATTTTATATCTTGTGTATGACTCGACCCCCTTAAAATTAGCTTCAAAATTAGGTCTTCAAAAGTCGCATGATACACGAGTATATACGGTATCTATCTATCTATCTATCTATCTATCTATCTATCTATCTATCTATCTATCTCAGTTTCTTCATTATCTATTTACCTACAGTATGTACCCGCGTATCATGCGACTTTTGAAGAGATCATTTTGAAGCTAATTTTAAGGGGGACGAGTCTTCATTATCTATCTATCTATCTATCTATCTATCTATCTATCTATCTATCTATCTATCTATCAGTTATCATTATCTATCTATCTATCTATCTATCTATCTATCTATCTATCTATCACAGTCTGATCATTATCTATCTATCTATCACAGTCTGATCATTATCTATCTATCTATCTATCTATCTATCTATCTATCTATCACAGTCTGATCATTATCTATCTATCTATATATATATATATATATCTGTCTGTCTGTCTGTCTATCACAGTCTGTTCACATATCTATCTATCTATCTATCTATCTATCTATCTATATATATATATATATATATATATATATATATATATATATATATATATATATAGATAATATTAGTGGAAAATATACATACATATGAAAAAATATATAAAAAAAATTCCCATACATGTATATTTTCAGAAAAAATTTTTCCAAGAGGAAGAATCCAGGTAGAACTCAATGTCTAAGACAGAGTAAGGATATAATAAAAAGGCTTAAACACTAATATTCCATGGTCATAATTTATTCCATTGGAATCGTAAATACGATCCAAATCATCAGACCTACAAATTCAAAATGAAAACAGAAAAAAACAACTCCGGAAATCAAAACAGAATTTAGAGAAAGTGTAAGTATGAGGATGAGTGACAGAGAGAATTTTTGGAGATATGGGTGGGGTGGATTTAAAAAGAGGAGAGAAAGAAAGTCGACGGATGTCTAATACATAAAGATACATTTCGTGGTGACATATACACACCACAGACAATTCGGATAGGAAAGGAAAAAAAAAAAAAAAAAAAAAAAGGGAAAGGGTGGGGGAGAGGGATGGGACGAAGGAAAATAAAAATTGTGTTTACTTAAAATTTAAAATCAAATATAAATATATGAAGATGAATATAACGATTGTCTCATTTCGCAAGGACCAAATATTTCTATGTTCAAAAACACATACTAATACACACAAAAAAAAAAAAAAAAACATATACAAGTAGGTACATACACTTAGGCATCTACACACACACACACCCAGACATACGTGTACATGCACATACATACACACATACACACATATATATACATATACACACATATATACATATACATATATATATATATACACATATATATATATATACATATACATACACATACACAAACATACATACATATATATATATACAAAAACCTAAAAATATATTCACATATCCACACATACACATATTCATCTATATTCATATACACACACTTTTCACATACATATACACGCATACATATGCCCCATGTATACATTCATACATACATACATACTTATACATACACATACACATATATATACATATACATACATACACACATACATATATATATACCTATACATACATATATACATATACATATATATATATATATACACACATATACCCATACATCCACGCACATACACATACACACATACATATACACACATACATACATATATACACACATACATACATATACACACACATACACACATATACACATACATATACACATGCAAATACATACACACCCTTACATATGTATATATATACACATGCAAATACATACACACCCTTATACATGTATATATATACACATGCAAATACATACACACCCTTACACATGTATATATACACATACACACACATACACACACACATAAACATGTATACACATAAGTACACATACACACCTATACATATACATACATAACATAAACACCTCCATACGTATATATATACACTTACATACATACACACATATATACACATACATACATATACATACAAATATACACACATACACACACATACACATACTCATACATACATATAAATACACACAGAGATATACACATATGTACATATATATAAAAGTTAAAATCTAAATAAGTGACGATTCAAATATTTGCGTGTATGTAAAAAAAAAAAAAAAAAGATTTTTTATATATATATACATATATATATATATATATATATCTACATACACATACATGCACATACATACACATACATATACATACATATACATACATGCACACACATACACAAACATATATATATAAATACATAGCGCATCACATAAACGTGCACAAAGGTACATTTAGAGATAAACAAAATAGTCATACAATTAAAATGTCATGCCCGATGTTATAGGACCGAGATGGAGCCGACATAAGTGACAACATGTTACACAACGGTGTTCAAGTTTTGAAACCTTTCTTATGTCTACATTTAGAGAATACCTCATTATATATATATATATCATCTCTAAATATATAGCAGTAGCGCCAGGCCATATGTGGCAGCAATATTCAAAGCATGGACGAATGGTAGACTTATAAATATGCAAAATGGGAACGTTCCGTCTCCCTATAAATTTACGTTGATATGCCGCTAAACAAAATCAACCAACCAACAATACATATTTAAATCAAAATGACCAAAAATACATTTTATCTGTAGTTGATTATCTATCTATCTATCTATCTATCTATCTATCTATCTATCTATCTCAGTCTGTTCATTATCTATCTATCTATCTATCTATCTATCTATCTATCTATCTATCTGTGACAGTCTGTTCATTATCTATCTATCTAGCTAGCTAGCTTGCTATCTATCACAGTCTGTTCATTATCTATCTATCTATCGATCACAGTCTGTTCATTATCTATCTATCTACCGTATATATTCGCGCATCGTGCGACATTTGAAGACCCCATTTTGAAACTAATTTGACTACAGTAAATGCATATATAGTTTGGTCAACGCCGTGGCCATGATCAGAAGTACATGCGTTAATTTTATATCCCGTGAATAATGCGACCCCCTTAAAATTAGCTTCAAAATTAAATCTTCAAAAGTCGCCTGATACGAGTCTATCTATCTATCTATCTATCTATCTATCTATCTATCTATCTATCACAGCCTGTTTATTGTCTATCTGTCGCGTATCATGAAACCTTTGAAGACCTTATTTTCAAACTAATTTGACTACAGTAAATAGATATATAGTTTGGCCAACGTCATAATTATGGCCAGCAGTACATACGCTAATTTTATATCTCGTGTATTATGCGCCCCTCTTAAAATTAGCTTCAAAATTAGGTCCTCAAAAGTCGTATGATACTCGTTTATATACGGTTATACCAAATAAGAAAAACTACCTCAGTTGATGACTTCCAACAGTAGCAATAACTAAAATGGATAGCACCTGTAACTAGAAGTGGAAGATAATGACATGATCAGGATATTAGCTTTCTACAAAGGGTACGAAAAAGAATAATAACAACTAGAAAAGATTTTAAGAAAACGTTTTTTCTACATTTCAACTAATGTTAACGCTCATTCTTCATTCAATGAATGCTGAATGTTTCCTTATAAGGAAACGGTTATTTTCACTCTTAATTTCACGAGTAGCTTATCTAGGGCATGACAAATATGGCAAGCGCCTTGGCGGACAATTGGTGGTGAACGAGTGGCAAGACGTTAGTAAACACTGAACAAGGAATTTCTCATGTAATATTCATTAACTAGAAACATTTAGAAATTTTCCTATTTGAATTTTATCATGAATTTTAATTCTTCCGTTCCTGGTATGACGATAAACTACATCCGCGTCCTGGATAAATTACGTCCAACACTAAGGCCTCTGAGGTTTTGAGGACCGTGGAACCACCTCTTAACTGCTGATGTTCCCAGGTCCACCCTGACCGTAGCACCTGTTAGGGTCCCAGCTATGGGTAAATAGTTAAACCCCTAACTGGGGTCAAAACACCATGAAAGTGTAAAAATAGGTTTTAATACCAGAAAGTAATTGTAAAAAGACTATTACCAGCAATAATTTTTTGTAGATAAAAAATGTTACTAGTAATACATTTTAGGAAAAAAATATTACCAGCAATTAAAATGTTGTCGGCATTAAATAACCCATTGAGGTTGATATGCAGTAAAACAAAATAAACCAAACCAATCTAAACCAAAGAATACATATTCTATTCATACGAATCTATCCTAAAAATGTTGTCGGCATTAAATAACCAATTGAGGTTGATATGCCGTAAAACAAAATAAACCGAACCAGACCAGTTATTCAGTTAATTATTGAATAACCTCATGGCAAGTTCTACGACAATAAAATATCCGTAGAAATTCCTCTATCGCATCGTTAAATATTTGAGGTTAACAATAATAAAATTTTAGAATAACAACCTTAAATATGAATGCTGGTTATCATTTTAAGAAGTAGGTACAAATCATAAGATTTCAAAGCGCCAACTTTTTCCATTTCAGTGGAACAGACCTTAAACAAATTTTTATCGACTCTTCTGTCTTCCTCGTTTTATTTTTCTTTCATTTTCTCACTGAAACCAAGTAGCGTCTCTGTTATGTCTTTTCCAACTTTCGATGCGATCAAAATGGAATAGTCCATTATTTATGAGGTATAGGCAAGTTACGAATCGGCAAGCAGATTTATAAGTTGCTCAATAATTGGGTATTAATCAGTAAATCCTTTTGCAAAATTCAACACCGAAATAATTCTTTTTATTGCTCTCGAATAAGGAAATCGTGGTTCGTGCCCGGCCTCATCTCAAACAAAATGAAAGTGAAAATGTATTATTTGAAGGCGTATAGTTGACAAATTGGCATCAATGAAAACAAAGAAGGAGCAGTAACTAGCCGTGCCTTGCTTACACTCAATTTTTGGCAGGGCTGGATTAATATTTATTCAAATATACACCCCCACCTGGCGTTGATATAATCCTTTTGTAATTTCACAATTTAAATTTTTTAAGATTATTAAAATTAGGTACCTCCACAGATTCGCGATACCTAAGTTTAAAATGAGTTTTATATATATATATATATATATATATATATATATATATATATATATATAAAGAAATATAGTCTTAAGGTATGATATATTTATGGAATAAAAGTGCTCAATATCAGAGAGAGCGTGTAAATATATAAAAGTGAACATAGAAGTCAACACTTAGAGGCGATAGTCTGTTTCATGCTAGATGAAATCATCAGGCCTGACGATTGCATATAACATGAAACAGATTGTCGCCTCTAAGTGTTGACTTCTATGTTCACTTTTATATATATATATATATATATATATATATATATATATGTGTGTGTGTGTGTGTGTGTGTCTGTTTGTGTGTGTGCTTTGATTGTGTGTGTGTATATATATATATATATATATATATATATATATATATAGAGAGAGAGAGAGAGAGAGAGAAAGATACATATACACACATACATAATTTAAACAGATCACAATTTAAATAGATTTATATATATATTGCTTGTTAGGTAGATAGATAGATAGATAGATAGATAGATAGATAGATAGATAGATAGATAGATAGATAATGAATAAAATGTAATAGATAGATAGATAGAAAGATATGGAAAGAGAAGGGAGATCACCTCCCTCTGGGGGATCAGGTTGAGATCATAGACAAGGAACACCATTGGAAAATTCGTAAATTTAAGGAATCAGCACATACGCTAGGCCACAAAAATCTCCTGAGCTGACCAAGCATAGAAATAAATACAATATGGGAACAGAGTAATAAGGAGTGCCAGAAGAAAGCAATGATAACAACAAAGTTGCAATATGAGCTCTGGTAAAAACATGTATGATATCAGCAAAAATTGCAATATGAGTACTGGTAAAAATGGTTGTTGAAGACGTTAGGTTTATAATACCCAGAAATTCATACCCAGATGTCCTCAAGTATAAAGGCGTTGGTTAGATCCAGTGACAGGCCTCAAAGAGTGTGAGTTCAATACCCGGTTAAGGCAGTGGAGAACTTTCAGAGGGAAATTAGCAGGAGATAACTGATAACTGACATCCATTAAACATGGCACGTGGAACTAGAATAGTCTACCCTAGTGAGCGAAATAAAGGGTTCAGTTCTAAATTCCAACCACCTGAAGAAGGCCGAAACGTTGTGATAAATATGGCGACAAAGATGAGGACAATAGTCCGAATAATGTAAATGTATAGATAGATAGATGTGAACAGACTGAGATAGATAGATAGATAGATAGATAGATAGATAGATAGATAGATACGATTGTATGTGTGCTCATGAGTGTGTTTTCCGTAAGTGTTAATTTATCAACTGCGATAGATATTAATCTGAAGCCGGTATAATTTGAGGAACGTGAGTGTTATCGGTCAAAAAGAAACCGAGTCTCTGGTCAAGCAGGGGTTGGTTAAGGTTGCAGTGTGGTGGGGTTTGTGCTGCAACGTTTTCAGACTCCCGCATAAACATCCCGTATGAGATTCATTTTATTTTACTTTTAATTTCAAGCTAATAGATTAAATTTAATATTTTCAATAAGCAAAATACTTTGCTGCATAGCTGGCCACTCGTATTCAAAGATATTCGTCTACGAGGGCGGCTAGCAAATCCCTATTGCAGACGCTTGTTCAGGCGCCTTTGTGTTTATTCAACACCCACAGAGCCCACTTTTTGCTTATACTGCAACTATGCTGGCAGACCTTAGTTACAGTTTCTGGGAAAGAGCGTGTTATATAGCGAGATCAACAATTTGAACAAGGTCAGCACGCTCATGCACTCGGCCACGGTGACTTGTGACTTCGTGCTAGCTAATTTCACTCACAAGGATTGGGTCGTGGCATGGTTTTCAGGCACTTTCGAAAAGTACCGCACGCTGGGATCGACCCCTCCAGCATGATAACATCAGGAAATCTCCTTCCTAACAAATCGACCATGGTGAGATTCGAACCCGGGCCTCATGGTCAGAATGCAAACGTGTCCAATTTTTTGCTGGATTTCATAACTAATTGACACGAAGGATTTTGTTTTTGTTTTTGTTTTTTTGCTAAAAATCTGATTATCTCAATGTCCATTATCCCCCAAAAAACTAATTTTTCAAACTTTTAATGAGAAGTAACTTATGGTTTAGCATCGTAGTATTAAGAATTTGTCACTTTTGGACCAGATTTCAACACAGAACCCGGACAAATAGTTTTATTTATCAGGGAAAGAACCTTAACAAGACCTTATCAGGGTAGCCTCTTTAAGAAATTCCAAAGTTATTGACTTTTCACCAAAATCGTTCGGGGTTCAACTCTCTCCTATTCCTACATCAATTCCATTTTAACGAGAGGTGGGTAGTAGAAATGTATAACTACCTTGTTCAAATGTATTTGCACGTAAGTGAATCTAACGAACTCGACTGGAATTCGAACTCGTTTTCCATTACTCCACCGGGCCGACCTGTTGATGCAACGTACGTATCTATAGTTTCCAATTTTTGTTATCTTTTGCTTGCCTTTTTATACACCACTACGCCATTTGCACACCTCGAAACAAATACTTTGAGACTATATAAAAACAAACGCAACAAATATATAAAACAGTTCTTAAAATCTGAATTGCTGGCTGAGATAGAGGCTTCATTTGATAACCTGAGAGCTAATCAAAATAAGATAGATAGATAGTATTATGGTAATTTACCCACGCACGCATGGACTCTCCCAGCTATAAATAGGAGCAGGTACTGCCTTTTGTAGAGGGAAGTTTCCAGCAGTCAACTCTGACAGTCGGACCGAACATTCTTGCTGTAACACTCTCGTATATGTTTGTATTACTGTTTCTGTTGATATATTTGCTTAACTCATTTCCTCTATTGTGTCTTTATTTCAGGCCCTAACAAGGCCACAACAGATGAATAGATAGATAGATAGATAGATAGATAGATAGATAGATAGATAGATAACGAACAGAGATTCGCAAAGCGGCGTGTAGTAAGTAATCAACTTGCTTGTGGTGAGCTAGAAGTGAATCAAGGTGAATTGCAGCGAATCCCAGTGAATCCAGCATACAGTATATTCCACTGTATTTATAAGAATTCTGGTCATGTCTATCTGTCGTTGTCTTTTCATATAAATCTATCTCTCTATCTATCTCAGTATGTTCATATCTATCTATCTATCTATCTATCTATCTATCTATCTATCTCAGTCTGTTTACATCTATTTGTCTATCAGACTGTTCACATCTATCTATCTATCTATCTATCTATCTCAGTCTATCTATCTATCTATCTATCTATCTATCTATCTATCTATCTATCTCACTCTGTTCGTATCTATCTCAGTCTGTTTATATCTATCAGACTGTTCACATCTATCTATCTATCTATCTATCTATCTATCTATCTATCTATCTATCTATCGCAGTCTGTCCATAGCTATCTATCTATCTACATATCTATCTATCCACCTGTCTATCTATCTAAGTCTCTTTATAGCTATACATCAACCTAGCTATCTATATATAAATCTCATCTTGTTCACATGTATCTATCTATCTCAGCTTGCTCGTATCTATTTATCTATATACATCTATCTCAGTCTCTTCGGGCCATGTCTATCTATCTGATGTTGTCTTTTCATATAAATCTATCTATCTCAGTCTCTTCATATCTATGTATCTATCTATCTCAGTCTCTTCATTATCTATCTATCTCAGTCTGTTTACATCTATCTATCTATCTATCTATCAGTCTGTTCACATCTATCTTTCTATCTATATCTATCCACCTTAGTCTGTCCATAGCTATCTATCTATCTACATATCTTCTATCCATCTGTCTATCTCAGTCTCTTCATAGCTATATATCAACCTAGCTATCTATATATCAATCTCATCTTGTTCACATGTATCTATCTATCTCAGCTTGCTCGTATCTATCTATCTATCTATCTATCTATCTATCTATCTATCTATCAGTCTGTTCACATCTATCTTTCTATCTATATCTATCCACCTTAGTCTGTCCATAGCTATCTATCTATCTACATATCTTCTATCCATCTGTCTATCTCAGTCTCTTCATAGCTATATATCAACCTAGCTATCTATATATCAATCTATCTCATCTTGTTCGCATGTATCTATCTGTCTGTCTCAGCTTACTCCTATCTATCTATCTATCTATCTATCTCACCCAGTTCGTATCTATCTCAGCCCACTCGGACAAGCCACATTAAGGTGACCCAACCAGGCGTGAAGAGCTTGTTTAACATGTGACTCTTCATAGAAAGAAACTCTTGTGATCTACGCTCCCGTTCGTTCCTTTGCGATGCAATCGCTGTAAAAACGAAAAAGTGTAGCCACCCAAGCGACGAGGCCTTCTCGTTCTCATCATCTTAATGATTCGCTATACTCTACATTATTTTCTATTTTTATGTTTTTATCTTCCTTTTTTTTTTTTTTCTTTATTTTCCATTTATTTATTTATTTATTTTTACTACCGGTCATTCAGTGTCGACGTCTTTAAATCTGATTACTTTCATTTCCTTCATTAACATTTTCAAGATACAAAACCTGAAATGGGTTACTAAACATAATTAATACAACTATATATATACACTAGGTGAAGTACTCGTCTACGCCGGGTAAAATTATCAACATTTTGATCGAATCCGATTTTAATGACTGTTTACCGATTTCTTTTCAAAACTACACCATTGTGCAAATTATTTGAAACAACCGCTTTAGTTTCCTTTCTTTCACCATACTGTCAGTTTTAGACCCAATGGAGTGACAGGGTGTAATCGATTTCTATTTTTTCCTCAGATTCGGTCATTTGCAGTGGTGTGCAGTAATAGGAATCTATTTTCAGGTTGTATGATGAAATTTGTTTGGCCTTCAAAAATATTGCGTCATCCGTGATTGCATCAGATTCTTATCTTGCCCAGACACTACTGTCTCGACTGTCAATAAGTTGTCCTATGGCGATGGACGTTACGAAAATTGTAACGCTACACGAACACACTGGCAAGCCTTACTAGTGAGCAAATCAAAGTACTATAGACTGGCCCGGAAACTCTCTTGATTTAAATCCAATCGAGAATCTGTGGTCAATCTGCAAGGAACGACTTCATGGAATGGACATACGAACACACAGGCAAGCCTTACCAGTGAGCAAATCAAAGTACTATAGACTGGCCCGGAAACTCTCCTCATTTAAATCCAATCGAGAATTTGTGGTCAGTCTGCAAGGAACGATTTCGTGGAATGGACATACGAAGTACCTACATGTACACTAGGTCATGTTTCAATGGAAAAATACATAAAAATAAATAATGACGGAATTATTCGTCTTGTTTCAATTAGTTTGCACAGGGGTGTATTTACACTATTTAAGAAGTTCGGACTGTTGACATCATCTTCATTGGCATATTCATGACGTTTCGACCGTTGTACACTCCAGACTACTTCAGGTGATATACGTTGGAATTTCGCACCGAACCCTTCATTTCGGCCACTGTGCTAGATTGTTCTAGTTCCACGTGCCATGCCTTTTCTAGATATCTCAGTTTCAGTTGTTTCCCTTTAGTGACACAACTCTCCATTTTTTTGTTTAACCTAGTAGCACGCTTCAATTCATGTCGTCGGATCAACAGGGAAAATAGCTCGTCAGAGCAGTTGCCATAAAAATAATTGTAGAAAAGGCAGAGGGAAGCCACGTTATGTTGGTGAGAATGTGACTGAATTCGAGATGCCGGGTCATGATCGATTACATTGCAGATCTATTTTTGGATTTTGTCAAGAGCCTCAAAATGAACAACGAGACACCAGACCATATATGGCAGCACGATTCAATGCACGGATGAATGGCAGATTTATAAATATGCAAGATGGATTCTGAGGAGAAAAACTTTGGCTGTGGGAAAGTAAATTCGTGATTCTAGGTGAGGACCAATAACATTACAGTCTTTGGATTTTGTTATGGGACCTTACCCATAATAACATAATGGACTATTCCATACGTAATAAATACTGCGCCTCAAGAGGAAGCAGGGAGTTCAGTCTAAAGTCTGGAGTGAGGCCCGTCAGGAGTCTGTCAGTCAGTCAGAGCGAGCGAGTCAGTCAGTCGAGTCATAGGCAGTCCGAAACAGAATCGCGTTCAGACAATTAATACAGACATTGGAATAGTGATACTGGTCGAGACTACATTGTTCTCCCTACTAAACCTGATTGTTCGTACTAACACTTTCTACTTCTCTGTATATATTCCTGTTTGTAATATATCTGTGTTATTCCATATCCGTCTTCGAGTTTTTCTTTATTGGTTCTACCTTGGACCATCACCAAGGACCTGGTAACAAGGACCTGGACCAGACCAGATATGGCAGCAATATTCAATGCACGGATGAACAGATTTTAAATATGCAAGTTAAGAATGATTCTAAGGACCAATATACACAGGATCAAGATATATAACAGGAGACCAGACCAGATATGGCAGCAATATTCAATGCACGGATGAATGGCAGATTTATAAATATGCAAGATGGATTCTGAGGAGAAAAACTTTGCCAGTGGGAAAGTAAAGTCGTGATTCTAGGTGAGGACCAATAACATTACATTCTTTGGATTTTGTTGAGAATCTCAAGATATATAACAGGAGCACCAGACCAGATATGGCAGCAATATTCAATGCACGGATGAATGGTAGATTTATAAATGTGCAAGATGGATTCTGATGAGAAAGACTTTGGCTGTGGGAAAGTAAAGTCTTGATTCTAGGTGAGGACCAATAACATTACATTCTTTGGATTTTGTTAAGAATCTCAAGATAAATAACAAGAGCACCAGACCAGATATGGCAGCAATATTCAATGCACGGATGAATGGCAGATTTATAAATATGCAAGATGGATTCTGAGGAAAAAAACTTTGCCAGTGGGAAAGTAAAGTCGTGATTCTAGGTGAGGACCAATAACATTACATTCTTTGGATTTTGTTGAGAATCTCAAGATATATAACAGGAGCACCAGACCAGATATGGCAGCAATATTCAATGCACGGATGAATGGTAGATTTATAAATATGCAAGATGTATTCTGAGGAAAAAAACTTTGCCAGTGGGAAAGTAAAGTCGTGATTCTAGGTGAGGACCAATAACATTACATTCTTTGGATTTTGTTGAGAATCTCAAGATATATAACAGGAGCACCAGACCAGACCAGCAATATTCAATGCACGGATGAATGAGATTTATAAATATTCAATGCATTGGCGAATGGTGAGGATTTTATATATGTGACCAGATATGGCAGCAAAGAATGATTTCTGGCGGGGATAATTTTCTGGCAAGACACAGTGAACAAACTTGAAGTACTCGTCTACGCCGAATAAATTATGAACACCTTGTTCGAATCTGATTTTTACGAAAGTGCAACCAATACAAGAATCACACCTGGTAAAGGTTTACTGAATGAAGCGGTAGTATAAATAAGTGAATATCAGGAGGATATATAAAGGGATTAATCCCTAACTAAATGATTGATTCGTTTTCTACGGGTTATCAACCCTTTGTAGGTTATTTAAAACCAGAAAATATTTTTAGATTGTAATAACTTTCTTTTTGAGTTAACAATGATTTTCTTAGTAGAAGTTTTACTAATAATCACATAACTGGGGAGAAGAGGTGAACTCATAGCTTTTCCAATGGCATTTGCATATAAGTGATTATAATGAATCCAGATGGGATCGAACTCGACTCTCCGATTAACCATTCCATTACACCACCCGCACATCCAAGCTTACGGCATCTGGCATTTCCAACCAGTTCCTAACAGAAAGCGACGTTTCAACAATCGCTATCACTTGACTTAAAATAGTTTTGCCCTTCCTTGCCTTTAAAGGAGTGCCCTTTGCTGTGCTGATGTTGCTACATGCCTTACTTCTTGCCTATCCCATACTGCGAATTTACAAGCTCTATACTAAACATTAAATCTGTTAGAAAAAAAGAACTAAACAAAATGAACACAAAACGATCAGCTTTAAAAAAAGGACTCGTACCTGGAAAAACCGAATGAAAAAAGAATGTTAACAACAAATACTTTTTCACACCCAACCCAGTTCTGCGAAATCAGAATCAACGTTGAGTTTAAGAAAGCGAATGAGCCAATTGGAGTAAAGTGCCATGCAGATTTAAATTTTTCCCACTTGTGAGGAATACAGCTATCGATTTTTTTTGCATGCTAGCATGCTAGTAAACATTCGTGTCAGTCAGCTGTTGGCTCTCACGCTGGCCAATAGAATCTTCCTGCCTATTCGTGGCAGCCAGCTATAGGCTCTCACTCTGGCCAGTAGAAAATGGCCGCAAACTACATGAAAACTGCCGTAGAAGCATGAAAATTCGATTATTTCCACTATCGATGGGAGTTGGAAAATGCAAAGTCGGTCTTCCTGCTAACTTGGAGCATGTGCATGTAAATTTTGGTGCAAATCCGTCGAAAATTGTGGCCGTGCATTCCTTACACACACACACATCCTGCCTTTTATATATATATATATATATATATGTGTGTGTGTGTGTGTGTGTGTGTGTAAGCCAAATAATTAAGTATTAGCAACTATATATAGGTGTGTTAGCGTGCATACACGGGTAAGTGAATAAATATTTATTTCATTTAATATAAGGTCTAAACAAAACAGTGCTCAATATGCTTAGACAGAGCTAAGAAGTATATATTAATAAATATACATATACCTACGTTCTAAGTGCAAGTTTCGTTGTTCTACCAACTCATCAGGAACGAACTATTACTGTTGATTATATATATATATATATATATATATATATATATATATATATATTAGCAGCATGCTTTTATTACGATACGTCTCATTAAATAATTTAGACTATTTTTTTAATATGATCCTCTCGTATTCATAGTGAAGCTTCTTAGTATCCTTATCAAAGCTAGAAAGAAAGTTACTATATTGATGCGTATTCATTTAATCCGAGTACTTTCGACATTAGCAAACTGTCATCTTCAGGGTTTTGTTTTATCTAAGACAAATTAGTTGTGTTTATATGAAAATTCATTTTTTTTTTATTTGTGAAGTGAAAAACTCTAACTTATGTACTGTACGATTTTGAAATTTTATGACGTAAGCATATGCGTGAAGTAACATCAAGGGAGGTAACTGTGTTATTAAGATGTCATTTTTTTAACTATTTAAAATTATTGTTTAAAACCTACATCTTAATATGTTGTCTCGTTTGATTCATGACTGACTTGGCAGATGTTCCCGCAGTAGGTTGCCGTTTCTTTCTGCGCTAGACTGGTTGCCAGCCAAGGCTATATATCCCTGCTATTTAGCTTTGGATTGAAGAGATAGGTATATACCTTTCTCAAGAGTATTTGCATGTAAGTGAATGTAACTAACACGACTGGAGTTCGAAATCAATCCTTCGAGTTCACATTTTGAGCCGATATTCATTAGATCACAGCGGATAAGTTCCTAAATAATTTCTCCCTCATACTTCTTTCTTTTTATGTGCCGTGACCTTTCAAAACGTAGGCGATCATGGCCCTCCACTTCTCCCTGTCCCTTGTGGCTCTCGACAGGTTTTCTATTTCTGCCAACTCCTCCAGAACACGCTCCGCTATCCAGATAACCAAGCCCGGTACGTATGTCATGCTCTGCTTTTACCCCTGTCTCTTTTTCCCGTCCCGTGAGTATCAGATTCTCCAGGTCCTCCTTTCTTATCAGGTGCCCCAGAAATTTCATCTGCCTCTTCCTTATGTTAAGCATAAGCTTCCTCCTTGTTTGCATCCTCTCCAAGACCTCATCGTTGCTCACGTGCTCGGTCCATGATATCTTCAGCATCCTTCTGTAGAAACACGTCTCCGTCGCCTCGAGTCTCTTCTTCATCCTTGAGGATACCGTCTAACATTGGCTGCCGTATAGAAGGACAGATGTCACACAGCAGCTCAGTACTCTTTTCTTTGTCGCAACACTCTGCCCCGCTCCTGGAATGTATCCTTGGCCATCCCAATCCGTCTTCGGATCTCAGCGTCGCACCTACCGTCCTCCGTCAGAACACTTCCCAGATACTTAAACTTCCGCACATGTTTGATTTTAGTGTCCCCGACCTGCAAATCGCATTTCGGGCTCATCTTTTTACTGACGACCATGTATTGTTTTCTTGTAGTTTATAGTTAGTCCTTTCTTCTTGCTCTCCCTCGCTACATTCTGTTGGAGGTTTTGTCATTTCTTTTCTGTGTCTTCTATCAGTACCATGTCATCTGCGTATCTTATGTTGACAAGGTTGTGGCCGCCAATAATGAATCCTGATAGGACCTCTAGTCCACCAGAATTACCTCACCCTCATACTAAAGTTAGTTTTTCCTGTATAGTTGTTTTGTTTTTTTGTTTTTTAAGATTAGCCTTTGATGGGTAATCCATTTTAGGAAATCCATGACTAACATAGGGTTTATCTTACACTGTTCCATTAGCGACGTTACGAGCCCGTCATATTTTTTTATTTATTCATTGTTGTACAATGATATTTATCCAGTACAAGACCCAAGAGCCACTCGAGATAGAGAACTACAGAGTAAGCGGCACCACTCCAAGCAAGGAAATAATGCCACTGAGACGCATGGAGTGGGGCTACTGGGAATGAAAGAAAATGAGAAGACGTTAGAAGGAACCGGAAATCTAACCCTAAACAAGAAACAAAGGATAAACCTCTACTTCTGTTCAAAAACTGGGGAGGAGCATGAACCGAACGATAGGCGAACCTATCTACTCCTGTTGAGGAAAAAGATGAATAAATAGCAAATAGAATTTGTTAAAGTAGAATTAAGAAGGCACCGGAAGCCCGATCTTAAACAGGAAACAAGGGATAAATCTCTACTTCTGTTTAAAAATAAAATTAGGGGAGGAATGAAAACCGGGTGATTTGTGAACCGGACGATTAACAGTCACAGTGGAATAATGGATAAGCGGCTCGGATTGAGGAATCGGAGAGCCGAGTTCGAATTCCAGTCGAATCCATCACATTCACTTACATGCTAATACTCTTGGGAAAGGTGTGAATCCTCTTCTTCTCCTCCCAGCTATGGGTAAATAGCAGGACAAACCAGATTCTATAGTCTTGGATGGCAACTGGTCTACTGCAGAAAGAAATGGCAACCTACTACGGAAAAAAATCTGCCTCGTCAGTCATGTATCGAAAGATACATGATCGCCTAAACGTGTATCACACATGGCACATAACTGACTGACTGACTTTCCAGTCGAATCCATTGCATTCACTTACGTACTAATACCCTTGGAAAAGGTGTGATTCCTCTTCTTCTCCTCCCAGCTATGGGTAAATAGCAGGACAGACCGGGTTCTCTAGCCTTGGATGGCGACTGGTCTCCCGGAAAAAGAAATGGCCACCAAATGTGGGAAAAATCTGCCTCGTCAGTCATGTATCGAAAGATACATGATCACCTAAGCGTGTATCACGCATGTCACATAACTGACTGAATTTAAAAGGCATGAACAAAACAATACTTTAGTTATAACTATCGCATAAGATCATATTTTGAAATAAATAACGAAACACTTTTTTTAAAAATTGACTCTTTAAAGCTTAGTCGGCAAATTAAGCAAAAACTGCTAAGTTGTCCCAGATATAAGACATATTTAATAGAATAAATGAAATCACATTGCTTGAAGGTCCTATTATTAAGCGCATCTATAGGAGCCCATCCCCGAAGGCAGTATATTACCCATTGCACTCAGAGGAGGACGGTCAGGGTCAATATCTGATGCCTGAAGTGTCTCTCTTGGGTAGGGTCGAGAGAAGTAAGCAATTTTTTGTCACCAATCCCATCTTCGCGTGGGATTCCTACGTTAAATTCGGTCGCGGCTTACAGATGAAAGCAAAAATTGCATTCATTTGATTTCACGTGTTTACGTAATATTTGCGCATAGATACCAACAAACAAACCAGCATATATCAAAACCTCGATATAATGCTCTAATAGTCTGTTAAATCCGATATTAACCTAGAAAGCCGTATTTTTAATGCCAAAACTATTTTAATATTGCCGTCAGTTAAGTATTTTCACAAATTCTCGCACTTTTTGTACACGTATGTATTTAACCATAAAACCACGAACGAACAGAATTACCAGAGCAATAGAATCGTATTATAATAGCGCTTGTCCCACACTGATTTGCACGACCGTTACGCCCTGTCAGTACCTCATAAAT
>CAHIKZ030004007.1:567500-615000 GCA_903632075.3 Acanthosepion pharaonis
TTTTTCAAAAAATGTATTGCTGGTAATATTTTTCCTTCAAAAATCTATTTTTGGTAATTTTTTTTCAAAAATGTATTGCTGGTAATATTTTTTGAAAAAATGTATTGCTGGTAATATTGTTTTTCAAAAATGTAAAAAATATTTTTTATTTCTGAAAAAAATTTTTTCTAAAATGTATTGCTGGTAATATTTTTTTTTCAAAAATGTATTTCTGGTAATATTTTTCCCAAAAAACTATTTCTGGAAAAAATTTTTTCTAAAATGTATTGCTGGTAATATTTTTTTTAAATGTATTTCTGGTAATATTTTTCCCTTCAAAAATCTATTTCTGGTAATTTTTTTTTTTTTCAAAAATTTATTCCTGGTAATATTTTTTTTTTTCAAAAATGTATTGCTGGTAATTTTTTTTTCCAAAATACATTGCTGGTAATATTTTTTCCTTCAAAAATCTATTTCTAGTAATTTTTTTTCCAAAAATGTATTGCTGGTAATATTCTTTTTCAAAAATGCATTGCTTGTGATATTTTTCCCTTCAAAAATCTATTTCTGGTAATTTTTTTTCAAAAATTTATTGCTGACAATTTTTTTTTTTTAATATTTTGCTGGTAATTTTTTTTCAAAAATGTATTGCTGGTAATATTTTTTATTTCAAGAATGTATTGCTGGTAATAATGTTTGCTTGTAATAATTTTTTACAAAGTATTTCTGGTATTAAAACCTAATTTTACACTTTCATAGTGTTTTGACTTCAGCTTAATTATTTGTCCATAGCAGGGATACTAACAGGTGCTACCACCCCGGGTCAGGGTGGACCTGGGAACATCAGCAATTAAGAGGTGGTTCCACGCTCCTCAAAGCCTCCTAAACAGAGGCCTTGCTGTTGGACGTAGTTTATCTTCTTGCCCAGGACGCGGATGTAGTTTATCTTCTTACCCAGGACGCGGATATAGTTTATCGTCTTAACCAGGACAGCTGGTTGTTGAGGTTCGTTAAGATAACGAAATATGAATCTGTGCTTTCTTTTCTTTTCTTTTCTTTTTAATGCTGAACAGAAATGGCAGAAAGGATAAGTCAAAAGTGTACACACGGATCCAGATTAGAATAAATTCGAAAGGTAAATTCAAAACAGCGTCCCAAAAAATCTAAACACAAAACCGGTTTAACCTATTATCAAAAAGGTACATATAGGTCCGATTTACACTTTGGGAATATGGCAATGAAGATGAGGATAACAGTCCGAATAATGTAAATAATGTAAGTAATCATAATACCTCATCTCAGAGATATAGACAGCCATTATATCACTAGAAGCTGGTCACTGGATCTAACCAACATCTTTATCTGGGCCATGTGTCCTTGTGAATATGGCAATGAAGATGAGGATAACAGTCCGAATAATGTAAATAATGTAAATAATCATAATACATCATCTCAGAGATATAGACCGCCATTATATCACTAGAAGTAGTCACTGGATCTAACCAACGTCTTTATCCACTGGGCCATGTGTCCTTGTGAATATGGCAATGAAGATGAGGATAACAGTCCGAATAATGTAAAAATAAGTAATCATAATACCTCATCTCAGAGATATAGACCGCCATTATATCACTAGAAGCTAGTCACTGGATCTAACCGTCTTTATCCACTGGGCCACGTGTCCTGTGAATATGGCAATAAAGATGAGGATAACGCCATGAATAATTTAAATAACTAGAATAATACCTCATCTCAGGGATATGGATCTAACCAACATCTTTATCAACTGGGCCATGTGTCCTTGTGAATATGGCAATGAAGATGAGGATAACAGTCCGAATAATGTAAATAATGTAAATAATCATAATACATCATCTCAGAGATATAGACCGCCATTATATCACTAGAAGCTAGTCACTGGATCTAACCAACGTCTTTATCCACTGGGCCATGTGTCCTTGTGAATATGGCAATGAAGATGAGGATAACAGTCCGAATAATGTAAATACTGTAAGTAATCATAATACCTCATCTCAGAGATATAGACCGCCATTATATCACTAGAAGCTAGTCACTGGATCTAACTAACGTCTTTATCCACTGGGCCACGTGTCCTTGTGAATATGGCAATAAAGATGAGGATAACAGTCTGAATAATTTAAATAATGTAAGTAATCATAATACCTCATCTCAGGGATATAGACAGCCATTATATCACTAGAAGCTAGTCACTGGATCTAACCAACGTCTTTATCCACTGGGCCATGTGTCCTTGTGAATATGGCAATGAAGATGAGGATAACAGTCCGAATAATGTAAATACTGTGGTAATCATAATACCTCATCTCAGGGATATAGACAGCCATTATATCACTAGAAGCTAGTCACTGGATCTAACTAACGTCTTTATCCACTCGTGTCCTTGTGAATATGGCAATAAAGATGAGGATAACAGTCTGAATAATTTAAATAATGTAAGTAATCATAATACCTCATCTCAGGGATATGGCCATTATATCACTAGAAGCTAGTCATGGATCTAACTAACGTCTTTATCCACTGGGCCACGTGTCCTTGTGAATATGGCAATAAAGATGAGGATAACAGCCTGAATAATTTAAATAATGTAAGTAATCATAATACCTCATCTCAGGGATATAGACAGCCATTATATCACTAGAAGCTAGTCACTAGATCTAACTAACGTCTTTATCCACTGGGCCATGTGTCCTTGTGAATATGGCAATGAAGATGAGGATAGCAGTCCGAATAATAAATATAATCATAATACCTCATCTCAGAGAATAACCGCCATTATCACTAGAAGCTAGTCACTGGATCTAACTAACGTCTTTATCCACTGGGCCATGTGTCCTTGTGAATATGGCAATGAAGATGAGGATAGCAGTCCGAATAAATAATATAAACTGTCGATCTAAATTTGTGTGATCTTCCCCCTCCCAGTACAGGCCTATCAATCTCCTCAGTATCATCAGCAAGCTTTTTGAGGCCATAATCAGTAAGAAGATCGTCGAGCACTTACAAAAGAACAAACCTTTCAGTGTCAAGCACTATGGGTATCGATACACGATACTAACAAGGCTATAGGGTCCGGTCTGTCCTGGTATTTGCCCATAGTTGTGGGGAGAAGAAGAGGATCCATACCTTTCCCGAGGCTATTAGCACGCAAGTGAATGTAATGGATTCGACTGGAATTCGAACTCGACTCAGTCCGATCCGCTATTCATCAGTCCACTGTGCCTCCTCAGAATAGCACTAGATATCTGAGGCCTTCGACAATGTGGGGCACAAAGGCTTACTACACAAACTCCTCAGTTATGGAATTACTGGAAGGGTCTTCTCCATCAAAAAATCCTTTCTAGCAGGAAATTCACTGAGGTCGTAGAGGTCAACGCAGGCGTCCCCAGATCTATCCTCTTTTTGATCTATATAAATGATCTGACGTCACACATTATGAAATGGACAAAGTCCGACTGGTATTTTAAGACATTTTTTTATGTTTATACGTTCTTTTTATAGATAACATAAAATGTTTTAAAATAATTTCCGGACTTTGTCCATTTCATAATGTGTGACGTCATTTGTTTACATTTGGATACGCATCGAGCAGATATGAATGTATGAGAGAAAATCATGGAAAATTGTAGTTTAAAAACAGTAAAATCGACCTTGCTCACCGAAACCCTCCTCTATGGCTCAATCGGTAAAAGCACGTCAGTCTATATGACAGTTCCGTATCGTATAGAGGTTCGATTCCTGACGGAGGACGCATATTTTCTATAAAAATTTCTCGAACATTCAGGCCGGTAAATGTTGTTAATACTGTTTATTATAAACAAAGCATTTACTTAAATATTTGTATCTATAAAAAGAACGTACAAACATTATATATATATATATATATATCCGCCAAAAGATAATGACTGAATTCGTAGATAAAAATCGAACAAACGATAGAATTTACGTCAGAAACAGAAAACACCTTATATTTCTTTTATATCCGAGACATTTTCATAGAAAATATGTCCTCCGACAGCAATCGAACCTGTATCCTATACAGAACATGTTATATAGACTGACGTGCTTTTACCGATTGAGCCATAGACGATCGTTCGATTAGCACGGTCGATTTTACTGTCTTTAAACTACTATCTTCCAGGCTATATGACGGTTCCGTATTCCTGTCGGAGGACGAATATTTTCTATGAAAATTTCTCGGACATTGAGGACGGTAAATGTTGTTTAATACTGTTTATTGTAAACAGAGCATTTACTTTAATATTTGTAGCTATAAAAAGAACGTATAAACATTTTTTAAAAAGTCTTAAAATAAAGGATCTGCCTAAGAATATACTCAAGTCATTTGTAAACATCTATGCCGATGATATGACTATATACAGACACACCTATGAAATTCTTGTGTGTCAGAGATTGGCGACTGACTACACTTCCGATCTTGCACAAATTACCCAATGGAATAAAAACTGACTGGCTTCATTCTATCACATTCTTTGAAATTCTGTCATCAAGTATCTGAACCCGGAACTACCACCAGAATGAATAAACAGAGGTCCTCTCGGGAAAGCACCATGTCTTAAAAGACTGCTGGGCTTCAAACTCACATCAGACCTCAACTGGTACTTGTATATATGATACATTGTTAAGGATGCCGGTAAAATGGTCGGCTCGCTGTTCTGTACCGTTCCACAGTAAGTTTCTGACACCTCCTGTTATCATCAACCTTTCCAAGAGCCAGATCAGGCCAAAAATGGAATACTGTTGTCATATTTGGACGGGGGCTGTACAGACTTCATTATCCAGTCTTGATAGAGTTCAAAGGCTTCTGTGAGCTCTTGTGGGTGACGAAATATTCTCCACCATTCAACCTCTCTCGCACAGGCCAGATGTGGCAAGCCTCTCGCTGTTCTGCCGCTACTTCGATGGAAAGTGCTCGGAAGAACTACATTCCCCCCCCCAATCAACTCTTCACAGCAAGAACACGCCTTACTCTTACATTATAGCAAACCACACATATTCCCTCTGTATTCCATCGATGAGAAGTAAGTGCCACTGGAACAGCTTCATCCTGTTAACCACTGCCCTGTAGAATCGACTCCCAGGAGGAAGTTTCCCCGATAACTACCTATCATGTTCAAGGTTAGGGTTAACCGTTATTTTCCACGCACACAAATGAAGTCCCAACGTAACCCTCTACCTCGAGTGACCCTCGGGTCTTGTAAAGGTTGAACCTTATTGTAAAAAATGATCACATCTATCTATCTATCTCTCTCTCTCTCTCTCTCTCTCTCTCGATATATATATATATATATATATATATATATATATAAATTGAGATCAATCCAACTAAATATGTTAGGTCTATCACTGATATTAAGCGCTTTGTAATAGGTACCGCGCATATATAATATATAAATAATATATATAAAAAATTGCATATATATATATATATATTTATATACATACACATTTCACACACACACATACACACAGTTCATATCTATCTATCTATCTATCTATCTATCTATCTGAGTCTTTTTATATCTCTCTATCTATCGCAGTCGGCTCACGTTTGTCCATCTATCGTGGACAGTTCATATCTATGTATCTCAGTATTCTCATATCTATCTACCTATCTATCTATATCTATCTCCGTTTGTTCAAATCTGTCTATCTATCTATCTATCTATCTATCTATCTATCTATCTATCTATATCTATCTCAGTCTGTTTCTATCTATCTATCTATTACACTTTGTTCATTATCTATCAATCTGTCTTGGTCTGTTCATATCTGTTTATCTCTATTTATCAATATATCTATCTCAGTCTGTTCATATCTATCTACCTATCCATCTCAATATGTTCACATCTATCTATCTATTACACTGTTCATTATCTATCTATCTATCTATTTATCTATCTATTTATCTATCACAGTCTGTTCATATCTGTTTATCTCTATCGATATATCTATCTCAGTCTGTTCATTTCTATTTATCTATTTATCTATCTATCCTTCTACCTATCGAAGTACTTCCATCTGTCAGAGCTACACGCAAGTCATAAGACTTCCGGCCGATAAGTAGTTGCTTGTTTTGTTTGCAATGTGGAATGTGAGTGGGCGGATCTGCAGAGCAGGTATCGGTGGATATTTGAGTAAAATCCTCTTTCTTCTCTTCTCCCTCCTCCTCCTCTTCTTCTTCGCCATTCATTAATCCAAGTTGTTTTCGAATGGAATGTCGACACAAATTTCACTGATGTCCCATCAAAAGAAATGTGGGCAAAAAAAACTCACAATATTTGGTTCAAGCAAAGAAAAACCCATCTCAAATAGGCAGAACCTGTGAGGTTAAATGAACTGGTTAGTGGAAAGAGTAAGTACCAAATACGTCCTGATAAAAAGCCTACGTTCGTCATTGGCAAATATAACCTACTTTCAATTAAAACTTTAGAATTCGGCATCCCTTCTAGTATGCCAAAACCATTTTATACCAGGAATAAAGCAGAATTTTAGGGGAAATCCTAATTTATTTCCATAGCATATAGAATCTACTTTCAATTAAAATTATAGACATTATCTACATCCCTAACAGTGCACCAAACATTTTATACACTAGGGAAGGTTAATTTTGGAACCGTGGTATTGCACTCGACCTGAAAGTTGGGCTTTGACATGATAAATAACGGCACAAAATATTTTTTCCAAATCTTTGCCGTTTTTCGAGGAAACGAGTTTAAAGAATTAAGTTTAGTTTCAAAATCGTATCAAATTGACTTTCATTTCGTTGATCAGTGAAAGCCTGATAGCACAACCTTACAAAATTTATAATTTACTGAAGTTTTACAAATTGTATAATGGACAAAGATGTATGGCACAAGCACATTATTACTAAATCATTGTGACATCAGATAAGACCTTCATTTACTTCAAAGGGAAATTAGACTGAACAATTTAGCTATATTATGATGTTATGTGTTATTCAGCGTGCAATGGATAAATTGTCGCCTAAATGACGCCAAAATGAAAATAACCCGACATTTTAACAGATATACAGGGTGCGATGGATAAATAGTCGTCCAGATGACACGAAATGAAAATAACACTGACGTCTCGCTTTAACAGGTATATTTAACAAAATTGCACAGAAAATCTTTTACCTTTTTTTTTTTTTTGAGGTCACAAGTTTAAAGATTAAGTTTAGGTTCAAAATCGTAGCATTGGAATTTCATTCCGGTGATCAGTGAAAGCCTTAGAGCACAGCCTTATAAAATTGATAACTTCCTGAAGCTTTTATAAATTGTATATGAACAAGATGTATGGCACAAGAACATTATTACTAAATCATTGTGACATCAAATAAGACCTTCATTTACTTCAAAGGGAAATTAGACTGAACAATTTAGCTATATTATGATGTTATGTTATACAGTGCACTGGTTTTAGTGTGATTTTCAATAAACAAATTTTGTCTCATAATTTGTGACCAGTATCGTGTTATATACACTTTTATCTATTTTTTTTTTTTATTAAATATGATCTAACATTCGGGTTCATTCGCTCTAAAACATTTTTAATCATTGATCTGAAAAAGCGGTTGTGTACAGCTGACAATTTAGACATTTCTGAACGGGTTGGGCGTCATGTATGACATCCATGTGAAAGTCTCGTTTAAACGAGACTATTTGAAGAAAATGATGAGATTTTAGATTATTGTTTCGATATTATAGTAATTTAGGGCGTTATATATATTTTTATCTATTTTTTGTTTTTATTAATTATCATCTAACAAATTTTATTCATTGAGTAGCCTTTTTTGTAATCTTTTACATTTTTTTTATAGTTTTTACTTATCGAATCCAATAAAAAAAGCATATTTTGCTTGTGGTGATTCATAATTAGAATTCTGGTTTGAATATATTTTCCATTCAATGTATCTAATACAATAGATATTAACTTTAGATTTATTTGTATAAATTTAGATTTATTCTTGAAATTGTAAAATTTTGAAGTCAGTTTGTAAGCAAAAAACCTGTGGAAATTAGATATTTCTGTACGTTTTTTTTTTCAGAAAAAAAAAAGAAAGAAAAAGCAATGAATCAAATGTTTGGTGTTAGTACTTATAACATCAGCATTTACACTGAACGCAATGTTGATTTTCTAAAAAAAAAAGTGAAAAATCAACCATCCCTTTTATACACCTGACACAATATATATGGTACTAGCAGCATGGCCCGGCGTTGCCCGTGCTTGATTCAAATATCGTACGACTCATACAGCAATCGCTATCACTTGACTTAAAATATTTTTGCCCTTCCTTGCCTTTAAAGGAGTGCCCTTTTCCCTGCTGATGTTGCTACATGCCTTACTTCTTGCCTATCCCATACTGCGAATCTTTTCTAAGCTCTATACTAAATATTAAATCTGTTAGGAAAAAAGAACTAAACAAAATGAACACAAAACGATCAGCTTTAAAAAAGGACTCGTACCAGGAAAAACCGAATGAAAAAAGAATGTTAACAACAAATACTTTTTCACAACCAACTCAGTTCTGTGGAATCGGAATCAACGTTGAGTTTAAACAAGCGAATGAGCCAATTGGAGTAAAGTGCCATGCAGATTTAAATTTTTCCTACTTGTGACGAATGCAACTATCGATTTTTTTTGCATGCTAGTTAGCATTCGTGTCAGTCAGCTGTTGGCTCTCACGCTGGCCAATAGAATCTTCCTGCCTATCCGTGGCAGCCAGCTATTGGTTCTCACTCTGGTCAGTAGAAAATGGCCGCAAACTACATGAAAACTGCCGTAGAAGCATGAAAATTTGATTATTTCCACTATCGATGGGAGTTGGGAAATGCAAAGTCGGTCTTGGCCTACCCGCTAACTTGGAGCATGTGCATGTAAATTTTGGTGCAAATCCGTGGAAAATTGCGGCCGTGCATTCGTTACACACACACACACACACACACACACACACACACACACACACACACACACACACACACACATCCTGCCTTTTATAGATAGAAATCCAAGCATTAGAGCATCTTTGTTTATATATATATATATATATATATATATATATATATATATATATGTTTAAAATCTAGGTAAGTAATCCAAGTGAATTCTAGTATTTAATGCCCCATATAATATATGGCCAGAACAGGCTTGTCAACACTAAGGAGTTATATATATATATATATATATATATATATATATATATATATATATATATATATATATATATAAAATTATATATATAAACTTTAAATATAAACTTTTAATATATATATATATATATATATATATATATATATATATAAATTCATGAATCATTCATACAAAAAAAACAAATATAGAGGTTAATGATTTAAATGGCGAGAATACATCGTCGCAAACACATAAATAAGACACACCAATCCCGAACCTGTATATGAATGATATGGTCCCTGTTTATAAATTCCAGTTGCATAAAGTCTTTTTAATTTTTTACAAGCTTTCGTCTGTTCCTACAGACATCATCAGGTATGGAAGTAGATTATAATATTTGTTTTTTGTATGAATGATTCATGAATTTATAAATTATATTTGCACCTTTTAATTGAAACTAAAATAACTGATCCAACGTGCAACTCTCGGATAATAAGTGTGACATTACTGTAATTATTGAACAATATAGTCCATCCATATTCACGGAAAATCTACCAGTAAAAAAGAATTCTCTTATTGCTATATTTCTACCAAAACGCACAACCTTAAAATTTAAATTCAAACTCAGCGTTGCGACCGCACGTTCCAAAACAATATTTCTCAGAGTATTTTTTTTCGGATTGCATCTCTATTTTCGTTGTCCTCTTATTATATTATATATATATATATATATATATATATATATATATATATATATATAATCGCGGCCTGAAGATTGCGTCTAGCATGAAACAGCCTGTCGCTTCTGAGTGCTGACTTCAAAGTTCAATTTATATTTACTTACGCTCTTTTTCATTGACAGTCGACCCTTACACGTTAGTGGCACGTTAGGTGAATTGACTATATATATATATATATATATATATATATATATATAAAGAAATATAGTTTTAAGGTGTGCTATATTTATGGGATAAAGTGCTCAATATCAGAGAGAGAGAAGGAGAGAGAGGGAGAGAGAGAGAAAGACAGAGAGAGTACCTAAGGTCCTCTTGTATAGCCAGCTTGACAGTGGACAAAGGATTGTTGGATGGCTGTTGCCCAGGTATAAAGAAAAGCTGACGAGTAAGCTCTCAGCTGTCAACGTACCTCATACAAACTCCGAGAGAGTTGCCATGGATTAAAAAAAAAATGGAGATATTTGTCTTTTCAGAAAGTTCAAAATCAGTCGTACTGACCGGCTAAGAGACGAGAGAAATAGCGTAAAGCCTCAGCAAATAACCCTGTTGCTATGTCCTGAAATCCTCGCTGTTACACAATAATGAGGACTTGTATGTAGCGGGACTGAAGTGTCACATAACGACAAAAACATATAAACTAAATGAGATTGTCGAATCCTCACACGTCGAAATCGACAGGAGTGCCCATTATATATATATATATATATATATATATATATAATTATTTATTTAAAAATATGATTCCAACGCTACATAAGAGTTTTCATGTTTCAAAACAAGAGCTAGAAACTTCAATATAATTATTTGAATTAAATTGAATTAAAGTACTAAGCTCTGTTCCATCTTCAAGCGAAATTTTTTTGGAATAACTTATTCCTGGAATTTACGCGTTTTATAAGCATATTCATTATTGAAATTAAGATTACTATGGTAACGGCTAGAGCAATTGTTTAAAGAAGAGATTTTTACACACACACACACATACATATATATATATATATATATATATATATAGGTATAAGGTTAGTAAAAATTAAATAACTTGATATTAACAACCGTATACACGCGTGCTGGCGTGTACACGTTGGTAAGCAAATAAATAATTACCAAATTTAGCCAAGAGGTGTAGACACAATAGTGCTCGATGTGGTTATACAGAGCTAAGAATTATATATTAATAAATACACATATACCGACGCTTGTGCCTGACAAGCTTGGTAACCAACGAAATTTTATATTACTAAGATCCACTTGGATTATATACCAACGGATATGTTAGCTTTACTATTTATATATATATATATATATATATATATATATATATATATATAATTCAGTATAGGTTTATATATAGCTAGATATAATATAGATGTCTAGTCACACAATTGAAACAGTCTGTCTGTGGATGATGTTTATCACACTGAAATATATATGTATGTGGATGATTATATATATATATATATAGTACAAAAATAGTACAAAAGCAATACTAGTGTTTTAGTGGTGGAAATGACGTGCAGGTATGAGTGAATAAGAAAAAGAATTGAAGCACATATAAAATTTAAAATTTGAACGGGTTGGGTGGGGTGTGGGACGCAGCTCTAAATTGGCCAAGGTAGTTAACCGGTACAAGCTCTAAAATGAAAGCGAACATAAAAACTAAATTTAAACGAAAAGTAAATTATCCAGGATTAAAATATTTTAAGAAACACACATACTCTCTCTCTCTCTCTCTCTCTCTCTCTCTTTCTCTCTCACATGCACATGCACATACATACACACACACACACATATATATATATATATATATATATATATATATAGTATATCTATATATATATTAAACATATACAAAACACTTTTATAAAAGTGCTCAATACTAAAGTAGCACGCCATTATATTTTATGCAGCAAGACCTGTGTGCAATTGACCGGCCACGACTACGAGTTTCTTAAGTGCTATTGCGCGCAGCCCTCACACACACACACACCCCCATATATATATATATATATATATATATATATATATATATATATAATTCAGTTCGGTTCATCTTGTACAAGGTCCGGGAGCCACTCGAGCTAGGTGATTACATTAAGAGACAGTTAATGCTGATAGGTGAGGGAAATAACGTTAACACTAGATTTGGGAGAGACGACAAAAAGACAATGTTTGCCATCAGCTACAAAGGGCAAAAAATTGTGGAAAACCAAGATCACCAACGCCCTGAATGGACACGGCAAATAAAATTTTTCAAGAGGAGCATTTTCATTATCATTAATTTGTTTACTATTTTTCTTTCATCTTATTTCTGTTGCCTTATATATCAACGCCCAGGTCGTCTTTTTGTTCTGCGGACGTAGCAGAGGCAGAATCAGAAAATAAACATATATATATATATATATATATATATGAAGAAATCTACTCTTCATGTGTGCTATATTTATGGGATGAAGTGCTCAATATCAAAGATAGAGTGTGTGTAAATATAAAAGTGAACATTGAAGTCAACACTTAGAGGCGACAGTCTGATTCATGCCAGACGCAATCGTCAAGCCTGACGATTGTGTCTGTCGCCTCTGATTTCAAAGTTCACTTTTACATACATATATATATATATATATATATATATATATATATATATATCTGTGGTATATTTTCACTCCATTTCAACCTAGTCCCTGTTCTCTTCTCTCGTCCTACACATGGTCTGCAATACCTGATTTTACGCAAATGGCTTTCTGTTGGTCATGAAGTCTTATTAAGGAGACAACAGACTTCCATGACTGACTGCTTGTATTTATCGATTTATTTTTTTACGGCTTATCAACCTTTTAAAGATTATTTAAAGCTAAAAACGTTTTTAGAATGTAAGATTTTTTCAAGCTAATAATGATTTTATGATACAGGTCTTACTAATTAACCCATAGTATGGGGAGAAGAGATGGATTCATACCTTTCCCAAAGGTTATTTATGCTTAAGTTAATATAACGAACCCAACTGGAATTGGAACTCGGATCCCCGATTTCCAACACCGAGCCGTTATCTATTGCACCATTGTTTCTCAAGCATTTTAAACAACGGCACACCTAAGAGCAAATGCAAATAACACACCACACTCAAGAAAAATTTTAAGGGGTATACATTTAAATGTTATGAAATAAAACCATAGACAAAAGTATGAACTTTCTTTATTTCAGTGTCATTATTCAGCTATTTTTGCATCTTGTTTTAGTGTAAAACGTGTGCCTGATTTTTTTTTGGGGGGGGGCGAATTCTTCCAATGTTTCGCGGCAACTTTATGAGAATCGCGCGGCACACTGAGAATCAGCACACACAAGCTTACAGCACTTGGTATTCCCAAGAGGTCACCCATCTAGGTACTGACCAGGCATAACGTTGCTTAAGTTCGCTGATCGTATGAGTCGTTGTTTCAACGTGATATGGTCGTATGACATACTACCTGCACATCCAAGCTTACAGCACCTGGTATTCTTAACAGGTCACCCATTTTGGTATTGACCAGCCTCGGCGTTGCTTAAGTTCGTCGAACGTATGAGAGTCGTTGTTTCAACGTGATATGGTCGTATGATATACTAACTGCACATCCAAGCTTACAGCACCTGATATACCTAAGAGGTTACCCATCTAGATACTGACCAGGCTAAATATTGCTTAAGTTCGCCGATCGTACGAGAGTCGTTGTTTCAACGTGATATCGTCGTATGATATACTAACTGCACATCCAAGATTACAGCACCTGCCATTCCTAAGAGGTTACCCATCTAGATACTGGCCAGGCTAAACGTTGCTTAAGTTTGTCGAATGTATGAGAGTCGTTGTTTCAACGTGATATCGTCATAAGACATACTACCTGCACATCCAAATGTACAGCTCCTGGTATTCTCAAGAGGTCACCCATCTAGGTATTGACCAGGCTAAACGTTGCTTAAGTTCGTCGAACGTATGAGAGTCGTTGTTTCAACGTGATATCGTCATAAGACATACTACCTGCACATCCAAATTTACAGCTCCTGGTATTCTCAAGAGGTCACCCATCTAGGTATTGACCAGGCTAAACGTTGCTTAAGTTCGTCGAACGTATGAGAGTCGTTGTTTCAACGTGATATCGTCATAAGACATACTACCTGCACATCCAAATTTACAGCTCCTGGTATTCTCAAGAGGTCACCCATCTAGGTATTGACCAGGCTAAACGTTGCTTAAGTTCGTCGAACGTATGAGAGTCGTTGTTTCAACGTGATATCGTCATAAGACATACTACCTGCACATCCAAATTTACAGCTCCTGGTATTCTCAAGAGGTCACCCATCTCGGTACTGACCAGGCTCGACGTTGGTTACCTTCGGTGATCGTGCAAGGACCAATGTTTCAACATGATATGGCCGACTCTTGGAACGTAGCATCTGGTCCATTCTAAGATATGAAGTCTCATTTATAATTTTCTAAGGTGGAGTAATGGCTATCGGCTCGGATTAAGGAATCAGAGAGCAGAGTTCGAGTTCCAGGTGGATCCATTACATTCACTTACGTGCTAATACCCTTGAGGAAGTTATGGATCCTCTACTTCACTGGGTAAATTGCAGGACAGATTGGGGCTCTATAACCTTGGCTAGCAACTGGTCTAGAAATTCAAAACCGGCTTAGAGAGGGTTGATCTCAGTCAGTTCATCTTGCCCAAGAAACGCCACTCATAGTGCCCGGGTCACGGAATGAAAAAACAAAAAACAAAAAAACAAAACACTGGATTTAGCGTGAGGCTGATGAGCATATCAGCTAAAATATTGTAATAAAAAGTAAAAAAGTTGGAAGTTGAAGTCTGATATAAAAAAAATGAGCAGTAAAATGAAAATAGTTCATCCAAGGACTTCAGAAAAAAAAACATTGGAATTCCTTTTATAATTTTTGTAACAATTGTTATTTTAACAGGTAAACAGCACAATTTACGGTATGTAATTAAGTGGGCTGAGAATAGACAGATCTGTCTTTAATCTCTGCACACACGGCAAAACACCTGTTATGTCAAAAGAAACACTGAAATTACGAGAGAAAGACAGACAGAGAAACAAAACGGTTATCGTTTTTTATGTCAAAATTTACGGATTAAGAGGTTTTTTTTTTAATTGTTATGGCGGCAGGGTGACCTGAACTTTTTCCTACGCCTTGCATGTCTATTTCAATCAATGACGTGGTTTCGACATATTTGTACAATTTCTGGTGGCTGGCCAATCCTGCTCAGATGGCCGTTTAATATTTTAAAGGCACAGATCAGAAGTTAGAGCATCAGACTGAAGGCTAGAAAGTGTGAAACTCTAAATCAACGTTTCTCAAAACATTGACACTTTCTGCATTTAATATGTTGTAAACGTTTTTATCAATTGAGATGTTGGAGCTAGATCAGGTGAGGCGGGTAACACCTCAAAGGCTCTGATCATCTCGATTTGGGGATTGTATATAAATTACAGAACAAGACGACCGGAAATTACAGTAATTCCCCATGTATAATACGCATTTTTTTCTAAAAAAAATAATAAGCAAAATTAGGGGTGCGTATTATGTACACCTACAAAAAATCTTTAAAAATTTGCCGTTTCATAGGTCGATTTTAGTTGCGAAATGACTACTCACCACAAACATATGACAATTTGACACTAACATTCGGCGATTGTGACCCCATAAGGATGTCAAATACAATCATATGTACCTAAAAATGTTTATAAATATAAAATAAAATAAGAATTATCATAAAACTAAATTAGAATAATATTACTCTAGGTTAAAACCATTTTTTGTGAAAAACTACGTACAGGTCAGGTACCGAACAAAACAAAACAAGTTTAATGAGTCTGCGCAGTAGGCACAATATAGGTATTTCCGTTTCCTTTTAGAATCGTGATGATCGGAAATTTTGATAAATATCTTCAGTTACAGCTTGAATAAGATTCGGAAACGCTGGCCGTAATGAAATTAGAGACGTACAATTTATAGGGTTTGATTACCAAACAACGGGTGCGTATTATACGTGTGTAGAAGCATTTCCCCAAGCTTTCAGTACAATATATGAGGTGCGTATTATGGATGAAAGCGTATTATAGATGGGGAATTACGGTAGTACAGTGTAACCCGGATATAAGAGAGTTGTCGGGACCGGAGAAGAAGTCTCTTATATCCGGGTTTCTCTTATATCCGGGTTTGGTCTATTTTATATACATTAACACAGGCTCTAATTTGGGACCAGAGAAAATCTCTCTTATATCCGGGTTTCTCTTATATCCGGGTCTCTTATATCCGGATTACACTGTAATATGAACATGAGTCATCAACTGTAGCAGAAAACGATGAAGCTACTATTTTCTGGGACATACTTATGCGTGGACATAAAGGAATAATAATAATAATAATAATAATAATAATAATAAATGTGGCATATGGGAACATCAACAATCCCTGTTGTAGTTGGAGCCCTAGGACTGGTTGGAAAAGATTGCAGTAGACTAATTGAAGGGATTCCTGGAAGTCCATGCCTCAAGGACATACAAAAAAATTGTTCTGACAAGTACAGCCCACACCTTACGAAGGGCTTTATCTATGTAATTTAATTTTTTTTTTTTTTTTTGTCAGTGGAAAGTGTCATGATGCCATTTCTAACCTTAGGTCCCTGGGCGGGACCCGGAAAGAAATGTGTAAACGCCAGAAATCAAAGAAAATAAAAATGATAAGAATAATAATTATAATTATAACAATTATAATAATAATAATAATAATAATAATAATAATAATAATAATAATAATAATAATAATAATAATTATAATTATAATAATAATAATAATATTTATAATAATAATAATAATAATAGCAACAAGATGAGTCCTCAAATATAAGAGGAAACGATGAAGTTACCATTCTCTGAGACATACCAATCTTAATAGATAAAGATATAAATAATATAGATAAATGCGGAATTACGGTAATTTTAACCCATGACAACATTTTTAGACTTTTCGTTCTCCATCGGGACGTGGGGGGGTGATTGTGAGTTGCCATTGGTCGCGGACCGACTGAAATTACCCTTCGAATTTAGACATCTACTCTTCACCCACTATTCCTTTCTGTATTAATTAGCCTTGTTCTTATATTGCCAGACAGTCAATTTAAGTGTCATACGTGATACACGCTTGGGCGATTATGTCTCGTTCGCTTCATGACCGACAAAGCAGAAGATTTTCTCGCAGTAGGTAAGGCTCCCTAGCAATGTCGAAAAGAAAGTATAATTTTATTTTAACCTATCCTTTCCAAGTAGTTCGTTTCCTTCGGTGGGTTGCATAGACTGTAACCACTCGGATGAAACGATGTTCTTTTTTTTTTTTTTACTCTTATGTTCACCCAATACAAGGCCCAAGAGGCACTCATGGTACATGATTAATGAAAAATGCTGTATGAACGCAAGAACAAGAGATAAAAAAAATGCAATTTATGAGGTGACGTAGAGGCGATAATCCTCGACGAATGCCAGACAATTTTTCTCGCCAGCATCTGGCATATTTATAAGTTTATAATCAAGTTTGGTTTTCCTGTCATCTATTTAGAGAATCTAGATGAAATACAAAGAAGAATTTGCAATGTTATTGGTCCTGACCTGGCATCTCGACATTAGTCAATTTCCCATCACCATAAAGTATATTCCCTGTGCATATTTTTTAGAATATGTTCATGTTAATTGTTCTGATGAAATTTTCTCTTTGGAACATAAACTATGAATCTAAGCGCAGTACTAGATTGGCGGCTAGGTCTCATTATTTTACAGTTGCTATGGCTAGATGTAACCGTAAGTTTTATACTAACAGATTCTTCTATGGCACTTTTCGCTTGAGGAACTCGCTTCTTGCTTTTCAGCCGACTTTGATCTTCAAAAATGTAAATACAATGTCAAGCATTATCTTTTGTCTTCTTAATTCCTCTTCTTTTATTATCCTTTCCCCTCACTAAAGTCTTCTAATTCTCTTTAACTCTTTGTACTTTCCAGTCAAATTTGATCTTCAAAAATTTCAATGCAATGTCAATCGTTATCTTCTGTCTTCTTAATTCCTCTTCTTTTATTGTCCTTTCCCCTCACTAAAGTCTTCTAATTCTCTTTCACTCTTCTTACTTTCCAGTCAACTTTGATCTTCAAAAATTTCAATTCAATGTCAATCGTTATCTTCTGTCTTCTTAATTCCTTTTCTTTTATTGTTCTCCCTCCTTAATAATGTTTTTTTTCTCATATTCTTCGTACTTTTCCAGTCAAATTTGATCTTTAAAAAATTTCAATGCAATGTCAATCGTTATCTTCTTCATTTAATTGCTCTTCTTGAAATGATTTCAAAAAAGACTTCTAATTCAAAGATTTTGGTGAATTTATGACTGGATGAAACCAAACTTTCCTGCTGCAATTCAGCGACCATTTTTGATCACAATCAATTAGACAAGGACGACAAGGTACCTCTTCAGAGTTAAATAATCACAACATGGCGGTGGAGTAGTCTTCATTATGCGAAACATGTAATGGAGTCCTTAATGGAGACCTTTTCTTTCAGCAATGTCTACGGACAGTCAAAAGGTGGTTTGGTAGATTTAATCTCTTCTTTGATTGTCCTTTAACAAACTAAAGTGTTCTAATTCTGCCGACTCTTCCGATATCGATAAAAATTCCCTGGTTGCCATCGTGGATACAAAACCGAGGATTTCGACGGAAGCGATTGTTATGGGTTTGAAGATCGATATTTCGACATTTGAAGAGACATGTGTCGACCCGTGGGTGCCACATTCTCTGAAGGAACAGAACGAATTCAGTCGTGTTTCTTTACTGTTACGAAAAGGAAACTGTTCTTGGACAGAATTGTCACAGGCGATGAATAATCGTGGCCAGACATTTGACCGAGAGACATTTGCTCGAGAGACATTTGGTCGAGAGACCTTTGGCCGAAGAGACATTTGGCCGACGGACAACCGAAAAAGTACAAGTCAAAATAGTAACAAGCAATACTTTAAGTATTTTAATTAGCAGTATTATAAGGTAGAATAGGACTAATAATTATTACTGAATTTCAAATTACTAAGCCTAAAGTTAAAAGTTTTCTTATTTCAATATTTGTTTATTGAAAATAGTATTTTTTAAAATATTTGAGTATATTTGGGTAAAAAATAGCACCTAATTATTTAAATTCGTATTTAGCAGTAAGATAAAAGCTAGTTCATCCCTTTAAGATAATGATCATTAAAAGCGAAATTAAAAGATCTTTCATATCGTAAACGTTTAAGATTTTTGCTGTGGTAAGATGTGCTTTTTCTCAAAATACTTATCATCTTACAGTAATATTTGAAGTAAAATATAATATATACAGAATAGATTAAAAGTGTGACATACATGTAAGTACGCCACTATATTTTCGGCTAAATGTCCATTCAGTTAAATGCACGTCGGCCAAATGTACTTCGGCCAAATTTCCGTGGGTCAAATGTCCGAGTACCATGAAAAATAGATCGTTTATGATAACGTTCGTTTTATGAAAACTATCTCACAACTTTTCTTCCAACAAAAAACACGAAGTCTCTACGAAAATGGCATCGACAATTGTCCATTTGGTATTTTTTAAGAGGAATGATTCATATTTGAGCTTCTTCCAGCCGGTGAAATTTAAATGACTACAAAGAACTATTTCACCAATTCATCAATCTCATTAAAAGAAAAACAGACTTTCATTTTCGTAAATCGAAAATTTGTCATTTAAGCACCGTGACAACTCAAAAGACCTCATGTTGCAAAACAGATTTTTTAAAATTTTAAAGAATTTGAAATGGGAAACCTTTCAGCACCAACCATATTCTCCTGGCTTGGCTCTTCCGGATTTTTTATTTTTTGTCCTGGCCAAATTTCCTGGGAATAATTTAAAAGACGAAGAATTGATCGTTCTATACAATCGTTTTGGAAATTACCTCACAACCTTTTCTTCCAACAAAAAACTCGAAGTTTCTACGAAAATGACATCGACAATTGTCCGTTTGGTTGGATTACAGAGGGATAATTCACTTTGAGCTTCTTCCAGCCTGAAACAAAGAATACAAAGAACTATTCCCCAATCACAAATAGCTGTTCAAGAAAAACGGACTTTTCGCAAAAAACAGGCCTTGCACCGTGACAAAACAAGACCTCATGTTGCTAAAACGGACTTATTCAATGAAAGATTTGAAATGTCCGTTTCAGCACCAAGGATAATTCTCCTTTGAGCTTCTTCCAGCCTGGTCTCCAAAGAATAATTTAAAAGACCAATCACAATTTGGCTGTTCATACAAAAAACGGAATTTTTCGCAAACCAGGCCTTCCAAAAAAAAAAACTCGGAATATTCAATGAAAATGACATGTTGCTGTCCGTTTGGTTGGATTGCAGAGGGATAATTCACTTTGAGCTTCTTCCAGCCTGAATGTCTCCAAAGAATAATTGTGACCAATTCCCCAATCACAATGTAGCTGTTCAAGAAAACGGACTTTTCGCAAAACCAGGCCTTGCAAAACCCATGGCTAAAACGGACAAATATTCAATGAAGGTGTTGCTGTCCGTTTGGTTGGATTGCAGAGGGATAATTCACTTTGAGCTTCTTCCAGCCTGGAATGTCTCCAAAGAATAATTGTGACCAATTCCCCAATCACAATGTAGCTGTTCAAGAAAAACGGACTTTTTTCGCAAACCAGGCCTTGCAAAACCCATGGCTAAAACGGACAAATATTCAATGAAGGTGTTGCTGTCCGTTTGGTTGGATTGCAGAGGGATAATTCACTTTGAGCTTCTTCCAGCCTGGAATGTCTCCAAAGAATAATTGTGACCAATTCCCCAATCACAATGTAGCTGTTCAAGAAAAACGGACTTTTTCGCAAACCAGGCCTTGCAAAACCCATGGCTAAAACGGACAAATATTCAATGAAGGTGTTGCTGTCCGTTTGGTTGGATTGCAGAGGGATAATTCACTTTGAGCTTCTTCCAGCCTGAATGTCTCCAAAGAATAATTGTGACCAATTCCCCAATCACAATGTAGCTGTTCAAGAAAAAACGGACTTTTCGCAAACCAGGCCTTGCAAAACCCATGGCTAAAACGGACAAATATTCAATGAAGGTGTTGCTGTCCGTTTGGTTGGATTGCAGAGGGATAATTCACTTTGAGCTTCTTCCAGCCTGGAATGTCTCCAAAGAATAATTGTGACCAATTCCCCAATCACAATGTAGCTGTTCAAGAAAACGGACTTTTCGCAAACCAGGCCTTGCAAAACCCATGGCTAAAACGGACAAATATTCAATGAAGGTGTTGCTGTCCGTTTGGTTGGATTGCAGAGGGATAATTCACTTTGAGCTTCTTCCAGCCTGAATGTCTCCAAAGAATAATTGTGACCAATTCCCCAATCACAATGTAGCTGTTCAAGAAAACGGACTTTTCGCAAACCAGGCCTTGCAAAACCCATGGCTAAAACGGACAAATATTCAATGAAGGTGTTGCTGTCCGTTTGGTTGGATTGCAGAGGGATAATTCACTTTGAGCTTCTTCCAGCCTGGAATGTCTCCAAAGAATAATTGTGACCAATTCCCCAATCACAATGTAGCTGTTCAAGAAAAACGGACTTTTTCGCAAACCAGGCCTTGCAAAACCCATGGCTAAAACGGACAAATATTCAATGAAGGTGTTGCTGTCCGTTTGGTTGGATTGCAGAGGGATAATTCACTTTGAGCTTCTTCCAGCCTGGAATGTCCCCAAAGAATAATTGTGACCAATTCCCCAATCACAATGTAGCTGTTCAAGAAAAACGGACTTTTCGCAAACCAGGCCTTGCAAAACCCATGGCTAAAACGGACAAATATTCAATGAAGGTGTTGCTGTCCGTTTGGTTGGATTGCAGAGGATAATTCACTTTGAGCTTCTTCCAGCCTGGAATGTCTCCAAAGAATAATTGTGACCAATTCCCCAATCACAATGTAGCTGTTCAAGAAAAAAAAAACGGACTTTTCGCAAACCAGGCCTTGCAAAACCCATGGCTAAAACGGACAAATATTCAATGAAGGTGTTGCTGTCCGTTTGGTTGGATTGCAGAGGGATAATTCACTTTGAGCTTCTTCCAGCCTGGAATGTCTCCAAAGAATAATTGTGACCAATTCCCCAATCACAATGTAGCTGTTCAAGAAAAACGGACTTTTCGCAAACCAGGCCTTGCAAAACCCATGGCTAAAACGGACAAATATTCAATGAAGGTGTTGCTGTCCGTTTGGTTGGATTGCAGAGGATAATTCACTTTGAGCTTCTTCCAGCCTGGAATGTCTCCAAAGAATAATTGTGACCAATTCCCCAATCACAATGTAGCTGTTCAAGAAAAACGGACTTTTCGCAAACCAGGCCTTGCAAAACCCATGGCTAAAACGGACAAATATTCAATGAAGGTGTTGCTGTCCGTTTGGTTGGATTGCAGAGGGATAATTCACTTTGAGCTTCTTCCAGCCTGGAATGTCTCCAAAGAATAATTGTGACCAATTCCCCAATCACAATGTAGCTGTTCAAGAAAAAACGGACTTTTCGCAAACCAGGCCTTGCAAAACCCATGGCTAAAACGGACAAATATTCAATGAAGGTGTTGCTGTCCGTTTGGTTGGATTGCAGAGGGATAATTCACTTTGAGCTTCTTCCAGCCTGAATGTCTCCAAAGAATAATTGTGACCAATTCCCCAATCACAATGTAGCTGTTCAAGAAAAACGGACTTTTCGCAAACCAGGCCTTGCAAAAACCCATGGCTAAAACGGACAAATATTCAATGAAGGTGTTGCTGTCCGTTTGGTTGGATTGCAGAGGGATAATTCACTTTGAGCTTCTTCCAGCCTGGAATGTCTCCAAAGAATAATTGTGACCAATTCACCAATCACAATGTAGCTGTTCAAGAAAAACGGACTTTTCGCAAACCAGGCTTTGCAAAAACCATGGCTAAAACGGACAAATATTCAATGAAGGTGTTGCTGTCCGTTTGGTTGGATTGCAGAGGATAATTCACTTTGAGCTTCTTCCAGCCTGGAATGTCTCCAAAGAATAACCAGACCAATTCACCAATCACAATGTAGCTGTTCAAGAAAACGGACTTTTCGCAAACCAGGCTTTGCAAAACCCATGGCTAAAACGGACAAATATTCAATGAAGGTGTTGCTGTCCGTTTGGTTGGATTGCAGAGGGATAATTCACTTTGAGCTTCTTCCAGCCTGAATGTCTCCAAAGAATAATTGTGACCAATTCACCAATCACAATGTAGCTGTTCAAGAAAAACGGACTTTTCGCAAACCAGGCTTTGCAAAACCCATGGCTAAAACGGACAAATATTCAATGAAGGTGTTGCTGTCCGTTTGGTTGGATTGCAGAGGGATAATTCACTTTGAGCTTCTTCCAGCCTGGAATGTCTCCAAAGAATAATTGTGACCAATTCACCAATCTCAATGTGGCTATTCAGGAAAAACGGACGAATTTTTCAAATCTAATATGTCATTATCCACCATGGCAACGCAAGACTGCATGTTGCAAATCAGACTTTGCAGAATGGAAATTATGTTCTTGGCTAATAATTTTTTTTATGTATGTAAAATTTTTTTTTTAATTTTCTAACCAGGCTCGATTTTTTTCCTTGATCTAATAGATGTCCTACCAGGATTTATAAAATACATTTTTGAAAGAAAAAATATTACCAGCAATAAATTTTTGAAAGAAAAAATATTACCAACAATACATTTTTGAAGAAAAAAATATTGCAAGCAATACATTTTTTAAGGAAAAAATATTACCAGCTATGCATATTTGGAAAAATATTAGCAGCCAGGATTCATTATTGGCGGCCATGATTTTAATAACATAATTTATGCAAATGGAATAGAAGAAGACCCAATTAACATCATTGAATGCTGTCAATATTCAAGTATCACGTTAGAGATTTCCTTCTAGTGTGATAGCTTAACGATGAATAAAGCGTTCAACACTGGATGCTAGGACACTACAAACCATGTATTTCTACATCACCGAACCTATGCTAGTTGGCCTTTTAACCTATGAGGATTCAATCATCCTTTGACAGGTTTCATTTTTAATCCTGACACGGAAATAAAACTACAAAAGCTTCTCCAGAAAGTACTGAAGGCAAAGCGTAAAGAAAAGATTAAACATCAATTGCAAGAAGACAGAATGCATGGTTGTAAACAAAAGGGTGAGTCCAAAAGGCAAATTGCAAATTGGGGATACCAAAATCAAACAAGTACACAAATTTAAATATCTAGGAAGTGTTTTAAGGACGGAAACTGAAATCAGATGGGGCCTTGGGATAGCAAAAGGTGCCTTCCAAAAGCTAAGAATAGTATTAAAAAAACAGAAAAATTTCGTTAAAAATAATGAAAAGAATTACTGAACGATTACATGATATCTGTACTGCTATATGGTAGTAAATGCCGGACAATCTTCTCAAAGATAAAAAAGAGACTTGAAGCAACAGAAATGTGGTTCTACAGAAGGATGCTGAGGATACCGTGGACCGAACATATGAGCAATGGCGTTGCTTTAGAGAAAATGGAAACAAAAACTTATACTTAACATCAGTAAGAGGCAGTTGAAATTTCCGGGTCACATAATGAGGAAAGACGGCTTGGAAAATATGATACTCACGGGACAGATAGAGGGACAGAGGAAACCAATTCATAATATACTTGACGAGATTGAGTAAATGAATGGCGGAACAGGGTTTAGGAGAAATAACAAAAAGACAAAATTTATTAAGAGCTACAAAGGACAGGAAATTGTGGAGGGCCATGCTCGCCTACGTCCTGAAGGGACATGGCAGATGGAAGAAGAATAAGCTTGAGTAAATGGATGGCGGTACATGCTTTTGAAGAGATAAGGAAAAGATAAATTTTTAAGAGCTACAAAGGACAGGAAATTGTGGAGAGCCATGCTCGCCTACGTCCTGAAGGGACATGGCAGATAGAAGAATAAGAATGAGCCTGAGTAACTGGATGGCGGAACTTGGTTTAAGATAGATCACAAAAAGACAAAATTTATTAAGAGCTACGAAGGACAGGAAATTGTGGAGAGCCATGATCGCCAACGTCCTGAAGGGACACGGCACATAGAAGAAGAAGAAGAATGATGGCGGAACTTGGTTTAAGAGAGATCACAAAAAGACAAAATACATGAAGGACAGGAATTTGGAGAGCCATGATCGCCAAGAAGGGACATAGAAGAAGAAGAACAAAATACATGGCGGAATTTGGTTTAAAGAGATCACAAAAGACAAAATTTATTAAGAGCTACGAAGGACAGGAAATTGTGGAGAGCCATGATCGCCAACGTCCTGAAGGGACACGGCACATAGAAGAAGAAGAATGAGCTTGAGTAAATACATGGCGGAACTTGGTTTAAGAGAGATCACAAAAAGACAAAATTTATTAAGAGCTACAAAGGACAGGAAATTGTGGAGAGCCATGATCGCCAACGTCCTGAAGGGACACGGCACATAGAAGAAGAAGAATGAGCTTGAGTAAATACATGGCGGAATTTGGTTTAAGAGAGATCACAAAAAGACAAAATTTATTAAGAGCTACAAAGGACAGGAAATTGTGGAGAGCCATGATCGTCTATGTTCTGAGTGTACACAACGCAAAGAAGAACACATGTTTTAAAAGGGCTCTGGTCGTTGGCAAATAACAAACTGTGTCGTCACATAATTTAGAGGAATTCATTCCGATGTCTATAGACATAGTGACCAAAATTTGTCCTGACTAGTTACTGGATGCAGATCCTATCACGCGGATACTTGTTAAAATGACGCAGCAGGCAAAGACGACCAACGACGCTCGTGTGAGAAGTTGCTGAAAGAATAAGGTATGGATACTACCCCTCTTCACCCGCCACACATATGCACTGATCCTTTCTGCTTAGCGTTTTGTTTGTTCCGTGACCAGCGCGACTGGTTCGTCCAATATTTACCTAAGTGTCCATGCCAGCAAGAACTGAGAAAACTGAACAGCGTGGAGAGCCAAAAACCACGTGATAAAAGCAAGGTAAACTATCATCTCCTATTCCAAAAACTAAAAAAAAAAAAGGAAAAATCTAAAACATTAAATTTTTTTTTATTTTATTTTTTGTACGGGCAAAGCTATTAAAAATATGATCTGTCTGTCCACCCAAATTTTTTGTGCGTGGGCCGGTTGGTGTCGTAAACACTCTCCTTAAAGGTTTCCCACTCAGCCCACACCTGACTCAATCCAACCTCTTTAATTCGGCACCATTGCCGGACCACAGAAAATGCCAGATGACAAAAATTACCCACCTCTGGCCAAAAAAAAAAAAATGTAAAAATAGCCTTGCCAGTTCATTTTACATATTGCTGTGCTATCAGGGCCGTAGGACCCGGGGATGCCTAGCCCCCCCCAAAAAAAAAATTTTTTACCAATCGTAGTATATTTACAGGGTTTTCAGTCATTTAAGTGCTACACGCTTAGGCGATATATGACTAACGAGGCAGATTTTTTTCCCCGTAGTGGGTTGCCATTTCTTTTAGCGGTAGACCAATTGCCATCCAAGTCTATAGAAACCGGTCTGTCCTGCTCTTTACCCAAAGCTGGGAAGAGAAGAATCTTCTTCATACATTTTCTAAGCACGTAAGTGAATGTAATGGAAACGACTGGAATTTGAACTCGGCTCTCCGATTCCTCATTCCGAACCGCTTTCCATTACTCCACCGTGCCTCCGGGGGGGGGGGGTTATTTTAACAAAATACAATAACTTGCATTATTTATATTATTCGGACTGTTATACTCATATTTATTGCCATATTAGCAACGTTTCGACCGTTGTATGCTCCGGCCTTCTTCGGGAGATTGGAATTTTGAACCGAAACCTTTATTTCGTTCACCGGAAAGAAAGATATACATGAAAGGAAAAAACTATAAAAGTAAGGAAGAATATGACTTTCATAAAAACCCCAATGAAAGAATTCTTCGTTAAAAGTTGTATGATGAGAGTAATTTACCTTTATCGCGTGGTTGCGTTTTGATTTTAATTTGCAATTGTGATGAGTCCAATAAAATAAAATAAAAATTTTGCTTTCCCTTAAAATTCTTATCTCTTTGTCTATCTTTCACTCTCTTTCCTTCAATATATTTCTCTCTGAAACAAAATGAGGATGAAGATGAAAATCGAAAAACACCGGATAGTGACGGTCCAGGGGTTAAATAATTCGTGGCAAAAACCTACGAACAAATGAAGTGGGGTCCACATATAACTTTCGCTATATAGAATAAAATAAACTAAGAAATGGGCCCGAAAAAGAATTTCAACCATCAAATAATTTAATAAAAAGAGATTTGCATGTTTTTGGAGCCTCATCAAAGGAGACATAAACTAATGCCCACATGCAGACAGCGAAAGGGACTTGATACAAGAAGGACTCAAGACAGAGGATAACACAGACTGTTCTCTATTACTTCGAAGATGATTTCTGCCAATCTAGAGGTACCGGAAATTTTAAATGTTCTTGCCGCTTACCATGTTCGTTTGATAACTGAAGGCTAAATTCTAAATTTTTCCAGGCTGTACCAATCAGGCCAGACCGTATCAACTAGGCCGGACTGTACCAATTAGACCAGACCCTACCAATTAGGCCGTACTCTACCAATTACGCTGGATTTTACTAATCAAACGGGACTGTACCAATCAGGCCGGACCGTATCAATTAGGCCGGACTGTACCAATTACACCAGACTCTGCCAATTAGGCCGGACTCTATCAATTACGCTAGATTTTACCAATCAAGCCAGACTGTACAAATCAAGCCGGACCGTATCAATTAGGCCGGACTGTACTAATTAGACCAGACCCTACAAATTAGGCTGGACTCTACCAATTACGCTGGATTTTACTAATCAAGCCGGACTGTACCAATCAGGCCGGACCGTAGCAATTAGACCAAACTCTGCCAATTAGGCCGGACTCTACCAATTACGCTGGATTTTACCAGTCAATCCGGACTGTACCAATCAGGCCGGGCCGTTGCAATTATGTAGGACTCCACCAATTAGGCCGGACTCTACCAATTAGGCCGTACTCTACCAATCAGGTCCGACCGTATCCAATAGACCGGACTCTACAAATTAGGCTGGACTGTACCCACCTAAAAAAAACAGTTGTGTCTGCTACGGCTTTGGTTATGCTTAAAACAGGAAATAAAACAATCCTTAATGCTTCCAAACAAGGTTTTTATTGTTTTATGCAATACAAAGCTAAAAAAAAAAAGAATAACATCAAAAAATGATAAATATTTACTATCCTGAATTGGTAAAGATGCAACTATATATAAATAAAATAAGCAAGACAGTATCACCAAAACATTCTGCTGCTGTCGTTTATTACGGAAAGTTGTAAAGAATGTGTGACGCTGCCTTCGTAGCCGCTCAATGAAGTAATGGCGGCTGATACGAAAGAACAACTGAACATAATATTTGCGGGATTAAGGAGACCAGACTCTATCAATCAGGCCGGACCTTACCAATCAAGCCAGGCCGTACCAATTAGACCGGACTCTACCAGGCCGGATTCTACCAATTAGACTGAACCATGCCAATTTGGCCGGACTGTACCGACCAAGCCGGACTCTGCTAATAAGGCTGAAAAGTATCAATTTGGCCGGACCGTACCAATTAGGCCTGAATTTACAAACCCATCAGAAATGTCTAAACCAGTCCCGGGCAAACTGGTCCGTTTAGTCTTTCTGAGCGGCATCTTTAATTTCTTAAGCTAAATAAACTTTCTTAAAATTATATTGAGTTGGTGCATAATTATCAGGCGTTTTTTTTTAAACAATATTTATTATGAAAACAGAAACATAACAATTCAACAATAAAATTTTAAATGATTATTCCGGAGCGTATGATTAACGACACGCCATTGCATAACCTGAAAATAAAATATTTTTAATAAAAAAAGTAAACAAAACAGCAATTTTTATTTACAAATAACTCGCCTACAAAAATGCCTGATAATTATGCACCAAATCAATATTTGTTTTCGTTCCCACTTGTTCACCCACATACTCTCTCATACATAACCACATACATAAATCATGATTAAGTAGAATGTTTCTTGAATTTTGTAATCTTTCGAGGAAACTAACGTTGTCAGCAATTTAAACCATTGGCGATTTTCTGTAAGGAAGATCATACATGTAAATATCGTTTGCTTTTGAAATTTATTATTATTTAACTTATTATTATAAATTATTCATTTGAAAATGAATAATTTATAAATAATTCCCACACAGCGACACGTGATAATCACAATGTCATCAGTGATAATATTATACCAAGATTTCAAATTTTTTAATTCTAAAAAAATTTCTTCTAAAAAATAGTAGCAAAATAAAACTTTGCTACTTTTTCTACGGTATATTCTTACGCATATGGCCTTCTGTAGTGAAAATATCTAAGGTACCATGAATGAAATATTACCTTGAATCTTTTTAATAGTGCGACACACTTTGAGATGAGATATAGACCGTGTGGCCCACTGGTCGAGAAAGGTTACCCATGCCTGGAATAAACTGTCAATTGTATACAACCATTTTCTCAAATCAATGATTAAAAAATAACCCCGAGCGAAGGCACCCTGTAGATATTAAAGAGGACTGTCCTTCTTCAAATCTCGTTGACTGGCGCTACAGAATCACAAACAAAGAACTGTAGCAAATAACAGAAACCACATCACTTGAGGACTTTCAACAACAGCCCTTCTTCAAATCTTGAGGACTGGCGCTACAGAATCACAGCTAAAGAACTGTACCAAATAACAGAAACCACATCATTTAAGTATTTTCAACAACAACACTTAGAATAAATAGTAACTCGAACACTAACTCGAAGAAAAAATAATAACATAATCAAAATTTGGGCAGCACACGCTACTTCAAACTAAAAGTTAGGAAGGAAACTCCTATCAGTATTAGAAAGAGCTATAACAGTTAGTGGACTTGAGAAAGATTTTATAAATTTCAAAGGACTAGCTGCTCGGTCATTGATTACCGAATATTTTCATATAAGGAAACGGCTATTGTTATCATTACCATTAGAAATTAGCAGAACAGATAATTGTTATGGTAATTTACCCATGCACGCAAGGACTCTCCCAGCTATAAATAGGAGCAGGTACTGCCTTTTGGTGTGTGTGAAGTTTCCAGCAGTTAGCTCTGACAATGGGACCGAACATTCTTGCTGTAACACTCTCGTTTGTATATGTTTGCATATTTGTTTAACTCAATTACTCTTTTTGTGTCTTTATTTCTGGCCCTAACAAGGCCACAACAATAATACACGTTGATCCGAACGTGGTGGCCAGGAAGTGAAGAAAAGCGAAACTCGAGTAGTACTGGCAATTCAGTCAATGAATCTAGAATATTTCCTTATAAGGAGACGGCTGATATTATGATTATCATCTTAGAAGTTCTGAAAACTCCAAGGGAGACCGGGAAGCAAAAACCCCATTACCAAAGCGATAATTATAAAGCCGATTTGAATAATTGACGGAAGAAGGGATGTAGTTAATTATAAGTATAAGGTGACCTTTAGATAAGACGAGATCAAAAAATATAGATTTTCATGAATTAGTCCTATACCTATAGTATAAGACGACTGCTTATTGATTATGTAAAGATGATATTGGAAATTGTTGTTACTTTCTGTATCCTTCTTTCTTTCCTCTTTTCATGTGCCATGTCACTTCAGGACGTAGGCGATTATGGCTCTCCACCTCCTTCCATCCCTTGCAGCTCTTAACAAGTTCCTTCCATCTGCTTCTTTCCCCCAGACCACGTTCTGTTATCCACTTGGTTAAGGCCGCCAGATATGTCATGCGTTGTTTGCCCTTGTCTCTCTTTCTCTCTATTCGACCTGTGAGTATCAGATTCTCCAGGCCCTCCTTCCTCCTTATGTGTCCCAGAAACTTCAGCTGCCTCTTCCTGATATCAAGTATAAGCCTCCTCCTTGTTTGCAACCTGTCTAAGACCTCATCGTTGCTCATACGAACGGTCCATAGAAATTCCAAATAAACGAAATGATAAAACCGATTCTACATCATGTTTTTCCTAAACACGTCCCCTAAAAGGGAAACAATTGTTTTGTTTATGCTTCATCATGTGATCACTTGCGAATACTGATTCTTCTTCTTCTTCTATATATAAGCAATTACAAACAGCCTGGTGTACTAATGGCCATTTACTTATACTTCACCGGCAATCGCAAAATACTGCTAATAACAGTACGATAGTAGTACATTCGAATGCTGTGAATGCAATCATAATCCGATGTTTACATTTTCTCAGCTGAGCTTGCATGGATAAAAGTTGATTTCGTTGATATGGAAATATTATTCGAATAGGCAATTTATTATGAAGTTATGTCAGTAATATATAAGATAAAAAGGGTTTTATTATCAGCTTATTTGATAATGTGAATCTTTTTATGTACATTATTGTTTATCGCATCAAGGCAGAGGTTAGCTTACCGACAAACATCATTCAGAATTCAAGGTTTCTTTTTTAGAATTGTTGTATAAGACGACTCCCAATTTTTAAGGGTGATTTTTTTTTATTTAACAGTCGTCTTATACACGGAAATAGTATTTTTTACCACTTTAAATGTTATTTTTAGTGGATACTCATATTTGAGTAGACGTCCTTTTTATTTATTAAACAACATATTTATTTATTTTCATCTGCCGGGCTAAATATTCGAGAAATCTTATTAAAGAATAATATGCCCTCTCCGGCATTTTTTTTACTTTAGACAGAAAACGTTAACCTGGAAAGCATTCTCCTGGAGGTTAGCATCAGCCGTGCTAATGGGAGGAAAAAAAGGTTGTCTCAAACATCGCTCGGGGTTTTTTAAGGTCTCTTTTTTAGAATTGTATCAGGTCATCCCATAAGTTCTGTCCGAATTTTGAATAAAGAAAACAATTGACCAAATGTTACATTTAATTACAGATTCAATCAACAATGTATTTTCCCTGATTATCTATGACTTCCTTCAATCTATTAACAAGCTTACTAATTCCATTACTGTAAAATTCTTTTGGCTTTGATTCGAAGAACTCACAAATGTCAGTTTTAATCAATTCCTGTGTTACAAAAGTTGTTTCTTCCAAATGATTCTGTAAGCTACGAAACAAATGGTAGTCTGAAGGAGCAAGATCGGGAGAATAAGGTGGATGAGGAATTTTCTCCCAACCAAGTTCTTCGGTCTTTTGTGACGTGATTCTTGCTGTGTGGGGTCGTGCATTGTCCTGATCATCACCTCTTTTCGATTCACTAGAGCAGGTCTTTTTTCCTCGAAGCTTGGTTCAAACGCTCTAATTGCTGACAGTATATTTGAGCATTAATTGTTGCATTAGGTGGTAAGAATTCAAAGTAGATTATTCCTTGGCGATCCCACCAGATTGAAAGAAGAACCTTTTGCCCATGAAGTTCCCTTCTCGGCTGTGGCTAGAGTCCTTCCCCTTTACCAAGCCACTGTCTACGACGCTTAACATTTCGATAAAAGATCCATTTTTCGTCGCCAGTCACAATTCTATCTAAAAAAAGGTGAAACAAGTTGGCAAGAATGGAGAGAAGAGCAGATGTCAACTCGGGATTTGAGGTTGTTTTCAGACAATTCATGAGGCACCCATTTTCCAAGTTTAGGAACTTTTCCAAGTTGTTGAATATGACGATGAACAGTTGTATGGTTTGAACTGAGAACCACTGCCAATTCCTCAACTGATAAAGCAGGATTTTCTTCAAGGGCTGCTTCAAGAAGCTTTTCATCAAACTCAACTGGACGTCCGGTTCGATCTTCATCTTCAAGGGTGAAATCTCCACTTCTGAATTTTGCAAACCATCTTCTGCAAGTACTTTCATTCACACATTCCTCTCCATAAACTGAGTGAATGTTTCTAGCCGCTTCGGCTGCTGAGTTTCCTTTCTTGAACTCATAAAGCATTATGTGCCTCAAATGATTCTTGGGTACTTCCATGTTAGCAGGGTTTCAATCAAACAAAATTTAATTTTATTGTTCTCTGAAATAAAATTTGATCAGTTTAAATGCATCTAAACATAAAAATAATGTTCAGCTCCATTAGACATTTTAAAATACTTTTTAAATTTCGTTCATTTTAACAAAAAGTTAAAATTCGGACAGAACTTATGGGATGACCTGATAGTATAAGACGACCCCCAGTTTTTAAGGGTTATTTTTGTTTTGGGACTTAGGGGTAGTCTTATATGCGGAAATATACGGTATTTGTTTACGGGAGAGTTTATTCGGACGTCAAGGACATTTGTTGACGAAAGTGAGAAGAACAATAAATCAACGGTGACAGTTGATTTCCGCAGCTATGTCTGGAATTTACTGAATGACATTTCAGTGTCGCGTATTAATGATATCGTGTTGATTATTGTCACGTCGACTGGCTAATTCATTGCCTTGACCAATCACAATATTTCAGCTCGGTTCGTTCTCCTTGTCCAAAAAGAAAATAAAAAAGAAAGAAAACTTGCTTTCAGCCCTCTTGGAGCCGGTTCTTGCTCCGTCCAGCAATTAAATGAAACCACAAGAGAAACGCCTGTGATGTTTCGCTTAGACGGTGCGGGAGGTGGGTGGAGTTTTATTTACTGAGTGAAGAGGAAAAAAGCGACCATCATTCGTCTTTCAAAGGGCAAGGTGTTTCAATAGCAGCTTGTCTGTCCGTCCGGTAGTGTGAAATTGTATTTAAATACGTTTTCGTTTACTTTCATTCGCCTTGATCATCATCTTCTTTTTTCATTCTTCTTTTTCTTCTTCTTCTGTCATTCTTATATTTTCTTCTTTTTTCGTTCTTCTTTTTCATTCATCTTTTTCTTCTTTTTTTATTCTTCTTTTCCATTAATCTTTTTCTTCTTCTTTCATTCATATATTTTCTTTTTTTATTCTTCTTTTCCATTAATCTTTTTCTTCTTCTTTCATTCATCTTTTTCTACATTTTCATTCTTCTTTTTCTTCTTCTTTCATTCTTACATTTTCTTGTTTTTCATTCTTCTTTTTCATTCATCTTTTTCTTCTTTTTTCATTCTTCTTTTTTCTTTTTCTTCTTTCATTCTCCTTTTTCTTCGCCTTCCATTCTTCTTTTTCCTTCATCTTTTACGTTTTCTTCTTTCATTCATCTTTTTCTTCTTCTTCTTCTTTCATTCTTTTTTTTATTCTTTTTCATTCTTCTTTTTTCTTTCTCTACTTTCATACATTTTTTCATTTAAATTCTTCTTTTAATTCTGCTTTCATTCCTCTTTTTCTTTCATTCTTCTTTTCCTTCTTTTTTCAATTTTCTTTTTCTTCTACTTTTTTCTTTCTTCTTGTTATTCTACTTTCTTTCTACTTTTTCTTATTTTTCATTCTTTTTCTTCTTCTTCTTTCATTCTTTTTTGTCTTTTTCTTTTTCTTCACCTTTTCATTCATCTTTCAGAGTTTTCTTCTTTTTCATTTTTCTTCTTCTCCTTCTTTATTATTCTTTTTCTTCTTTTTTCATCCCCCATTTTCTTTCATTCTTCTTCTTCTTCTTCTTTCATTCTTCTTCTTCTTCTTCTTCATATTCTATTTTCATTGTCTTTCTTCTTTTTCGTTCCTTGCTTCCGGGTCTCCCTCTGTCACAGTTAAGAGAGGAAATATAAAAGACATTTCTCTTTTGCTCTTCCTGCAAATCTCCACCAGTTATACTGAGTCGCCTACATCAACTCATCAGGAACACAATCAATCTGACAAGATTGTCCTGTAGTTTTCTTTTAATATATTCACCTTTAGGAATATCGAATCATTATGTTTAATTAGACGAATCATTGTCAAGCATTCTTCATTTTTGACAAGCATTTCTTTCATCTTCATTTCAATTGCTTTATTTCCACTAGTAGTATTAGTAGTAGTAATATTATCTGCAATTTTCATTAGATCAAGCATTGTCAAGCATTCTTCATTTTTCACTAGGATTTCTTTCATCTTCATTTCAATTGCTTTATTTCCACTAGTAGTATTAGTAGTAGTAATATTATCTGCAATTTTCATTAGATCAAGCATTGTCAAGCATTCTTCATTTTTCACTAGGATTTCTTTCATCTTCATTTCAATTGCTTTTATTTCCACTAGTAGTATTAGTAGTAGTAATATTATCTACAATTTGGATTAGATCAAGCATTGTCAAGCATTCTTCATTTTTCACTAGGATTTTTTTCATCTTCATTTCAATTGCTTTATTTCCATTGCTTTATTTCCACTAGTAGTATTAGTAGTAGTAATATTTTCCATTTCTAGGTCTTCATTTCAATTGCTTTATTTCCACTAGTAGTATTAGTAGTAGTAATATTATCTGCAATTTTCATTAGATCAAGCATTGTCAAGCATTCTTCATTTTTCACTAGGATTTCTTTCATCTTCATTTCAATTGCTTTATTTCCACTAGTAGTATTAGTAGTAGTAATATTATCTGCAATTTTCATTAGATCAAGCATTGTCAAGCATTCTTCATTTTTGACAAGCATTTCTTTCATCTTCATTTCAATTGCTTTATTTCCACTAGTAGTATTAGTAGTAGTAATATTATCTGCAATTTTCATTAGATCAAGCATTGTCAAGCATTCTTCATTTTTGACAAGCATTTCTTTCATCTTCATTTCAATTGCTTTATTTCCACTAGTAGTATTAGTAGTAGTAATATTATCTGCAATTTTCATTAGATCAAGCATTGTCAAGCATTCTTCATTTTGACAATTTCTTTCATCTTCATTTTTCTTTATTTCTAGTAGTATTAGTAGTAGTAATATTTTCAATTTTCATTAGATCAAGTGTATTGTCAAGTATTCTTCATTTTCACTAATTTCTTTTTATTTCCACTAGTAGTATTAGTAGTAGTAATATTATCTGCAATTTTTTTCATTAGATCAAGCATTCTTCATTTTGACAAGCATTTCTTTCATCTTCATTTCAATTTCTTTATTTCCACTAGTAGTATTAGTAGTAGTAATATTATCTGTCAATTTTCATTAGATCAAGCATTGTATTAGTAGTATTCTTCATTTTTTTCACTAGGATTTTCATTTTTCTTTCATCTTCATTTCAATTGCTTTATTTCCACTAGTAGTATTAGTAGTAGTAATATTATCTGCAATTTTCATTAGATCAAGCATTGTCAAGCATTCTTCATTTTTCACTAGGATTTCTTTCATCTTCATTTCAATTGCTTTATTTCCACTAGTAGTATTAGTAGTAGTAATATTATCTGCAATTTTCATTAGATCAAGATCAAGCATTCTTCATTTTTGATCTTCAAGCATTTTAATATTTTCATCTTCATTTCAATTCTGCTTTATTTCCACTAGTAGTATTAGTAGTAGTAATATTATCTGCAATTTTCATTAGATCAAGCATTGTCAAGCATTCTTCATTTTTGACAAGCATTTCTTTCATCTTCATTTCAATTGCTTTATTTCCACTAGTAGTATTAGTAGTATTAGTAGTAGTAATATTATCTGCAATTTTCATTAGATCAAGCATTGTATTAGTAGCATTCTTCATTTTTCACTCAAGCATTTTCATTTCTTTCATCTTCATTTCAATTGCTTTATTTCCACTAGTAGTATTAGTAGTATATTATCTAATTTTATTATCTGCAATTTTCATTAGATCAAGTAGTAATATTATCTACAATTTTCATTGTCAAGCATTCTTCATTTTTTTTGACAAGCATTTCTTTCATCTTCATTTCAATTGCTTTATTTCCACTAGTAGTATTAGTAGTAGTAATATTATCTGCAATTTTCATTAGATCAAGCTTTCTTCATTGTCAAGCATTCTTCATTTTTTTCATTTTTTTTCTTCATTTTCATTTTTTCAGCTTTATTAGTAGTAGGCAATTTCATTGTCAAGCATTCTTCATTTTCACAAGGATTTCTTTCATCTTCATCTTCATTTCAATTGCTTTAGCATTCTTTTCCACTAGTAGCTTTATTAGTAGTAGTAATATTATCTGCAATTTTCATTAGATCAAGCATTGTCAAGCATTCTTCATTTTTGACAAGCATTTCATCTTTTTCATCTTCATTTCAATTGCTTTATTTCCACTAGTAGTATTAGTAGTAGTAATATTATCTGCAATTTTCATTAGATCAAGCATTGTCAAGCATTCTTCAATTTTCACTAGGATTTCTTTCATCTTCATTTCAATTAAAAACATTTCCATCATAATTGTCAAATGAAGAACGTTTATCAAAGTACCATTTACTCATTTCCTATTGTAACTATGTTAATATCTTTTTGTCTCAATGAGCGCTTAATTCTCAAACAAGTCTCAAAATGGTATCCTTCACTGAGGATCAAGCGACAACACGCCTCACTAGTTCAGCACCTTCCTCAGTATTCATGTAAGAGCCAAGTTTAACAGATATTTACGTTATAAATCGGACCACGGGCGAGAGACACATAATTAGCGACCAGATTTCTATTATATGCTCACTCATTGTAAATCTATCCCCGACTTTAGAGACATTTCGTTTGTTTGTGGATATACGGGTGGTGAAATGGATAACTGCTCCGAATGATAAGTCGGGGTGCCGAGTTCGAATTCTAGTCAGGTTCGTTACATTCACTTACACGCAAATTCGTTTGGAAAAGGTATGGATACATGTCCCCAGCTATGGGTTAAATAGTAGAACGCGTATCTGTAAAAGTTATTGTTATTATTGAAACAAATGTTAATTTCCTCGCAAAAAAAAGAAATATTCTTCTTACCCAAAATATGTTTCGATAATAAATAACCGACAAATGGGGTGATAAACCATAAAAAAGTTAACGGTTCGTTCAGATAATTCATGCGATAACTGAAGTAGAAAATTTATTGAAAATATTGTAAGCATTGAGAATAAAAATAGTATATTATGGGTTACTTGTGGAAGGTTCAACCTTCGCTGCCATGTCAAAAGCAACCCACACATGACATCGTCTATATTTGTGTTTTGTGGGGGGGGGTAACCCTGGAGACCCGTCTGTTGGAATATTGGGCCTAACGCTGCTAAAGGATGCTTCTCTGGTTTCAGTAGCCAGTAGATTTTTTACAGGATAGAGTTTTTCTTTCCCTAGACTGGTTGCCAGCCAAAGCTAGATATCTTAGTTTGCCCTGCTATTATCACCTCTATGTGAGGAGAAGAGATGTATTGATAACTTTATACGGTTATTTGTTCGAAAGTGAACACAATGTTCTCGGCTGGAATTTGAACTCGACACACCAGTCTCGCATTTGACGCCGATAACCGCTACACTACGTGCACATCGTGGGCCAAAGGAATAAAACTGGAGTTAAGAAAGGAAGCATTTTACAGTGCTTGTATCCTATTGGCGAAGAAGCTTTTATCGCAGTCAAAAAAGACATCAACAGCAGATATAATGTCATCATCACTGAGATACTGGTTTCCAGTCAAGTGTTCCTTCATGTTGGGGAACAGATGATAGTCAAATGGGACCAAATCAGGAGAATAGAGAAGATGATCAACCAGTCGCACACAGTAGCCATTGAAATCATTGTGTGCGAGAGCATTGTCCCGATGAAACCCCTTTCTTCAGTTTCACTGGGGGACTTGGTCTTGATACCCTTTCCTAACTGCCTCAGCAAGTTAACATAGTACTCTCCATTGATGGTGTGGCCCTTTTTTTTGTATCCCCCCCCACAAAAAAATGAGACCATCGCATTCCTTGCAGATGAAAGGATCTTGACCTATTTTTGGAGAAGGTGAGAAGGGGCGATCCACTGTATGAATTGTGTCTTTGTCTCTAGGTATATTTTTGTAAAATAAATTACTAATGTTTTCAGGAAAATTAAATTTCGGCATTAAATGACCCATGAGGTGTTGATATGCCGCTAAACAAAGATATATTTTGTCAGTAAAAATAAAATTAAAATATCATGAAGGCTAGACAAGTATTGAAAACAAACTAGGTTTTAAAAACCTGTGTTGATATTTCTAGCATAGTACCCGTCAAAACTAATAGGATAATTTGCGTATGAATTTTTGGAAATTTTCTAAGTCTCCGTTCTGAGTACAGAGTAAATTACGGTGTTTACAGCACCACTTCCAAAAGCCCTCTCTTTATGAACAAGGGAAATGTACGATTTTTTATTTGGTACTTTGTTTCATACAGTTTTAAGTAACATTGGTTATTTGCGTGTTGACCTTTTTGCGATTTTACCAAAACGATGTTCATTAAATGCGGTGATCTATAGAACTTGGTTTTTCTTAACGAAATGAAGGATTTATCAGATTTAGGGAGATGGCCCTCCCCACAATTAGTACTTTAAATCGAGTTTTTACTGTAGGTTCTTTCTAAATTGTTCAGATGACTTCCAAGGTCACGCTAATTTCTCCAGCTAAAGTCAGAATGATTTTTTGTTCAGTCGCTGTTAGCTTTTCACGTTCAGCTGGCTTTCCGGCCACCGACTGCGTGAGAATTTCAAATCGAGTCAAGAGACGAAAGGCAAATGGAGCGTAGTACGTGGTCATGCATGGTGAGAAAGACGAACTTCGGGCAACTAAAAATTCTGTTTTCTTTCTCTTTGAATGGAGTCTAATAAAATATGAGCTTCCAGTAACTTGTTTTAGACAGTTTGGAAAAAAAACTTACACTTATGGTTGCTCAAATTCAAAGCATAATTACATTTAATTAATATATATATATATATATATATGTGTGTGTGTGTGTGTGTGTGTGTGTGTGTGTGTGTGTGTGTGTGTGTGTGTGTGTGTGTGTGTGTGAAAATATAAAAAATAGGAAAGAACACCTTAGGTAAATAATCCGAAGTTCTTTACTATTTTTGTTTTTATTTTTAAAAAAACAGTGCTCGATACAAAAGTAGAGCCTAAATTATAATTATAATCATTTTTTTTAAAAAATATGATTCCTTCGCTACATAAGACTTCTCATGTTTCAAAAACAAGAGCCAAAAGCTTTGTTTCAACCTCAACTGAAATTGAGAATATATATATATATATATATATGTGTGTGTGTGTGTGTGTGTGTGTGTGTGTGTGTGTGTGTGTTTGTAAAAATATGGATATAGATGTAGCCGACAGTATGAAGAAAAATATGAACTGAAAAACAAACAAAAATCCTAATATGCGATTTAAACATTAAAACAGCATAATCGCATATTAGGATTTTTGTTTGTTTTTTCAGTATATTTTCATTGTTTCATATATATATATATATATATATATATATATATGTGTGTGTGTGTGTGTGTGTGTGTATGTATGTATGTATTTGTAAATATAGGTGTTGATATGCCGCGAATATAGTGTTACATTAGAAAAAAAACTGTACATACCATAGTACCCTACTAATAGGAAAATGTTGTTTCAACGTTAAAAAAAACGATTTTACAAACGATGTTCATTAAATTGATCTATAAGAACTTGGTTTTTTTTTCTTAACGAAATGGAAGGATTTATCAGATTTTTTATCGAAATGTGCGATTTTTTTCATCAGGTGTGGAATCACGATGCTACTCGTGATTCCCTGCTAATGAAACGTTCAGATAAAAAAAGATTTTTAACGTTGAAACAAGATGTACAGTTTTGTAGTGGGTATGTGCATGTTCTAATGTAACACATATGGTTGCTCAAATTCGTAATAAATGAAAAAATATTTACGGTTCTACTTTTGTATTGAGCTCTGCCTAAATTTTTTAAATTAATGTTTTGAATGCTGAAATCTTTGTTTACTCTTCGTTCTTTACACACACACACACACACACACACACATATATATATATATATATATATATATATATATATATATATATATATATGGACTTTACACTAAATATTAGTGGTCAGTTATGTGCCATGCATGATACATACTTAGGTAATCATGTATCTTTCGATACATGACTGACGAGGCAGATATTTTTCCCGCAGTAGGCTACCATTTCTTTCTATGGTAGACCAGTCGCCATACAAGGCTATAGAACCCGGTCTGTTTTGCTATTTAGGGGGAGAAGTGAAGTCAGTCAGCTATGTGCCATGCGTGATACACGTTTAGGCAATCTTTCGATACATGACTAACGAGGCAGATTTTTCCCACAGTAGGTTTCCATTTCTTTCTGCGGTAGACCAGTTGCCATCCAAGGCTATAGAACCAGGTTTGTTCTACTATTTACCCATAGCTGAGGGGAAAAGAAGAGGATTCATACCTTTTCCCAATGGTATTAGCACGTAAGTGAATATAATGGATTCGGCTGGAATTCGAACTCGGGTCCATTACCCCACTCTAAATATACGCCCTCTTATTTAAAACAGACCTTATTGCCTTTAGTTGGCTAAGAAACTCATTGGATTCAGTTCAACATCGCTTAACTCAACACAAGAGTGGGTGTTAACGAAAATTATATAAATTTTATTAAGAATATATACAAGGTGCGATGGGTAAATTGTCACCATTTTATTTTATTTTTATTTCGCGCATGCGCGTTGTTTGCTTTTTATTTTGTCGACTGCACAGTATAGTAGGGTCAGTTGGGCCCCACCTGTGAGAAGATGAACGTCATGACGTAATTCACTCCACCAGAAATTTGGAAACGGCATACTGTACTTGGCATTCGCACCGGAAACTCCAATGCGAACATTCCAGAGTGTTTTGGTGACAATCTGAGGACAGCGCAGATGGTTTGGAAACAGTCGGATGATATATCCAGTCAACATCATGGCGTTTGGAGTGATCACTAGTGATGGCGACGTTATATCTCTAGTCATCTTCTCACAGAGTTTCAGACTCAACACGGAAGCCTACATCAAATGACCTGAGGGGGTAGTGCTTCTCTGGGTCAAGATGGGGACTGATGGTAGACCCTATGCCTGGCAACAGGACTCTGCACCATGCCACACAAACAGGAAAATCCAGCCATGGCTGTCAGACAATTTCTGCATCCACATCACCCCTTACATCTGGCCACCTAAATCCCCGGACTGCAACCACCTTGATTATTATGTGTGGGGCACAGTTAAGCGAGAGACCAACAAAACTCCTTGTAAACCCCCAAGGTGAACTGAAGGCAAGGATTATGGCAGCATTCACCACCTTAAACAAGGATACCGTCCAGAAGAGTTGCAGGAGATTCTGAAGTCGTCTGGAGGCCGTGGATGAGACCAGTGGTGTTCTTATAGAATATAAAGACTGTGGTTGAGGACTATAGCGATTTTATTGAATAAATTTACTCGTTAGTATTTCAAGATATTTTGTGTCATTTTGTTACATATATCTGTTAAAATGTGACGTCAGTGTTATTTTCATTTTTGCGTCATTTACGACAATTTATCCATCGCACTCTGTATATCTGTTAGTTAAAATGAGACGTCATTTAGGCGACAATTTATCCATCGCACCCTGCATATCTGTTAAAATGAGACGTCGGTGTTATTTTGATGTTTGCGGCATTTAGGCGACAATTTATCCATCGCACCCTGCGTATCTGTTAAAATGAGACGCCAGTGTTATTTTTATTTTCCCGTCATTTAGACGATAATTAATACAACACATGACATACCGCAATAAATGCCCGCTCGACGAAGCCTAAAGTATGCCGACTACTTCCACTACTAAAATGCAAGACGTCTACCTCTCAAAAAATGATGTCTACTTTTCATGTTAGTGTATGCAGACGCGCGTATAAATGCGACCAATGCTTGTCTATGGACTCAGAAATCAAGCCGTTCGCTTATAGACTCAGATATAAATTCCACCAATATTTACTTATAGTGTATGGCATAAACTATATCAACTATAAACTCAGCTATAAACCTGGTTGCCTGTAGACAGGGGTATAAACCACATCAACGTTTCGCTATAGACTCAGGTATGAAACTTATCAATGTTTGCCAAATAGAATCTGGCATAAAACCGACCAACATTTGCTTATAGACTCAGGTATAAACCAGACCAAAGTTTGATTATAGACTCAAGTATAAACCCTACCCATGTTTGCCTATAGACTGACGTATGAACACGAACAACTTTTTCATACAACTCAAACATAACAGCAACCAATGTTTACTTACAGGGTCAGCTGTAAACCTGATTAATATTCTATAATCTCAGCTATAAACCCGATTGTTTGTAGACTCTGTTATAAAACAAACCAACATTCTTCTAGAGACTCATGTATAAAATAAACCAACATTTTCCTATAGACCCAGGTATAAACCAGACCAACGTTTCGTTATAGACTTAGATACGAATTCTATCAATGTTTGCCTAATAGACTCTGGTATAAAACCGACCAACTGTTTGCCTCTTTTTCTTTTTGTGTGCCATGTCCTTTCAGAACGTAGGCGATCATGGCTCTCCACCTCCTTCTATCTCTTGCAGCTCTCAACAAGTTCCTTCCCTCTGCTTCCTCCCCAGACAACATTCTGTCATCCAAGTCCGCTGGGTATGTCACGCGCTGTTTTACCTTGTCTCTCTTTTCCTCTATTCGACCCGTGAGTATCAGATTCTCTAGGCCCTCCTTCCTCATTATGTGTCCCAAAAATTTTAGCTGCCTCTTCCTGATATTAAGTATAAGCCTCCTCCTTGTTTGCAACCTCTTTAAGACCTCATCGTTGCTCACACGCTCGGTCCATGATATCCTTAGCATTCTTGCTTATCGACCTTGATAAAAATCTGATCGACATTCGGCGATAGATTCAGGTATAAACCAGACCAAAGTTTGATTATAGACACAAGTATAAACCCTATCAATGTTTGTCTAATAGACTCTGGTATAAAACAGATCAACATTTTCCTATAGACTCAGGTATAAACCAGACCAACGTTTCGTTATAGACTCAGGTATGAATTCTATTAATGTTCGCCTAATAGACTCTGGTATAAAACCGACCAACAATTTACCTATCGATCCTGTTAAAACTAACCAATATTTGTCTATATTTCTGAGATGAGGTATTATGTACAGTATTTACATTAGTCGGACTATTGTCCTCATCTTTGTCGCCATATTTGTCACAACGTTTCGGCCGTTGTACGCTCCGGCCTTCTTCAGGTGGTTGGAATTTCGAACTGAACCCTTTGTCCTCAAGGACACATGACACAGTGGATAAAGGCGTTGGTTAGATCCAGTGACAGACCCAAAGAAGGTGAGTTCAATTCCTGGTTAAGGCAGTGGAGAACTTTCAGAGGGAAAATTAGCAGGAGATAACTGATAACTGACATCCATCAAACATGGCACGTGGAATTAGAACAGTCTACCCCAGCAATCGAAATAAAAGGTTCAGTTCGAAATTCCAACCACCTGAAGAAGGCCGGAGCGTACAACGGCCGAAACGTTGTGACAAATATGGCGACAAAGATGAGGACAATAGTCCGACTAATGTAAATACTGTAACCAATATTTATTCATAGGGTAAGTTTTTAAACCAATCAACTTTTGACAATAAACTCAACTTTCAATTTGCCTATGCTGTGTGTTATAAAATCAACTAAAGTTTGCCTATAGACACTGATAAAAATAATCTGTACTACATTAGCTATAGACTCAGGTATGAACACAACCAACGTTTGACTACAGATCCAAATATATACCTGATCAATGTTATAAACACGACCAAAATTTGCCTATAAACTCTGGTATAAAATAGAAATTTATGAAAAATAATGCAGAGATAAAGAAAAATGAAGACTGGAAAATGATACAAATGTTTTTGTATTGATAAAATTATAAAATTTATGAAATATATTTATGAAATTTATGAAAAATAATACAAAGAGATAAAAAAAGTAAAGACTGGAAAATAATACAAATGTTCTTGTATTGATAAAATTATGAAATTTATGAAATATATTTATGAAATTTATGAAAGATAATACAAAGAGATAAAGAAAATAAAGACTGAAAAATGATACAAATGTTTTATATTGATAAATTTATGAAATTTATGAAATATATTTATGAAATTTATGAAATATATTTATGAAATTTATGAAAAATAATACAAAGCGATAAAGAAAATAAAGACTGGAAAATGATACAAATGTTTTTGTATTGATAAAATTTATGAAATATATTTTTGAAAATTTATGACATATATTTATGAAATTTATGAAAAATAATACAAAGAGATAAAGAAAATAAAGACTGAAAAATGACCGAGACAAGTGCATGCATTTTTTTTTATTTTGTGAAAAATGAAACTCACAATATCGCAAACACTTGGCCCAATAACATTTGATTAATATCATAATCAACGGATATGTCAGGTGACACCTGTTGCGCATGTCCGGTTGGGGAGTTAATTCTAATAGACTTAACCCCCTTCACGCTGTTATCTGGTATATTAATATTATCGAGAAAAAAATGAAGCCTGGTCACCAACAAAGAAGAGCACAACATGCGAGTTGCAAATTGGACATGCCAAAATAAATGAAGCACAAAAATTTAAATATCTAGGTATTGTATTAACAAGGGGAGGGAATGCGGCACCGAGATCCGAAGGTGAATTGCGATGACAAATGCTTTCCAAAAACTAAGCAAAGTATTAAGAAACACGAAAAAATATCGTTTGAAACAAAGAGATGAGTACTGAAGAGTTATGCAATATATGTCCTCCTATATGGCAGTGTGTTATACAGGAATAAAATGTTGCTGACGACACTTGAGTTTGAACAAAGATCGCCAGTGAGCAAACACAGGCGATCCCATTATTAACTTAAGCAGACCATGTGACAATAGAGGAAACGCATATATGGGAGGTAGCGTGTCTAATTGATCGCTATTTCTAGTCTATCCTCTATTACTATTCGGATCACTACTTCTACTCTATCCTCTATTAATATACGGACCGCTATTCTCGACTCTATTCCCTATACTATTTCTCTTTTCGGATCACTAAACGAATTCTTATTCGAGCGATTATTATCGAGCAGGTACTATTAGTGTGAGATTATTCGAAGGCGTCTGACACCAGTATTGTTCAACGGCGTTACTATAGTTGTATCTGCAATTACAAAGTCTCTACTACAACGAACATTACGAAAGAAGACAACGAGTATTCGTTGACATCACAAAAGCGATAAAGAATGTTCGTTGACATCACGAAACAGTTAATGCTGGACAATCTCCTCACAGATAAAGAAACAAGAAAAAGAGGACTGAACTGTTATGTAATATCAGTCCTCCTATATGGCAGACAAATGCTGGACAAGACTTCTCATAGATGAAGAAGAGACTTGAAGAAGAAAGAGAACAACGAAAGAAAAGAGGACTGAACTGTTATGTAATATCAGTCCTCCTATATGGCAGTGAATGCTTGACAATCTCCTCACAGATGAAGAAGAGACTTGAAAAACAAGAGAAACAAAGAAAAGAGGACTGGACTGTTATGTAATATCAGTCCTCCCTATGTGGCAGTGAATGCAGTGAATGCTGGACAATCTCCTCACAGATGAAGAAGAGACTTGAAGTTCTCCAAGAGAAACAAAGAAAAGAGGACTAGACTGTTATGTAATATCAGTCCTCCTATATGAATACTGGACAAACTTCTCTACAGATGAAGAATACTGGACAATCTTCTGAAGATGAAGAAGGGAAATAAAGAGCAAGAGAAACAAAGAAAAGAGTACTGAACTGTTACATAATATCAAACCTCCTATATGACAGTAAATGCTGAACAATCGATTATGTGAACATTGTTCGAAAACAATTATTCGAAAAACATTTATTCGAATTGTAAATTGTTCTAATGAAAATTAATCGAAAGGACAATTATATTAAATGATAATTATTCGACATACCTGTGTTTGAAATAGTTATATTGTCTTGCTTTGAGAGAGTCAATACTGATTTACCTAGAACTAATAGCACCATTAAATGATGGCATAGAGCTTTTTTGCAGCAAGTGTCATCCCATTATCCCAAAATATGAAAATTCTTAGACGCTCTTAAAAGAAAACAGAATTTGCAAGAAATTCATATTGCAAAAGTAAGAGCAGGTTGCCAAAACATCAAGGGCGCCAAGAAATACTGCGATGCAAATGGTAAACTTAAAATATTAGTGGAAACTTTTAACGAGTACTCTTCAGTAGTTGACTATTTGCTTTTAGTATCATATAACTTAAGATTATAAGCATTTTTTTTACTAAATTATTTTATTAACGATATTTGTATTTCGAATAATTATCATTTGTATATTTCCTCTTTTAATTTCTACATTTTTATTGCAATAAAGAATTGTGCATTTTGTGTAAATATAATTGTCCTTTTGATTAATTTTCATTCAAACAATTTACAATTCGAATAAATGTTTTTCGAATAATTGTTTACGAATAATTATTTTCGGGCGATGTTCACGTAATCATTTAAACAAGGCTTAGCTAATAATTAAGATCCCTCAGCGCTAAGATTACAATTATGTCGCTAGAACAAAAAGATCTTAAATATTAATGAAAAAG
>CAHIKZ030004007.1:620000-657500 GCA_903632075.3 Acanthosepion pharaonis
AACATAGACACCTTCCTTTGCAATCGTAATATGAGTGTCGGCTAAAAATGATGTGCCTGTCCTTTAATTACTACAGATCTAATAGCAGAAGAACACAAAACATACGAAAATGAACAGAAAAGTCTCACGTCCTGGGTAGGACGATAAACTATATCCGCGTCATTGGTAAATCTATAAACTACATCAGCGTCCTGAATAAGACGATAAACTGCATCCACGTCCAGGGTAAGACGATAAACTACATCCGCATCCTGGGTAAGACGATAAACTGCATCCGTGTCCTGGGTAAGACGATAAACTACATCCAAAAGCAAGGCCTCTGATCAGGAGGTTTTGAAGAACGGCGAACTACCTCTTAATTGCTGGTGTTCTAAGGGACACCCTGACCAGTTGTGGTAACAGCCGTTAGTGTCACATCTGTGGACAAATAGTTAACCTCCAAACTGGGGTCAGAACAATATGAAAGTGTAAAAATAGGTTTTAATACCGATAATAAATTTTTGGAAAAAATTATTACCAACAATAGATTTGGAAAAAAAAAAAAGTACCAGCAATATATTTTTGAAGGAAAAAAATTATTCCCAGCAATACCTTCAGTACATTTTTGGAATAAAATATTACCTGCAATACATTTTTGAAAAAAAAATTGCCAGTAAGACATTTTGAAAAATAAGTTACCAGCAACACATTTTGGAAAAAAAAATTAAAATATTACCAGCAAGACATTTTTGAAAAAAAAAATATTACCGGCAATACATTTTGTAAAAAAAATTAAAATATTACCAGCAAGATATTTTTGAAAAAAAATATTACCGGCAATACATTTTGAAAAAAATTAAAATATTACCAGCAAGACATTTTTGAAAAAAAAAATATTACCAGCAATACATTTTGAAAAAAAATTAAAATATTACCAGTAAGACATTAAAAAAAAAATATATTACCAGCAATAAAAATCTTGTCGGCATTAAATAACCCATTGAGGTGTTGATATGCCGTAAAACAAAATAAATTAAACCAAACAAAACAAGAAAAGTCTCAGGAATCCAAATCTATTCCTCAACATAAGCCCCTTCCATTGCAATCGTAATATGAGAGTCGGTCAAAAATGAATGCCTGTTCTTTAATTACAACAGATTTCATAGTGGACGACTATAAAACATACCAAAATGAACCCAAATGCCTCAGGATTCTAAATCTTGTTCTCAACACAGACAAATTCTTTCTTATTTTTGGTAAGTGCCTTTGTTCGTTTTTTTTTATTCTATTATATTTAACAGTAGAGGCATTCCATTCGAAAATGAATAACACAGTTGTAAAGGATAAAAGACGAAAGTTACAGAGAGCTATAATCGACTACGTCCTGAAAGGTAAGCGTATAATAGAATATTATTGAATGTTTCTATGCGTTTGGCTGGCAACAAATTTAGAAGACAAAAATCTGGATTCAAACCTGACGATTACCGTTTTGGTTTTCGGAGTAGACTGTACCCCATTTCTCCATCAGTCCTCTCGAAAAGCGTGGCTGGTTCTACACAAGCCTTCACCACTCTAATCAAATCATCTGTATGGATAGTGTAGCTGCTCAGTTCTTAAAATGAACTCTAGTACGTCAAAAGATAGACGGGAAAGACCACAACAAATGAAGCCATATAATAATTACCAATGTGTATTTATTTATATATATTCTGTCCCATCTGTAGAAGGAAGAGTGGAAATAAACTTTAGTTAGTAAATTTATGAGTGATTACTACCCTTTGTCGTTTTAATAATCTATACAAAGAATATATTTATCGGCATTTAGACAAAATTGCTTCCCGAGCAAAATGAACTGTTTAATTAACCAGTTCCTTTACTTTTACGTTCCTTAGATTACAGTCTTATCTGTTCAAGCCTTTCATGTGGGGGACTCAAATTTACGCTCTCTGGCAGTATTCGAACACGCGTCTCTATTATCTTTAATAGGATTTCTGGAACATTCAGGCTTCTGTACGAAAATAAATAAATATACTGTTTAATAAATAAACGGAACGTCTACTCAAATATGAGCATCCACTAAAATGAACATTTAAATTGATAAATCAATATATATATATATATATATATATATGGTTGGATAGATGTGAGTTTGTGACCCTGGGTTTCACGCTTTAGCGATTGTCAGACAAACCGCGCATATAATATATAAATAATATATATGGGATGATGCGTTAGAAATTCCTCCAACTTATACCCATCAGAAATACCTCCTACATCATGGCAAAACATTAGTGGCAATGGTGTCTTCATCTACCTAATGTCTTACCAGTATTTCTGGGAGGTATATTTGGAAATATTTCTGCCGCACTATATATATATATATATATATATATATATATATATATATATATATATATATATATATATTACAATGAATCATTCATACAAAAAGTAGATTAGTAAAGTTAATGATATAAAATGGCGAAATCCTTTCGCAAACAAAATTTTAAAGTTTCATTAACCTACGAACCACTCGATGAATGTTATGATCCTTGTTTTTAATAACTACAAGCTGTAATGTTTGGTTTTTATTGACAAATTAACTGATAAACTCCTACAACAAAAAAAAACTTCTCAAATTACCATATTAGAAAAAAACGCACACAATGTTGGCAACACTGACCTGCGCAATCACTGACATTTTCGTACTGATCTGCGCAATGTAAACTAGCTGGCGCCATATTTGTTATCAGCACGGTAATTTGAGCGTGCCAAATTATTAGAAAGGTTTAGTAAAATTCCCAGAATTGAGCAAACAAAACGTTTATTAATGTTGCACATGAATGTTTATGATCAAAAGATGCTAATAAATAAGATAATCAAACAAATAATAACAGATACAAACAAAGGTACAGTTTTAAACAAATTAATATGGAATGTGCTTTCCCTGTTTTGAAATTACTTGAAGAAGTCGACGATCCATAGAATTTGTTAATTGTAGGATGTCATCTGCTGTAATACCGCGAGATATGTCAAGAATTGCTTCCCACAACTCAGCGTTTCTGCTGAATTGTCGTCCGTTGGCGTACAGTCTTCGCTTCATGATGCTCCAAAGGTTTTCGATTTGGTTCAAATCCGGAGAATTTGCTGGCCACTTCATTTTTCGAGGTCCATCGAAGCCTAACTGTTTCAAATATTCAGTAGTCTTGTGAGCAGCGTGTGAGTGGGTATTATCTTACATAAAAACAATGGCCCTTCTGAAGGCAACTCTGCCTTTTCATCCACGGTTCAAGATGCTCCTTCATAAACGCTATGTATTCATCAGCAGTGATTTTGACGCCATCTGGTACTCTCCATGGGCCCACTAATGTGTTTCCAATAATACCACCCCAGATCATTATGCCTTCCCCGCCTTGTTGGCGTCTCAAACGCTGATGGCGATTCTGTCCGTTCATTGCCCAGCCTTTGCACCATCTATCTGGCCCATCAAGTGTTACTCGAGTTTCGTCTGTGAACAAAACTTTAGAGAAGTCAATCTTCATATTGTCCTCGGCCGATTTCAATCGATTTTAAATGTGATTTCTTGTCAACGGAGGCTTCGATACAGGTTTGACTGTTGTTGCTATTTCCCTCAGATACCGACACCGAGTACTTTTAGACACAGTAGGATACCCAATGCGAATGAAAAGCTCTTGACTGGTAAGTCTAGGGTTCTTTGTGGCCTCTCGTTTAAGTCGTGACATGAGACGACGTGAAATAACCCTTGGCTTGCCTTTATCTGCCCTTTTGCGTACTTGTGTAAGGTCGGCGGTGAATTTTTCACTGTTTGATGGCACTTCCCTACCATTTTAAAAACTTCTAGTGTAGATTTGCCTTTTGAGAGTTCTGAGGTAAAAGTTTTCTTTTCAGTATCACTTAAACTGCTTTTCGCTAAATTCTTATACTTTTCCAATAATTTGGCACGCTCAAATCACCGTGCTGATAACAAATATGACGCCAGTTTGTTTACATTTCGCAGATCAGTATGAAAATTTCAGTAATTACGCAGATCAGTGTTGCCAACATTGTGTGAAAATTTTGTGTGAATTGATTGGATGGTTTTTGAAATATTAGAAAAAAAGTTATCTCGATAAAAATTTGGCACGCAGTGTATATATATATATATATATATATATATATATATATTAACTGATTTAAAATATGGTTTCTCCGCTACACAGGAACTACCATGTTTCAAAAACCGAAGCTAAAAACTTCAAATTTAATTATATAATTAAATTATAAGCATTAGTTCTGTTTCCTCTTCAAGCGAATTTTGGAATAACTTATTTTTCAATTCACTGAGTTTTAAACGCACATACAGTTCATAATTTTTTGTTTCCAAGGATACAGAGAAATCCAATCATTTAGACAGAGGCGGTAGCGTGTTCATTTTTATTAACTATTATTGTATCAATTATGAGTTACGTTCGAAAAAGAGGTTAAGTCTAGGGATGGATTATATATCTTACTGTTCTTTCTTTTTATTATAATATATATAGTCGACTCTCCCGTCGAGTTCGACGTATGAGGATCAAGGAGATCAGTTTCCAGGAAACCGACAGCCCGACAACGGCACATGAGATTTGATTATAGTGGTGAAGGTTTAGTGCAGGACCAGCCACACTTTTTGAAGGGACGAATTCAGAGACCTGGTGCACCGAATGCCACAAGGTTCCCAAAAGACCATCCACAGGTTTTGAATTCAGAGTTGTCCTTCTCCTAGACCAGTTGCCATCCAAGGCTATAGAACCCAGTCTGTCCTGCTATTTACCCATAGCTGGAAGGAGAAGAAGAGGATTCACAACTTTCCCAAGAAGAGGATTCACAACTTTTCCCAACATTACATTCACTTACGTGAATGTAATGTATTCGACTAGAATTCGAACTCGGCTCTCCGATTCCTCAATCCAAGCCGCTATCCATTACTCCACCGTGCTTCCTCTCTCTGTCATTCTCTCTCTCTCTCTCTCTCTCTCTCTATATATATATATATATATATATATATATATATATATATATATATATATATATATATATATATATATATATATATATATATATATATATATATATATATATATATATTTTTTATCGAGCACTATTTTAAATAATAACAAAAATACTAAAGAACTTTGGATTATTTACCTAACGAGTTCTTTCCTATTTTCTATATATTTTCACACATATATATATATATATATATATATATATATATATATATATATATATGTATGTATATATGTGTGTGTGTGCTTGTGTGTATGTATTGATAGACTCTAATTATAATACACTTACTAACTCCCCATACAAAAAAACCTACTAGTATAAACACATGCACTCTTAATTATAAACCCGAAGGTCCTAACTACTTCAAAATAGCAATTATACAAAATTTAGTAAACCGTGCAAAAGTTAAGTCATCCACAAAAAATAAAGATTTTCTAAACTGGATTAAAAAACATTAAACAAACTTTAATAACGACTTTCTGTTAATATTTCAATTAATAACTAAGGTTATCTCCCTTGCATCATTATTTTTTAGAATTATGAAATTAATATTACGTTCACGAGCATATTCACAATTGTAATAATTCAACCACAAAGAATTTCTCTTACAGCATAATTTTTTTTTTTAATTCGACGTTTATGACTTCTGCGCATGACTGGAAGTGTTAATGGTTTAACCACAAAAGCAAAATTTTATTTCGGAGAAACACAATTATTTGTCGTAGCGGTCAAAATCCTGATGATGGCATTGGGAAATATCGAAAGTTCTCGGGTAAAATAGATATAACTACTGTACCTTTCTTGTTGCCTTTAAACATAAAAGCTCACACTTGGTTACGAAAGGATTTTTAGTGGAAATAAATAAACACAAAACGTTCAAACCCTCAGTCATGATTACTTAGGACTTGAGAATATACAGTTTAATTAATTACCTTAAAGTATGTACAACAGGAATAGAAACGATTCCTCTTATTTTCACAGATAAAAAGTAAAACACTTTATTAAATAAAAATTAAAACGAATTCAGTAAATCTATAAATAAAAGATCATAAAAATAACTTTTTCGCCATCTGTTTGAGATGAGGTATTATCTACACTATTTAGATTATTCAGACTACTGTCCTCATCTTTGTTGCCATATTTATCACCCTTCAGTATCTGTCTATATTTCTGAGATGAGGTATTATTTATACTATTTACATTATTCGGACTATTGTCCTCATCTTTGTCGCCATGTTTATCACAACGTTCCAAGGATACGTGGCACAGTGGATAAAGGCGTTAGTTAGATCCAGTGACAGGACCCAAAGAGTGTGAGTTCAATACCTGGTTAAGGCAGTGGAGAATTTTGGGAGGGCAATTAATAGCAGATAACTGACATCCATTAGACATGGCACGTGGAGTTAGAACAGTCTATCCCAGTGAGCGAAATAAAGGGTTCAGTTCGACCTCCCAACCACCTGAAGAAGGCCGGAGAGTACAACGGCCGAAACGTTGTAATAAACATGGCGACAAAGATGAGGACAATAGTCGGAATAATGTAAATAGTGAACTTTTTCGCCATAAAAGAAGATCGGAAATCCGAGCATTCGAATGTTACGGAATACGGAGTCTGGGTCAGAATGGTTGGCGATTGTTCAGAATAGGTGGTTGTGGTATTCTTTCAGTGATGCGTTGTCTTTGTCTAAGCATTGGATATAAGACCAAAACAGCGAGAAGTCGGCAGAGGACCGCAAGAATTTTGAAGCGTCGATATGTTTCCCACACCCAGGTTCGACTGACAGGCTAAGACCGCACGCGGAAGGGCGCTAAGCCAACGAGAGAGCGTGAGTGCGTCTTCTTGAAGTTCTTCTGAATCCTAGAATCGATGATATCGCTAAAAAAAAAAAGTCATGTGCCATGATACATGCTTAGGCGATCATGTATCTTTCGATATATGACTGACGAGGCAGATTTTTTTTCTCCGCAGTAGGTTGCCATTTCTTTCTGCGGTAGTTGCCACCCAAAACCATAGAATCCGGTCTGTCCTGCTATTTACCCACAGCTCGGGATGGGGAGGAGAAGAAGATTCATACGTTTCCCAATGTAAGTGAATGTACTGGAATTCGAACTCGGCTCTCCGATTCCTCAACCCGAGCTGCTATCCATTACTCTACCGTGCCAGCTCCTCCCCGCTAATAAAAACGAATAAGAAAAAGAAACTTTGATACTATCTATGAAAAGGCATTGGGGTTCGAGGAGTTGAAACCAGTGACGACAAGGAACGCAACTCGAATCACTGGGATGAAAACTACGAAGACGAGGAAACTGGTTTGAAATAAGCTTTTGTTTAATAGCAACACATGGTCCCTAAAACCCAAATGGAAAGAAGGTTCGAAGATCGAGTGTCCGAAAAAAAAAATCGTGATAAATACAAGAACGACAAAACAGGTCCGAAAGAGTCATTGAATAATAGTAAGGATTTAAAAGGTTTTTTGGGGTTTTTTTATGGAAGAAAAGGTCTGAACAGACGAATCAATCCAAAGGTGTGTGATAGAAAATGATTATCTTCTAAATAAAAACGATACAGGAAATTGCGGGTATAAAATGACATTTAAGAGGGGAAAAAAAACAGACAAGGAGAGAGAAAAAAAAAACTTTAAACTTACCGGATGTTTCGAAATAAAAAGAAAAACCTGCTTTCCAGAACAAAACCTCATTCATCAGTCGTATACTTGACGCATACACCAACGTGTTTGCGTGTGGGTGGGTGAGAGAGAAGGAGAGAGGGAGAAAAGAAGAGAGAGAAAGAGAGAAGAAGTGTGAGAGAGAAGAGAGAGAATGTGAGAAGAAGAAAGAAAGAAAGAAAGAAAGAAAGAAAGAAAGAAAGAAAGAAAGAAGAGAGAGAGAAAGTGAGAAGAGACAGAAAAAGAGGGAAGAGAAAGCGAGAAGAAGAGAGAGAAGAAGAGAGAAAGACAGAGAGAGAAAGAGTGAAGAAGAGAGAGAGAGAGAAGAGAGAGAGAAAGTGAAAAGGAGAGAGAGAAAGAGAGAAGGGAGAGAGAGACAGAAAGAAAGCGAGAAGAGAGAGAGAAAGTGAGAAGAGAGAGAGAAAAAGAGAGAAGAGACACAGAGAGAAAGCTAGTAAAAGAGAGAGAAGAAAGAAAGAAAGAGAGAGGGAACAAGAAAGAGTGAAGAAGAGAGAGAGAAGAGAGAGAGACAGATAAAAGAAGAGAGAGAGAAATAGAGAAGAAAATAGAGAGAAAGTGAGAGGAAGAGAGAGAGTGAAAGAGAGAAGACAGAGAGAGAAAGCGAGGAAAGAGAGAGAGTGAGAAAGAAGAGAGATAGTGAGAAGAGAGAGAGAAAGTGAAAAGGAGAGAGAGAAAGAGAGAAGGGAGAGAGAGAAAGCAAGAAGAAGAGAGAGAAGAAGAGTGAAAGACAGAGAGAAAGAAAGAAAGAGTGAAGAAGAGAGAGAGAAGAGACAGAGAAAGATAAAAGAAGCGAGAGAGAAATAGAGAAGAAAATAGAGAGAAAGTGAGAAGAAGAGAGAGAAGAGAGAGAAAGAAAGAGGAGAGAGAATGGGAAGAGAGAGAGAGAAGAGACAGAGAGAGAAAGCGAAAAGAAAAGAGAGACAGAAAGAGAAAGATTGAAGAAAAGAGAGAGAAAGAAAGAAGTGAGAGAGAAAGATAAAAGAAGTGAGAGAGAAAGTGAGAAGAAGAGAGAGAGAAAGAGAGAAGACAGAGAGACAGAGAGAGAAAGCGAGAAGAAAGAGGAGAGATAGTGAGAAGAAGAGAAAGAGAGAAGACAGAGAGACAGAGAGAGAAAGCGAGAAGAAAGAGGAGAGATAGTGAGAGGAAGCTAGAAAGAAAGTGAAAAGGAAAGCGAGAAAGAGAGAAGCGAGAGAGAAAGCGAGAAGAGAGACAGAGACAGAGAGAAGAAGAGAGAAAGTGAGGAGAGAGAGAAAGAGAGGAAAAGAGAGATAAAAAGAAAGAAGAAGAAGAGAGAGAGTACGTCTATTTCTATAAAGAGAATACTTCTTATCTATAAGAGCGTGCTGAAATATTCTCGGCCTGGCCCACTTCCAAAAATCCTTATTCTGATGTTTTGTCATCGAAATACCAATTCTGGAAAGTGGGATTAGCCGAGAATATTCTAATGCCATCTCGAAGATGTTTCTTCCTGCCTTCAAAAAAAAAAAAAAAAGAGAGAAAATGCCATATATTATTAAAATATTAAAATTACATGGTAACCTTAGTTCTTGAACTTACTTCGTTCCAAGAAATCATTCGAAAACAGGAAGAGTTCCTCCCATAAAAAATGAATTACATCATCATTTCACGAATTATTGATTCTGAAATGTTATCAGGTCTGGTGCAAGATTCTTGTACCCACCCACCGAATCTAAGATACGGGGTCCCCACTCTACGACATTTCAATTTTCATAAGGGAATATTGTGGGGTCGTCACTCACATCATATCAACAGAAATTAGCCTCGTGTTCACGGAGATAAAAACATACGCGACAGAAAATAAAACGTGAAAAATAACAGGAAAAACATTTCATACAATTTATTTATATTTTTGTGTCTATTGGTGTGTGTATTTTTTAGGTTACAATTGTTTTATCGTACATGTGATAAAAGGAAGAATTTACTCCATGTCATTACACGTCATATCACAGAGACAAGTCGGACACGAGTTGCCCGTACCAAGATCCGTGATGAAGAGATTGAATTTAACGTCTTTTGGTGGGAATTCCCGTATTTCCGGCAAGAACAGTTTTTGTTGCATACTGGGAGTATTTTTATCATTTTTATTTTTTTTATTTAATTTATTTTATACAACGTTTTTTATGTTATTGTTTTATTTTATTTTATTTATAATTTTCATTATTAATATTATTTTATAGTCTATTTTTATTTATTTATAATAATAATAATAATATTCCTACATTATTCATATAAAATACAAATTTCATTGTAACCAAATTACATACAATAATGGATCATATGCAATATAAGTGAACAACTCAACTCGAAAAAATTGAAAATAAATACAATGTATCTAAATAGAAATTAGAGACATGCCATAATATTCCATCTTTAATAAGGCCACACCGACGTGGTGTAATAATTAGCAAGCTTGACTTACTGGATTAATTACGACTGAGTAGCGAGATCGATCCTCACTAGAAATCGCATACTTTCGGCTCTGTGTCACATCTAAACTGCGCTTAGAAAATCAACAAAGTTTTGCGGCAATTTTTAACATCAACTCGAGATTTCTTATTGTCAAAAAGTTGAATAATTTTAACACATTCAACATTAGGCATAAAAAAATAGTGAAATTTATGGAGTGTTATTTTCGAGGCTTAGCATAAGCAAAAGAAATTTACGGATTTGGACGAAAAAAAGACCCAAGAATGACGTCAAAACACACGAAAAAGTTTACACACACATATATTCTACTACATTTCAATTTTCATAAGGTTGTATTCATATAGAATACAAATTTTATTATAACCTAATTATGTACAATAATGGATCATATGCTATATAGGTGAACAATTCAACTAGAAAAATTGAAAATAACTACAATGTATGTAAATAGAAATTAGACATGTCATAATAGTGTTATTTTCAAGACTTAACATAAGCAAAACAAATTTACGGATTTGTACAAAAAAAATACCCAAGAATGACGTCAATACCCACGAAAACGTTTTCATCTTTTAATATTAATAATCAGTTGTGCTTTAATTTCTAACGTATAGAAATGTAGATAGAAATGTTGATAAGATGGTTTGAATGCTTTCTTGTTAATCCAAGCCAGTAAGAAATTTTCCCCACTTCTTCCCGATTCTGTGATCTTTGTTTAACCAAAACTTATACTCAATTTTGCAACAACTCTACTTTAATGACACCATTGCGCTTCCGTATTGTGAATATGGGTGATTTCGGCATCGAAAAATTCATCGCTAACTCAAAGACATGCATTTCATTTTCGTGTTTCACTATTAATTGTGGTTTTAACAAATTTCCTAATTAGTTTGCTGTTCTCATTAACTTTCTTTAGGGTCATTGGGATGTTTATGATGATTAAATATTATAAAAAAAATACACAACACTAGTTGACAATAGCAAAAAAATTAAATTAATTATTTATTACAAAACGTTTAAAACCTCTAACTATATAGTTAAAATAATAATTCACCTCTTAGAACAAAATTAAATAGGGCAAATATTATTTACGAATTTAAATGCCCATTAAGGAATTGTATTCCTGATCAATCAAAATTCGTAAATATATAGGCCACACTACAACATGCTTGACACGCAGACTCACTCTACACCTTTCTGACCATAGCTCAATTAGATCTCATTTAAATATTCATGGAGACCTACCGGACACTATTCGTAACATACCTGCTGACAACACTAATCTAATAGCATCATCTACATGCAAAAAAAGGTTAAAAATAATGGAAGCCTTATTAATAAAAACAAAAAAAAACACACTTAATAATATCAACTATGAACATGGACACAACATTTTGACCGTGTTTTGAAAAATGAAAACATTATATAAGTACATACATGCAGCAAACTATTTCTTGTTAACAGTTAATATATTTCAACCTTGAAAATGGCTAAATGTATAGCCGAAAGCGCTCGGATAAAAAGAACATTCGGACAGTTTTTATATAACTTATATAACAAGAAAAAATTATTAGATCACATGAGAAATTATATAAAAAACTAAATCAAAGCACCTTGTCTGTCGTATTCAATGAAATATACACAAAAGAATGATTGCGTCCTACATACACACATATATATATATATGTGTGTGTGTGTGTGTGTGTGTGTGTGTGTGTGTGTGTTATAAAGATGTTACATATGGACAAACAATTACTCACGACAAATATGCATTTTTGTTTCGATGCGAATGCATCTTCATAGGTGAGGAACAATATATTAACTTTTAACAAGAAATAGAACATGAACATAATATTCTGACCGTGTTTTGAAAATGAAAACATTATATAAATACATACATGCAACAAACTATTTCTCATTAACAGTTAATATATTTCAACCTTGAAAATGGCTAAATGTATAGCCGAAAGCGCTCGGATAAAAAGATCAATTGGACAGTTTTTACATAATTTATCATCCGAAAAGGAAAAAATTATTAGATCACATGAGAAATTGTATAAAAAAAACTAAATCAAAGCACCTTGTCTGTTGTATTCAATGAAATGTGCTTAAAAGAAGGTTAGCTGCCTAAATAAACAACTTTTAAATGATGAAATAATGTACAAAAATACGAAAAAAAAACACGTACTAATGGAGTGGACAGGCACAGCGTCAACGGAAGCCAGCGCGTACTTGACGCATGCGCGTTCTCGGTGTTTCTTCGGTTTGATTTGTGTTCATTCGGCTTCTTGGCCTCACGTTTACTAGTGACATGAAGAGGAGCGATTACATTAAGTCAATTGCTTGGTCTGTTGTTAGGAAAACTGGTTCACTGCGTCGTACAGAATTTATCTTACACATTTATAAATCTACCATTCGTCCGTGCATTGAATATTGCTGCCATATCTGGAATGATGCCCCTGCTATATATCTAGAGATTCTTTAGAGAATCTGTAATGTTCAAAGTGTTTGTAATGTTATCTATCTTGTCCTAGCATCACGTCATGACAAAGATTCCCTCTGTCTTCTCTACAAATATTTTCATGGCAAATGTTCTAACGAGATCTCGTCCTTGGTACAACGACTGTGTGAATTTAGGCGTTCTGCTAGATTGGTTGTTAGGTCTCATCGTTTTACTGTTGAAATAGCTAGACGTAACCGTAAGTTCTATTCTAATAATTTCTTTACTCTCACTTCTCACCTGTGGAACTCTCTTAGGATTTTTTGCTTCGCTGCCACCTACAATCTTCAAAGATTTAAAAGCAATATCAACCGCCATCTTTTGTCTTTATGGATTCCGTTCTTTTATTGTCCTTTTATGTTCTCTTCAAGAAAATATTCTCATTCTCTTTCACTCTCAATAACCCCATTTCGTCTTAGTGGCATTATCACCTTGCTTGGGGTGAAATGATTAAACAAAAAAAAAAAAAAAACGTCATTTTCGTTCATTTTTCTCGAAAAATTAATTCCAGAACTGATTTGGTCGAGATGAGGCGCCTCTGATCGGGAAACTTAAGAGGGATCGGTTTATTACTTAATAGCAATATAAAATCGATCCCCAACTTTACGTCCAATAGCATTTTTTATTAATACTAAGTTTACGGCATATTTTGTTAAATCTTTATTATAACTGGATGCGCAGATAGCGTAATTTTAACTTAGAGGCTCAGACTGGGAAATCAGCGAAGGGGGATCGAATTCTGACCGAGATTGCTATATTTATTTTCTCACGGATACCCTTGGGAAAGCTGTGAATCAATTTGTTCTTCACCCATATATAGATTAAATACCATTGTTGTAGAGTAGTTTTCACAATGGAGGCTTGTATTTCGCTAAGTCGGTCCTAAAAGGGTCCGACGTACAAAACGTTAGGAACTTGAAATAAGAGTTAATGACGCAGCAATCTAGTTGTGATGGTTGATACTTCAATGTCCGACATCGACTGACTCACTCAACTCCACTGAGCCCAACTGGCGACCGCTACTACTACTACTACTTATTATGTGTGGGAAAGTCTATTAATAATAGAATTGGTACGTTCAGGTATAACAACGATGCAGACTGGACACTCTAGCCGCGTTTGGCAACCAGTCAAGGAGAAAAACAACTCTGAATTCAAAACCGGTTATGGCCCAGTTTGAGCACATATGTGACCTGTAAGAAAGATCTGCCCAGCAGATTTGCAGTATATTCTATAGGTTGACTCTGTCAGTGTTTTATTGATCGTAAATGATTCGTTTTTTACGGCTTATCAACCTTTTGGGGGTTATTTAAAGCCGAAAAATGTTTTTTGATTTTTGGAGGTAATAATGATTTTCTGATAAAAGTCTTACTCTATTTACATTATTCGGACTATTGTCTTCATCTTTGTCGCCATATTTATTACAACGTTTCGACCGTTGTACGCTCCGGCCTCCTTCAGGTGGTTGGAATGTCAAACTTAACCCTTTATTTCGCTCACTGGGGTAGACTGTTCTAGTTCCACGTGCCATGTTTAATGGATGTCAGTTATTAGTTAATTCCCCTCTGAAAGTTCTCCAGTGCCTTAACCGGGTATTGAACTTACACTCTTTGGGTCCTGTCACTGGATCTAACCAACGCCTTTATCCACTGTGCCATGTGTCCTTCTCAGAGGATAGATTTCTGGGTATTATAAACCTAATGTCTTCAGCAACCATTTTTACCAGTTCTCATATTGCAATTTTTTGCTGTTATGATTTCATGTTTTTACCAGAGCTCATATTGCAACTTTTGTTTGAATGGTTAAAGCACGTCAGATATAATGACCGTTCCCCCTGGTGAACGCAGGTTCGAAACCTGCCGTAGAGAGCTTATATTTCTCTAAGAAAATTCCTCGAATATTAAGACGAAAATAAATTACACTGCTTAATAAATAAATGCAGTGTCTACTCAAATACGAAAATCCACGAAAATATCGTTTATGTTATAAAAGTCTGTCGGATTAATAAATAAAAATCTATTACTTCTTTAGAAATATATGTATAAAGAGAAAGACCTTTCTACCTTCCATCAGCATGGACAGTGGTAATATTTTGGTGAGGCATGCGTAGGATATGCAGTTTACAATACCAACAGAATAAGGGGGCAATTCGAGAATGAGTTATTAACAGTGAATTATTTTCTAGTGAGCTCAAATTTCATTTTGCATTATCATTTCATGATTAAAATAATCAAAGTATATTACAGAATAAAACTTTCATTCAAATATTTTATATTTCTGCCTTTCAATTCTCTATTATATGGTTTGAAACTATATATATTTAACTATCTTTTTGTTTTTTTAATTTTTCTCTTTCATGGACGCCATGGTCTTTGGTGGCTTGTTTAGAGACAAACTTAATGGCCTTTTAAGCTTCCTTCACAGGAATTGCACTAAAATTTTGAATATGTAAGATTTAAATAAATTGTTGTGGCCTTATTGGAGCCAGAATAAAAACACAAGAGTGGATTTGAGTTACCAAATATATTAACGAAAATCGGTAATACAATAATATACAAACGAGCAAGAATATTGAGTCCGAACTGTCAGAGCTGACTGTTGGGAAAAAGCAATTTTTATTCCTGTAAAAATACAGAAAATGTGGCATAAGGCCGAAAATGGCGGGGGGGAGAACGGTCATTATCTGTCTTAATTTTAAAACTTAGCTAGACACAACCATTGACCCAATCATACAAAACAATATTCCTACCACCAAAACAACACATTCATACTTACCTTACTTACTACATCCACCAAAATACCTCATTGTCTCAATGAAAATCCTAAATAGTCCCCATATGTACAAATCGTTGTCTGTGGGGGGGGGGATAAAAAAACAAGTTAAAAAATCCCCAATGATTATGTACAATAAGTTTATAAACTATTTAGATGTAACTAAACAAAATCATGTTAGTAATAAAACCCCACACAAACCTTAAATGTGGCAGAAATATCAGTTAACTGGACGAAAACGATGTGGGCCTATAAAAGTATAAAAAAAAAAATTCATCCATCCCAAGCACTCACACAAACACGCACTCATTCTGACAGAAAAAAAAACAAATACGAAAAACACACACGCGAAACGAAAGGCGCCCCGCATCCACCAGAGAACTGACATCACTGACCACCTAACGAGGGAGGGGATGGGGAGTTAGACTAAAGGAAAATAAGGACAGAAATAAAAGGGGCCAATGAGCAAACACACCCTAGCTAAGTTTACTGGAAAAGAAAAGAAAAACTAAAGAATCAAATACAAAAACCTACTTTAGCCTAAATCCAGGGATGGGTTTTGTTGGGAAAAAAAGATCTCTTCTGACAAAAGCAGTACCTGCTTTTATATGGAACTTGGAAAAGTTCATCCGTGTATGGGTAATTTACCATAACAATAATATAATTGACTTTGTTGAAAAATTCACTCATTAAAAAAAGTTGTTTCAGGTATATTTACCCAGTCTCCATACTGTATGTGGTACAAGGTCGTTTTAACGTTTAGAGCACCATACGCCTACACATGTGTATGGGTCAAGGATAAAAATTGATTTTTGCCAAGCCCCTATGATCATTGTCACGCTGGTGTTGGTATTAAACCGACCCAACCTCCTTAGTGCAATGAGGAAGGTGCTGCTACAGGTTTCCTCGCAGTAGAGCTAGCAATTGATTTAATATAATCTTTCCACTTCATATGAGCGGAAACTGTTAGTCCAAGAAGACGTAATGAGTCACTCTTCTGGAGGTTAGCATCAGCCATTAACAGATGGAACGTAAAAAGAAGATGAGTCAATTGCTTCGTCCACCGCAAGGAAAGTTGGCTCCCTGTGCCGCGCCAGGAATCGATCCTCCAGATCTACAAATCAACAATTCGCCCTTGCATGGAGTATTCCTGCCATATATGGTCTGGTGCCCCTTCTGTTTGCCTCGGGGTTCTTGATAAGATCCAGAGACGGATATGCAATATGGTTGGCCCTGATCTGGCATCTCGTCTACAGACACTTTCTCACAGGCGCGCCGTCGCCTCTCTCTGTCTTTTTTACAAATACTTTCATGACAATTGCTCCGAGGAGCTGCATTCGCTGGTTCCCAGACGTCATGAGTTCAAGCGCCCTACGAGGCTGGCATCCCGCTCTCACTCTTTCACTGTCGAAACTCCTAAATGTAGCCGTCTCTTCTACTCCAATAGCTTCATGTCTCGCGCCTCTCGCCTGTGGAACTACCTTCCCTATTCCAGTTTCCCTGAGGGCTATAATCTCCATCTGTTCAAATGTAATGTCAATCGACATCTCCAGTTGCCTTGATCTATCCACTACCCTTCTCCTTATCCTTTCTTTTATCACTCCTATCTGATCTTGCTCCAAGTTTTCTGTAACCCCTTGCGTCCTAGTGGCTTCTCGCCTTGCTTGGGGTGAAACGCTTAAAAAAAAAACAAAGTCAACGACTATTCTTTTCGCTCCAGTGGTGGACTTACATTTTTGGGGCCCTGAAGCTTAAATGAATACAGCGCCCCTTCTCAACCAGCAACAATTGATTCAAAGATACAATTGCCAAAAATGCAGACTATTAATAGATCCTGGCAAACTCAATGTGCCCATACAACTAGATGTTTGGGTGCTTCAAGCCCCAAAGAAAATTTTGAAATTTGACCAAGTACAGGGGAGTTTGAGGTATCAGAGCATATTCTAAGAGCAACATTAGCTACTTCAACCCATTGGCTATCGCTAAAAGGGATTATAGAAAAAAATGTACAATGTAAAAATGTACTTAAAAATGTTCTTCTCCCTCCTTCTCTTCCTGGCTGGCGAAAACGTGCCGGTGGGCAGCTGAGGACGTGGGCTAGCACAATCAAGGATGACCTAGCAGTACTATTGGGTCCACAAGTAGTTGGTCTTCGACGATGGAATCGCGAATGGCTCGCCATTTCGTGTGACCTGGCTCAGGATCGGCGAGCGTGGGCAGCGATGGTCCGTGATGCTGTACTTGGGGTCGGGAGGAAGCCGGTTCAACCCGACCAGGGTGAAAACCGATACAAGTCAAAGTCAAGTCTATCGCTAAAGGGGCTTTATTTTAATAACAACCACTCAAAAAAAAATCATCGATTTTGTTGAAAATTTCCCTCATTAAAACAAGTTTCTTCAGGAGCCACTCTGGGATTAAGGTCCCTGAATGTTGAGCTTCATTAATTTTATAGAATATCCGCCGCTACGTAAATTTCATGACATCGTCATTGTGAATTCAATGGCTGTGGCGAGGTAACACAGACATACTCAATCGAAATGAGGTAAATTATAACTGAGCAGCAGAGTCGCTTGCAAGGTTCTCATATCCCCACCCCGAATCTATGATACACTCCACCCTGAATCTATGATACACTCCACCCCGAATCTATGATACACTCCACCCTGAATCTTTGATACATGGTCCCACACGCTATTACATTTCAATTTTTATATGGTGGTGTTCATATAAAATACAAATTTTTATTTTAACCTATATACAACGTTGGTTGGTTGATTTTGTTTAGCGGCATATCAACATCTCTATGGGTTATTTAATACCGAAATTTAAATATTTTGAACACAATTTTATGGTTTCGGCTAAATATATTTTCAAAGCAATTGTATGCCTTCAACTACGGATAAAATGTATTGTTGGTTATTTTGCTTTAAATATGTATTGTTGGTTGGTTGATTTTGTTTAGTGGCATATCAACATCTCTATGGGTTATTTAATGCCGAAATTTAAATATTTTGAACAGAATTTTATAGCTTCAACTAAATATATTTTGAATGTAATTGTATGCCTTCAACTACAGTTAAAATGTATTGTTGGTCATTTTGCTTTAAATATGTATTGTTGGTTGGTTGATTTTATTTAGTGGCATATCAACATCTCTATGGGTCATTTAATGCCAAAATCTAAATATTTTCAACCCAATTTTATAGCTTCAACTAAATATATTTTGAACGCAACTATATGCCTTCAACTATAGATAAAATCTATTGTTGGCCATTTTGCTTTAAATATGTATTGTTGGTTGGTTGATTTTGTTTAGTGGCATATCAACATCTCTATGGGTTATTTAATGCCGGAATCTAAATATTTTGAACCCAATTGTATGCATTCAACTACAGATAAAATGTATTGTTGGCCATTCTCTTTATATATAATAATGAATTGCTGGTATTTTTACAGTAAATTTTTAATACTTTCATAGCGTTTTGTTTTTGCTTGTGGGGTTCACTATTTGCTCATAGCTGGGATCCTACTGTGTTTCTTTTGGCTTAATGGTTCATAATTTCGTTTCCTCGAACGTTTCAAGTGATTTATTTGATTTCTAAACTTTTGTACTTTGGGCCGGAGTAAAAATCGATAACTAAATACTCAATTTATAAAAATCGATAACTAAATACTCAATTTAAATAAAAGTAGAGCGAGACGAAGTTTGAAAGAATTATAGCGGAATCAAGTCTAATAGAAAATATTGTGACCTCAAGTTTAAAAGAAACGTAGCAAGATCAAGTTAGGAAGAAAGTATTGTAAGGTCACGTTTTGAATCAAATATACCAAGGTCAAGTTTGAAGGAAAGTATAGCAAGGTCAATTTCGAAAGTATTTTAGCGGGATCAAGTTTGGAAGACATAAAGGGAGATCAAATTTGAAAGAATGTTTAACAAGGTCAATTTCAAAAGAATAATAGCGGGATCAAGATTGAAAGAATCATAGCGGGATCAAGTTTGAAAGGAAGTATTGTAATGTTAGGTTTGAAATCAAATATACCAATGTCAAGTTTAAAGGAAAGTATAGCAAGGTCAATTCCGAAAGTATTTTAGCGGGATCAAGTTTGAAAGACTTATAGCGCAATTATGTTTGGAAGACTTAAAGGAAGATCAATTTTGAAAGAATGTTTAACAAGGTCAATTTCGAAGGAATAATAGCTTGATCAAGTTTGAAAGGAACTATTAAGGTTAGGTTTTAAATGAAATATACCAAGGTCAAGATTGAAGGGAAGTATAGCAAGGTCAAATTCGAAAGTACTATAACGGAATCAAATTTGAAAGACTTATAGAGGGATCAAGTTTGGAAGACTTAAAGGGAGATCAAATTTGAAAGAATGTTTAACAAGCAATTATATGCTTTCAACTGCAGATAAAATGTATTGTTGGTTATTTTGCTTTAAATATGTATTGAAAGAATTATAGCGTGATCAAGTTTGAAAGAATCATAGCGGGATCAAGTTTAAAAGAAAGTATTGCATGATCAATTTCGACAAAATTATAGTAGGATCAAGTATCTTTCTTTTTATGTGTCATGTTCTTTCAAGACGTAGGCGATGATGGCTCTCCACCTCCCTCTATCCCTTACAGCTCTCAACAAGTTCCTTCCCTCTGCTTCCTCCCCCAGACCACGTTCTGTCATCCGCCAGGTATGTCACGCATTGTTTTCCCTTGTCTTTTAAAATATAGCAAGGTCAATTTCGAGAGAATTATAGTGCGATCAAGTCTGAAAGAATTATAGAGGGATAAGGTTTGAAAAAAAATATAGTAAAGTCAGTTTCGAATGAATTCTAGCGAGATCAGGTTTTAGGCAGATGACGGTCAACTTCTAAAGAAATTGTACTTAAAATCAGGAAGCGGCAATTGGAATTTCTAGGAAATATAATGAGGAAAGAAGCCTCGGAAAATTTGTCATCCACAAGGCATATTGAGGTAAGGTAGGAAATCACAATTAATAATAATCGTGTGCATTCACATTACAAATGTAACTATTTGGAGTGGGACAGTGCGCTCCGGAAATGATTAGTAAGTCATTATATTTCATTCACGACAAGAATCATGAGTTGAAACTTAAGTTGACAACCAAAAGCTGCGTCTGTTATATAAATATTTCCATGGTAATTGTTCAAATGAGCGCTTCGTTGTGGTACCTAGAGTTTTTGAATTTAAGCGTGGCACTAGACTGGAGTCGAAATCGCATCAATTTACAGTTGAATTGGCAAGATGCAACCGTAAGTTCTATGCTAATAGTTTCTTCCCTCCCATTTGCCGTTTGTGTAACTCTCTTCCGGTTCCTTACTTTCCAGTTAACTTCATTCTTCAAAATTTTAAATGCAATGTCAATCGTTATCTACTGTCTTCCTGATTACTCTTCTATTGTTCTAACTCCTTGGTAATGTCTCTCTTTACTAATTCTTCCACACCCAGTAATATCTTGTGGCTTTACTGTCTTGCTTGGGGTGAATTCGGTTGTGTATATATATATATATATATATATATATATATATATATATAGATAGATAGATAGATAGATACACACACAAACAAACGTATATATATATATATATATATATATATATATATATATATATATATATATTGAACAATAAAAAATATTAAAATCTTCAGACACACTGGGTTGTATATTAATATTCCTTCATTTTTATTATTATTTCATTTAGATTCCTCGACTAGTTTCGGGCAACATGGCCATCGTCAGGAGAAAATTAATTTTCTGCTTGCTGGTAGCAGTGAACTACAGAAATGAATGTCTTGATGAAGAAAATGAACTTTTGTCTGTAGTTTTCATTCGTTTTTTTATTTTTTTTTAATATGAATTTTGGTCAGTCTTTGTGTTGGTCAAACAGTCTCTTTTAAGTTGTTATTTGAGACAAGAGCTGGATGGATTCATGCTGCTCTGAATTCCCTTAGTCATTTTGACACTTTTATTGGTTCCTGGAAAAAGGATGTGTCTCTGTTAAGTGTGTGTGTGTTATTTGGTTCTTAGGGAGTGAGTGAGTATGATGTGTGTAAGCGTGTATATTACTATGGGGGGGTGTTATCATTTGGCTCATTAGGGAGTGAGTTAGTATGTATGTATAAGTGTGAGGCCTCAACACCTCCGTAAGCTTCTGTCTTGTGTGGGTGAGAAATATATATATATATATATATATATATATATACTAGCAGTAGAGCCCGGCGTTGCCCGGGGATGTAACAGTAAGAGATAGATCAAGTATCGACCATCATAAAGACTGAAAAATAAAATTGACAAAGATTATTGTTTAAGGTTGACGGACACGCATGTCTTAATTAGTTTGTTTTTTTTGCGGGGGGGGTTACGAATTTGTAAAACCCAAAGTCAAACAAAAACATTGTTTTCAATCGTTATGAGTCTACCGATTGAATGGAATTTTATTATAAACAATTGTCTTGTAAATGGAATTTTTAAAGCATTCTGAATGTAAATTCTGTGAATCGTGTTTTCAAATTGATTTCGTGCAAAAACAATTGTGTTTTTCCCAATTTTTGATGCTGCCAGAACCACTGCAAGGTAATTTTACATAGTCCTATGAAGTTTTGTTGAAATCGGTCGAAAAATGTAGGAAATCCGATCCAATATATAAACGAACACACACACACAACCTGGGTTTTATAATAAGTATGACACCAGACAACGAAAAGTTAATTTGATTAAAATCCTAATTTATAGGGCCCTTATGATTTGTTCTGATAGCTTTCTCTGCGGTGAAATTGATTTTATGAAGATGTCACTTTCTAAAAATAGATATCCTTTGGATGTTTTAGACCCCGTTATCCTTGAGGTCATCAATGAATTTCATAGAATTAAGCTGCATTTTGTTGAAAAGTGTCCAGTTTATTTGCGTCTTCCCTTTACTGGTTCAGAGGGTGAGTCCCTTAGGCTAGGCGAATTTTGTGTGCGATTAACAGCTGTTATTTTTCGGCTAATGTTCGGGTAATATTTGTTGCCTGTCCTATTTTCTTTTCCATTCGTAAGGAAATCCTTCCCCCTCCCCATCATGTTAATTCAGTCATAAATATAAGTGTAGTTGTGAACTCGACTACATAGGGAGGACGTCTCAACGTTTGGATCTGAGAACAAATCAACACTTATCCCCCAGAATAAAACATGTTTTCAGGTCCATGCAACCGCGTACAATAGCTTTATCACGGATATTGAGCACTTTCTACTGAATACCACACACACACACACACACACACACAAACATATATATATATATATACGTATGACGTATGAGGGTCAAACAGATCAGTTAGGGACCAACAGCCAGCCAATCATGCACATATGATTTGATTATAGTGGTGAAGGTTTTGTGCAGAACCACCCACACTTTTTAAAGGCCCGAATACAAAGACATGGTGCACTACGTGCCACAAGGTCCCCAAACGACTCTTCTCCTCCTAAACCCGTTGCCAACCAAGGCTATAGAACCCAGTCTGTCTTGCTGGAGAGAGAGGAAGAGGATTAATACCTTTCCCAAGGGTATTAACACGTAAGTGAATGTAATGGATTCGACTGGAATTCGAACTCGGCTCTCTGATTCCTCAATTCAACCTGCCCACTGTACCTCCTCATATATATATATATATATATATATATATATATATATATATATATATATATATATATATATATATATATATATATATAAGCAAATATATGGATATAGATCCGACAGTATGAAGAAAAATATACGGAAAAAACAAACAAAAATCCTTATAGGCAATTATGCATTGACGTTGACATTATATTAACATTAAAACAGCATAATTGCATATAAGGATTTTTGTTTGTTTTTTCCGTATATTTTTCTTCATATATATATATATATATATATATATATATTACTAAAGATGCTGGTGAAATTGTTGACTCATTTTCTCACTCCAGAAATTTCCCCACACTTACTGTCATGCCTTATCATCACACGCTCTCACATATAAACGGCGTTCCAATAACTTGGAGCGATTTTAAATGTGAATCAAGTTTAAGTGTCTAACGATTTTTTTTCTTTTTCTTTCACATTTAACAACTTAAGTCTTTGGTAATTTCAACCATTGAAAGATTAACAATCAAACAACGTGTTAAAGTTATCAAAGCCTATTACGAAAATAGACGTTCAAACAGAATTTGAATGAGAAGTTTCCGCGTCGCATCATCTCTCGAAACAGTGAAGTCAATTGACCCCCACGATCGTGCGACTTGACGCCTTTAGATTTATTCATTTGGAGCCATCTCAAAAGCAAGGTCTATGCCAACAACAATGTATGTAAATATAAAACAAAGTCAACACCTGTCTGTCTTATGCTTGCACGCAATCTTCAGGCCATAACATCAGTCCTCTCTATCTTTCTGTGCATATATATATATATATATATATATATATATATATATATATATATATATATATATATATATATAGTCGTCAACAGGCAGACTGTTTCGCTGTATCACAGCTCATCAGTGTGGCTAGACGTCCGGTTATCTCTAGCTAGGATCGAAACGCGACTGAATTGATGTTAGTCGGGGATTCTACCACTAAGCTGTTGGCGCACGGCAGGGATAAGGGTGAATTTAAGCGCATTTATTTTTAGATAAGCACACAGTGACTGAGAGAACTCGATTCGATTTACCGAAGAGTCTTGCATTATTAGCCGTAACAGTCTCTGTTTACAAACCCACACTTCCTCCCCAGAAAGCTCAATTATATATATGTGTGTGTGTGTGTGTGTGTGTGTGTGTGTGTGTGTGTGTGTGTGTGTGTGTGTGAAAAGTGTGTGTATATAAATATAAATAATTATATATATATATATATATATATATATATATATATAATTATTTATATATTATATATGGTACTTATTAGAAAGCGCTCAATATCAGAGCTAACATATTTGGTTGGATTGATGTGAGTTTGTGACCCTGGGTTTCACGCTTTTGCGATCGTCAGCGTCTGACCATCGCAAAAGCGTGAAACCCAGGGTCACAAACTCATCATCAATCCAATATATATATATATATATATATATATATATATATATATATATATATATAGGATGTTCCAATAACTTGGGCCCATTTTATATGTTGAATTAAGTTTAAGCATCTAATGACTTTTTTCTTTTTCTTTCAGATTTAACAACTTAAGTCTTTGGTAATTTCAACCATGGAAAGATTAACAATCAAACAACGTGTTAAAGTTATCGAAGCCTATTACGAAAATGGACGTTCAAACAGAAATGCATTTCACGCACGTCGCGATTTTTTGGGTCAACGTAATCGACCAACCGAGAGTGCAATTGGAAACGATGTATCATTGTTGTGGAGAGGTTCAATTTCTGCGCGCGATGACAAATAGAGGTGTCTGGATTCTCGGCCACATTCTCGTGCACTGCAGTAATGTTTTCAGCTGAACGGCGTAAACGAGCACGTAATGGTGTTTTCACATCTGCCACCGACCCAGTTTGTTTGAATTTACGAACAATTTTTCCAGTTGCACTCCTGAAGCTTTGACACGTTGTTTGATTGTTAATCTTTTTATTGTTGAAACTGCCAAAGAAAAAGAAAAAAAAATCATTATACGCTTAAACTTAATTCACATTTAAAATCGGTCCAAGTTATTGGAACAGCCTTTACTTCCAAATTGATAAGAAATGAAAACTCTGAATTTATACCAACCTGGAAAGGATTGGAGTTTGTCCAGCTATCCTACCCAAGACACGTCACTACTGCAGTACCCTGAGAGGTACGGGAATTGTGATGGGGTACCCTTTTAGACGTTTTTATACAAAGTTTAAATATCGTCTCCTGTAGTGAAATGTACGTTGCTTCTTTTGTACAATAACAGCTTCCATAATAATAATAGCTTAGGTTTTCATTTACAGTGAGAAGTTTATTATATTTTGGCATTATCTACTAACAGCTGTCTTATGTTAAGAATTTCCTTTTAATTGTGTGTGACGATATATGTGCACATTGAACGGAATTTCAATTTCAAGTTAACCTTCGAGAAAGTGAGGTGATTATGCGACCATTTTTTATATTGGAGAGGGATATGTCCCGGAAAGGGATATATTTGTTCGAAGTAGCAAAGTCGTTGTTGACTACTTTAACCGAGTAGGACAATCTAACAGGTAACCATAATGGACTGGTCCTCGTCGTAGTGGTAGGCAATAGGCGTAGGTAATAGGCGTAGACAATAGGCGTACTCCATAGGCGTAGTCCATGTACCTCCACATCAGTCTGTATTTATGAATGACACCAGCCAATCATATTACTGTGAGAGGGAACACAAGTGTATACATATTCATTACATCAGAAAGGAAATCTCCCAAAGGAGAAAAGAATTTATAAAGTTTTATTTTTGCGGAGTAGAGGATTTTGAGGTGCCAACTTCTTGACTATTATTAGGCTAGAATACGTGACTTTTTTTAAGATTGTTATGGGACTTTACCCATAATAACTTAATGGACTATTCCATACGTAATAAATACTGCGCCTCAAGAGGAAGCAGAGAGTTCAGTCCGAAGTCGGACGACCGGCCAAAGGGCGGAGTCTCTTTCAGGGAGGTAAACCGACCCTGAACCCGGGTTCAAAGGGCATATTTTGGCCGAGCCCAAGGGCTCGTAGATCCCACGTTAAACCGGCCTTGTGCCACATGATTCCCTCGTGGAGGGGGTGACTAAATATTGTTCAGTCTGAAGTCGGGCGACCGGCTGACGAGCTGATCGGTTGAACTCTCTGCCTTCGGGCGGGGAGGAACCCGAACGAGGCTCCGCCGAAGGGCGGAGTCTCTTTCGGGGAGGTAAACCGACCCTGAACCCGTTTATACAGGTTCAAAGGGCATATTTTAGCCGAGCCCAAGGGCTCGGAGATCCCACGTTAAACCGGCCTTGTGCCACATGATGCCCTCGTGGGGTGGGGGTGACTAAATACTGTTCAGCCTGAAGTCTGGAGTGAAGTCCGTCAGGAGTCTGTCAGTCAGTCAGAGCGAGCGAGTCAGTCAGTCGAGTCACAGGCAGTCCGAAACAGAGTCGCGTTCAGACAATTACTACTAAACCTGATTGTTCATACTAACACTTTTCTACCTCTCTGTATATAATTCTGTTTATAATATATCTGTGTTATTCCATATCCGCCTTCGAGTTCTTCTTTATTGGTTCTACCTTGGACTATCACCGTCGTACAAGGAACCGGACCATAACAAAGATATTAAAGGATAATTCTAAGGAATTTATTGCAATCATTAACAGATACGTACTGACATATTATATGTCTAATGGATTTTTTGTTTTGTTTATATTTCAAGCGCATCTGGTTACAGTTGAATAACTTTATGGTGTTTTTATTGGTGATTATATCAGGATGGTAATTCGTGCAGTTTTTCCTGAGAAAAATTAATAAAATTTGTTTATATATATATACGACGTCACACACTACGAAATGGACAAAGTCCGACAATTATTTTAATATATTTTATTATTATACGTTATGTATATACACACAAATATTTAGGTAAATCGTCCTTGCTCACCAGACGCTCCTCTCTAGGGATATTGGTATGCCAACAAGCTAACAACAATGTATGTAAATATAAAGATGGACAATGAAGTCAACACCAGGCAGCGACAGTCTGTCTCATGCGTGAACGCCTCTTCATATCTTCATACTGGTATAGCACGTCAGACTATATGACGGTTCCGTGTAGGATACAGGTTCGATTCCTGTCGAAGGACGCATATTATCTATGAAAATATCTCGGGCGTTCAGGCCGGTAAATGTTGTTAATAATGTTTATTATAAATAGAGCATTTACTTAAATATTTGTGTCTATATAAATATTAAATGACAATATATATATTTGGTTGGACTGATGTGAGTTTGTGACCCAGGGTTTCACGCTTTTGCGATCGTCAGTTAGCTCTATCTCTGATATTAAACGCTTTCTAATAAGTACCGCGCATATAATATATAAATAATTATATATATATATATATATATATATATACACTTTTCATATAGATAGATAGATAGATAGATAGATAGATAGATATTGTTGTAGCCTAGAAAAGGTTACTGAATGAGAAATAACCAAAACAGAGGTTGTAAATGAAATGGTAATCTTTATAACATCAACAAAATACAATACTCGCCAGCGTCGTGATGCAGGTAAACCACTGCTAGTGGTGCACTACTTAGACAGCATATTACGATATTTACCTGCCTCTCCACTAAGTAGGATGTGGCACAAGGCCAAATTTAATGTGAGGTAATCCGAGCCCGTGGGCTCGGGCAAAAATTGCCTGTAGACCCCGCATACGCGGTATCGGGTATCTGTCTACATCCCTGGACGAGTCGCTGCCCTTCAGCATAGGCTCGTCCGGGTTCCTCTCCTCCAAAAGGCAGAGAGTTCGACACGGCAAGAGCTTCCCACGTTGACAGCTCGCGTTGCCAGTTTAGGCAGCATATTGCGCCCACTTACAATAGAGTTCAACGTATTTATGTGGAGTGGGACATACCCATTAGTGTTCATAGGTACGATATATATATATATATATATATATATATATATATATATATATATATATATAAAAGTGAACATAGAAATCAACACTTAGAGGCGACAGTTTGTTTCATGCTAAATGCAATCGTCAGGCCACGATTGCATCTAGCCTGACAATTGCATCAAGCATGAAAACAGACTGTTGCCTCTCGGTGTTGACTTCTATATTCACTTTTATATTACACACGCTCTATCTCTGATATTGAGCACTTTATCCCATAAATATAGCATATCTTAAGACTATATTTCTTCACACATATATATATATATATATATATATATATATATATATATATGGGGGGTGAACAAATACAAATGTGCCTGAACGAGCGTTTGCAAAAGGGATTGGCTAACCGCCCTAAGAGTCGGTTATCCTCGAATACGAGTGGCAAGCTATTATATATATATATATATATATATATATTTTAAGACATTTTTATGTTTATACATTCTTCATGTATAGGATACAGGTTCGAATCCTGTCGAAGGACGAATATTTTCTGTGAGAATTTCTTGGGCAATTCAGGTCGGTAAATGTTGTTTAATACTGTTTATTATAAAACAGAGCATTTACTTAAATATTTGTATCTATAAAAAGAATGTATAAACAAAAAAATGTCTTAAAATTGTCGGACTTTCTCCATTTCATAATATATATATATATATATATATATATATATATATATATATATATATATATATATTTGGATGGATGGGTACCGTATTGGTTATAAGCGCGTGAAGTGGGATTGAGCTGTTGAGTTCAAACTCCAGTCGAGATCTCGGCGTTGGCTTTTACACAAATATACTTGTAAAATAATAATCCTGCTACCCACCATCATGGCTGATGATACCCTCCAGGAGAGTGACTCGGCGCGCCTTCTTGGGATAACATCCTCAGCTGGACTAATGGTAGACTTACTGATATGGAAGATCGATTCTGGAGCGAAAAATTGTCTCGCCCGGCACAGTGAACCAACTTTCCTAGCAGCAGACCTATCGATGGATTCAATCTAGTCTTTCCACTTCATATCAGCTGAGAACGTGAGCCAGAGAAGGCGTAAAGAGTCACTTTCCTAGAGGATGCATATCAGATCATTACAAAAGTTCGTGCACGATTTTCATTCTTAATATAAAAAAACAAGCCTAACTTGATACGAGCGTTTGTTTTGGTGCTGATTTCTGGTGTGTTCGAGATTGAAACCTTGCATCGTTTCTCTGCAAGTCAGGCTTTGTTGAATGTTGACGTCTTGCCAACAAACGAATGCCTCTTTTATGATAATATCAGGTCTGCTGGCTTTTATTTCCTTGTCAGTTTGAAGTAGCATGTCCCAGATGATAGTTACATAGTTATCTTGGGGAACTGTATCTGGTTGATGCTCATACCATCTCTCAGTGGTTTCGATTTTGTGCTTCCTGCATATCTGTGGGTATATTCATTTTTATCAGTTCCGGGTATCCTAAGATAATATGGTCGACATTTTCCCGAGATAATATGGTCGACATTTTCCTGAGATAATACGGTCGATATTTTCCGCATATTTTCATATTATCATCATTATTATGGTGATTATTATTAATATTATCAACATTATTACTATCATCATTATTATCATTCTTCTTCTTATCATTATTATTATTATGATGATGATGATTATCAGTATTATTATTATTATTTCCTTTGATTTCTAGCCGATCCCTATTACAGACGCTAGCTCAGGCACATCTGTGTTTGTTCAACACTCACAGATTCCACTTCTGGCTTATACTGTAATTATGCTGAGCGGACCTTACTTACAGTTTCTGGAAGAGAGGACATTATCTGTCGTGATCAATGGTCTGAAGAAGGCCAGTACACTCAAACTCTCGGTCACGATGGCTTTTAACCTCGTGCTAGAACAACCATCCCAGATTGTTCTGTCTATTCAATTTCACTCACAAGGTCAACCACTGGTATGGTTTTCAGGTACTTTCCAATGGTGCCGAACTAATGGGACCGCCTCCTCCAGAAAGATCAAGAAGTCACCTTCCTGGCAAATCGATCATCATGAGATCCATGGACGGCAAGCGAGCGTTCTGACCACTCGGCCACGCAGCCATATGGTCGTTAGTACAGAATTACAGAGTAAGTAGCAGGGTGAATTGACATACATAAATTAAGTGCATAACTTTAGATAGATAGATAGAAACGAACAAACCAAAACAGATAGATAGATAGATAGATAGATAGATAGATAGATAGATAGATAAGAACAAAACAAGATAAATAGATAGATAGATGGAAACGAACAAACCAAGATAGATAAATAGATACGGACAAACCAAAAAAGATAGATAGATAGATAGATAGATAGATAGATAGATAGATAGACACAGAAATGGATAGAGATAGATAGATAAAAACAAAACAAGATAGATAGAGAGAGAGAGACAGAGAGACAGAGAGAGATACAGAGATACTGAGATACAGAGATAGATATAGATAGATAGGAACAAACCAAGATAGATAGATAGATAGATAGATAGATAGATAGATAGATAGATAGATAGATAAGAACAAACCGAAATAGATACATAGATAGATACATATATACATAGTATATTGGCTGTCGACTCACAGAGCGAGTATGACTATCACTGACATATCCAGTCTATCAATTAAACTCCCCCCCCGACAACCTTGCATTCATTTGTTGTGTGAACGACAGTGGATCATAAAGCCAGCCATCAATCTGCATTTTTTATTACATATGTGGCATATCAAATAATCTATGGGTGGTGGAAGTTGACTTTGATCATCAGCACTTCCAATGTAGCCTTTCATATGCCTTGTCAGGCCAGACCTGCACTTGCACACCCTAGTGCAGGTCAGGCATTCAAAGCATGCAATTACGAGATCGTCATATACAATACGATACATATATGCATACACTGTTTATGATCTTACCTAAATGCGTTGACTTGAGATACATGGCGCAGTGGATAAAGGCGTTGGTTAGATCCACTGACAGAACCCAAAGAGTTGTGAGTTCAATACCTGGTTAAGGCAGTGGAGAACTTGGAAAGGTGAATTAACAAGAGATAACTGATAACTGACATCCATTAGACATGGCACGTGGAACTAGAACAGTCTACCCCAGTGAGCGAAATAAAGGGTTCAGTTCGACATCCAACCACCTAAAGAAGGCCTGAACGTACAACGGCCGAAACGTTGTGATAAATATGGCGACAAAGATGGGGACAATAGTCCGAATAATGTAAATAGTGTACATAATACCTCATCTCAGAAATATAGACAGATACTGAAGGGTGATAAATATGGCAACAAAGATGAGGACAATAGTCCGAATAATGTAAATAGTGTACATAATACCTCATCTCAGAAATATAGACAGATACTGAAGGGTGATAAATATCGCGACAAAGATGAGGACAATAGTCCGAATAATGTAAATAGTGTACATAATACCTCATCTCAGAAATATAGACAGATACTGAAGGGTGATAAATATGGCGACAAAGATGGGGACAATAGTCCGAATAATGTAAATAGTGTACATAATACCTCATCTCAGAAAAATAGACAGATACTGAAGGGTGATAAATATGGCAACAAAGATGAGGATAATAGTCCGAATAATGTAAATAGTGTACATTAACCGTCATGACGTGGTTTCTCTCTGTCTACAAATATTTTCATCACAATAGATAGATAGATAGATAGATAGATAGATAGATAGATAGATAGATAGATGCCTTTTCTACAAATAGAAAGGGGAAGAGTATGATAGATAAATAAATAGATAGATAGATAGATAGATAGATAGATAGAAACAGACTGAGAAAGAAAGAAAGAAAGAAAGAAACTTAGATAGATAGATAGATAGATAGATAGATAGATGCCTTTTCTACAAATAGAAAGGGGAAGAGTATGAACCCGGCGTTAGATATACCTCTCTGAGATAGATAGATAGATAGATAGATAGATAGATAGATAGATAGATAGATAGATATGAACAGACGATAGATAGATAGATAGATAGATAGATAGATAGATAGATAGATAGATAATGAACAGACGATAGATAGATAGATAGATAGATAGATAGATAGATAGAAACAGACTGAGAAAGAAAGAAAGAAAGAAAGAAAGAAAGAAAGAAAGAAAGAAAATGAGATAGATAGATAGATAGATAGATAGATAGATAGATAGATAGATAAACGACTGGACAAATCTCGTATAAACTAAAAGATACAACGAAAATGAAGACTTGGTTATTATTAACAAACCTAACTTTGGCAAGACCGCAAGTATGGGTCACCCAGTTAGTGACACGACTAGCTCATTAACCACTACCCATCGTAAGGTAATGATTAACTCAAAACACCGCACGCGTACTGTCATGCGGTGCCCGAAACTGTCCAGCTCTCTGGACATTCTCATTGACCTCGACCCCCTCCACATTTAAGCTAAAGTGCAATAATGCAGAAGATAATATTTTTGACAGATCTAAAGAAGAGACTGAATCTTGAGAGAGTCATTTGTCATGACTAATGAGACCTGGGCAAGGCGACCACAATTTATGACGCAAAATTACTAAAATGACGGACAAATTAAGAAAGGCTTGGGATCTGGATTTCACTGTTTCATATCAGCGTCTCTCGTTAAAGTCAAACGGGGAAAGAGAGCAATAGACTACGCGTATATTTCGCCATTGATATGAATAGGGAAGGGTCGAAGATGGTAGGTGAGGGCATGAAATATACTTACTGCACAGTGATCAAAAAAGAGGTCTACTACATTCCATTCGAATGACTATAAAATAATGAATGAATACAGAAATAAAACGACGCCCACAATTTTTGCATAATTAATACAGAATTGGTGAAGTGAAGAAAGAGTTTTCACTTTTTTTGAGGGAGTGGAGTTTTATTATTATTATTATTATTATTATTATTATTATTATTATTTGTTCTTTTTTCTTCTTTGCAAAGTGGAATTCACTTTACGGGACGCTATTTAACGACCATAAACTCGAACGTTCACAGGAAGTAGGTCCAGGGCTTAAATAGTAGGGCGCTACGGTCCATAGTCGCTCCTCTCCTGCTGAATAGCCATATCGGCCCACTTGTTAGCTGATCCCTGCCCAACACAGCGTAGGATTTGGGTCGGTACAAGGGCTTGGAAGCAGGGCGAATAAGGAGGTCATCAGGTCCACAGTCAATTAGCCAATCAGATACAGGAAGTCTGTGATCGTGGTCAGTCAAAGTTTGTTAGATTTTTCCCATAACCCAACCCCAAACTCTCCCTCTCTCTCTCTCTCTCTCTCTCTCTCTCTAGTTTGTCCTTATCTATCTATCAATCCATCTGTTCCTTATCTCTGCATATATATATATATATATATATATGTGTGTGTGTGTGTAGATATATATATATATATATATATATATATATATATATATATATCCGAGTCTGTTCATTATCTAATTAGATCTATCTATCTATCTATCTCGCTAGCTATTTAGCTATCTTGATATATATATATACATATATATATATATATATATATATATATATATATATATATACTTAGAAAAAATATATATATATATATATACTTAGAAAAATATGACAAACTGAAAAATTTCTTGTGACACGTTTCATCCGTTAGGATTTTATCAGGCTTGGCTTTGTTGACGTTGCTACGTCTACGCATGCGCACGAAACGAGAAAAGCAGGTAGTTTCTATTTGGGTCCGTCATATCTATCTATCTATCTATCGCTTTCTATACATACATAGACACACACACACACACACACACACACACACACACACACACATATATATATATATATATATATATATATATATATATATATATATATATATATATATATATAGATATATATATAAAAAAAAGAACAATAAGATATATAATCCGGTGTTCTTATAGATATTTTATTTTTACAAAATAGTGCTCAATGTAAATTTACAGAGACATTAATATTATAAAATTAATTCATTTAAAATATGTTTTTTCCGCTACACAGTTAAAAAACCATATTTTAAATCAATTAATTTATATTATATATATATATATATATATATATATATATATATATATATATATTATGTATTTAGGCAGCAATCGCTCTTTTATACATGTTTCGTTAAAGACGATTGACAAGGTACTACTGCGATTCAGCCTATTTTTTTTATTTTTTTCTTGTGATCGAACAAGTGTTTTCTTTTCTGGACACAAACTGCTTAAAAAGTTCTGGAAATACGTGCGCTTTCGGCTATTCTTTTACCTATTGTCAAGGATGATTTTATTTTTACTTTTTATCTGACTTTAATAACTTGCTTGGGGAGAAATGATTAAAAACACCTATCACCATTCTTATCTAATTTTACTCATCTATCTTGAGCTTTTTTCTACTCTCTCTCTCTCACACACTCTTTCTCTCTCACCATCTCTCTTTCTCTCTCCCCCTCTCACTGTCCTCTCTTTCTCTCTCTCTCTTTCTCTTTCCTTCTTTATTTCATTCTCCTCACTCTCTTTCTCTCTCACCTTCTCTCTTTCTCTATCTCTCTCTTTTTCTCTTTCCTTCTTTATTTCATTCTCCCCCTCTCTTTCTCTCTCTATCTTTCTCTTTGCTCTCTCTCTCCTCTCTATCTCTCTCCTTTTCTCTCTCTTTTTCTCTTCCCTTCTTTATTTCATTCTCACCTCTCTCTCTTTCTCTCTCCTCTGTCTCCTCTCTATCTCTCACCGTTTCTCTCTCTCTCTCTTTCTCTTTTCTTCTTTATTTCATTCTCCTCACTCTCTTTCTCTCTCACCTGCTCTCTTTCTCTATCTCTCTCTTTTTCTTTCTCTCTTTCTCTTTTCTTCTTTATTTCATTCTCCCCCCCCTCTCTCCCCCTCTCTCTCTCCCCCCTCTCTCTCCCCTCTCTCTCTCTATTCTATTCTATCCTATAGCGAAGGAGTGGGCAAACATCATGTTTTGGTTTATTTTATTTTACGGCATATCAACACCTCCATGGGTTATTTAATGCCGACAAGATTTTTAAGGTCAGTTCGTATAAATAGAATATGGATTCTTTGTAAGAAATCAGTTTGTGGATCAGGTTTTATGACGTATTTTTTAACGAGGTTTTTTTTTGGGGGGTGCCGAGAGTCAAATATAAAACCGGTAATATTTTTTTCAAAAAATCTATTGCTGATAATTTTATTATAAAAATAATCTATTTTTATATTTTCATCGTCTTTTGACCTCTTTTTGAGGGTTCACTATTTGCCCATAGCTGGGACCCAAACAATTACTACAAACCCCGGGTCAGGATGGACCTGGGAACAACAGCAATTAAGATGTGGTTCGCCGCTACTAAAAACCTCCCGATCTTGCTGCCGGATGTAATTTATCGTCATACCCAGAACTGGCAAACATCATGGAAGAATAAATATCGTATGTCTGAGGGGGGCGGGGCACAATACGTAAACTGAAACAACATGTATTTATTTACACACACGCTTTTTTCTTTTTTCTGTGTGTGTGTGTGTGTGTGTGTGTGTGTGTGTGTGTGTGTGTGTGCGTGTGTGTGCGTGCGTGTGTGCGTGTGCGTGCGTGTGTGTGTGCGTGTGCATGTGCGTGTGGGTGTGCGTGTGTGTGTGACAATACGCCTTTTCTTACTTTTTATAAAAATCTTAAATTCATCTACGCTTGGCAAAAGTAGGCAGCTTTTCTTTTTTTTTTTTCGTTTTCCTTTCTTTTCTTTTTTTTTGTTTTCCTTTTTTTTTTTACGTTTTCCTTTTTTTTTCACATTCTTAATTTCAGTGATGAAGACTGAGACATTAAAAAGTAGAACGTGGGGCCGGCACAACAAAGTACGCGTATAAGCGATATGTTTTCAAAATTTTGATCGTCCTGGATCCGACGATAAACTACATCCGACAGCAAGGATGTCCTGTCGGTTGGGGCTTCAGAATACGCCGACTGCACCTCTGCAGAGAGATAAGATACCCCACATACACGCCCTATGAGGCGTCCTGGGTATGATGTCAAACTCCATCTACGTCCTGGGTATGACGATAAACTACATCCAGCAGCAAATCCTCTGAACCACTTATTAATCCAACCTGACCAGGGGTGGTAGCACCTGTTAGGGTCCCAGCTATGGGTAAATAGTTAACCCCCACCAAAACTGGAGTTAAAACACCATGTAAAAATAGATTTTGAGAACAGTATTACATTTTAGAAAAGAAAATATTACCAGTAATGTCTCAGTTATCTCCCTTTAAATCAACTCTCCAAGTTTTTTGTTTACTACTGATGTAGCCAGGAATTTAACTCACAACTCTTTCGGTCAAGTCACTGTATCCAACCAACAATTTTATCCACGGGGCCATGTGTCCTTGAGTTATAATAGCGAACTTTTCTCGTTTGATCGATTACGACTCAATGATGAGTTCGATTCTCACTGGGTGCCCCATACTTTCGGCCTTGTGTCGCATCTAAGCTACGCTTAGTGAATCACTATATACAGATTTGGGCATTTCGATGTGATGTAATAGCTAGCGAACTTGTCTCGCTAGATCGATTACGATTGAGTAATGCGGTCGATCCTCACTGGGTGCTCTCTACTTTCGACCTTGTGCCACATCTACGTTATTCTTAGTAAATCCCTATACACAGCTCCAACCAACCCTGGAATGAGACTTGCCTGGAGTTTTGAAAAAAAGAGTTTACAGATTGACTCTGTTCGCTTCTGCTTTACCAGGAATTTGAGGACAGGGGACAGGCAAGATATTAGAGGCGTAACGTACGTGCTAACAAACAGAATTACAGTATGATAATATAATAAGGTGGATGTGCATAAAAATGGAATCGGCAAGCCAGGTTCAAATCTCGACTGTCTGTTGCGTTTACTTTCGAACAAATTACCGTTGGAAACTTATAAATCAGTATCTTCCTCCCTTCTCCAAAAGCTATGGATTAAAAAGTATACCCTTGGTTGGCGACCAATCTAGAAGAAGGTGTGCTTTGAATTTCAAACCGTGAAGAAAGACAACTGGAAACTACTCCACTATCTTTCCCAATAAGTCATGGCAATACTTAGATGAGAGAATCTGTGGGGAGCCATGCCCCACTATCTCCAGAAAGAATATGAGTGTCTATATTTCTGAGATGAGGTATTATGCACATTATTTACATTATTCAGGCTATTATCCTCATCTTTGTCGCCATATTTATCACGCTTCAGTATCTGTCTATATTTCTGAGATGAGGTATTATGTACATTATTTACATTATTCAGGCTATTATCCTCATCTTTGTCGCGATATTTATCACCGTTCAGTATCTGTCTATATTTCTGAGATGAGGTATTATGTACATTATTTACATTATTCAGGCTATTATCCTCA